>JAESUZ010004609.1:0-512182 GCA_017311185.1 Proteles cristata cristata
GCTCAGAGCCTGGAGCTTGTTTCAGTCTGTGACTCCCTCTCTCTCTGACCCTCCCCTGCTCATGCTGTGTCTCTCTCTCTCTCCCAGAAATAAATAAAAAAATATATATATATAAAAAGAAAGTTTAATACGCATCCCAGGAATAAGGAACACATCCCAAAGCTGCCAGAAAGTTCACATTTTCTGCTACTGTGGAATGCAGCTCATTTGCAACGATCCAGTGATGGACAACCTAGCCAGGGAGCTGGCCCAACAGTAACAAAGCAAACAAGCCAATATGAAACCAAAATCAAGAGCCTGGATGAAAAGCAAGCTACCTGTGTGTGAGGCAATCAGTGATCTGCAGTCAAAAAATAAAATGGAATGGAGAGGAGCTGCATTACTCTACATTTCTGTAAATGTTAACATGCTTGAGGTGCACCCCCTATACTGGCATCTGCTTTGAATGAACCGCACATCTCTAGGGGTACTAGGGCAATCCTTAGGCAGAAAAATAAAAAATGATTGGGTTAAATAAAGCTGGGTACATAGGCGCTACTTGCAATAACATATCCAGATACAACTCATTGGAAAGCCTCTGTGCTCAAAGCAAACCTGAATTGTTCTGCTCTGTTTTTAAAGCACCAACACCACACTGGGCTATATCTCAGCTAAAGAGTTGAGCCTGGTCACTAACCAAACATTTTCCACCACAGGACTCGTTGGCTAAACTTCTCATGGAGCTAAATGAAGTCCTCTAACATTTCGGTTTAATTCACATTAATAACAAGATGGTATTAATATTCAAACACCCTGAAGGCAGTTTCTAACAATACCCATTTCATTATAGCCTTTACACTGTCTAAAGTCTGTGCTTCTAATACCAGTCTGGGATGGCTGGGGCTCGAGAGAGCCACATCCCGATCCAGCCGGGTTCAGAGTCCGGACCCCACAGACCATCCTCTCAGGAGAGTGTGAGATTGCACTTGAGGGCTGCGTCAATCAGACATCGTGATTATCATATGCGGAAACATTAAGCAGATGTTTACCTGGTTCTGTCAATATATGGAGGAGGGAGCTCCAGAGTCGGGCCACCAAACATTCTGGAAGTCTTTGGACTAGGTCAAATTGTGGGCAGCTTAAAACTTTAAAGACAGCAATTTTAATAAACCTGTCAATACAATTTCTTTGTTAAAAAAACATTTGAGACTGATTAGGCTGCCTCTATTGAAAGAGATGCACAAGGTCTATATCTTTAGATCTTTTATTGAGCTGCAAGGCCAGCATGAATAACTGCCTCTCAGCTGTAAATGAAAATTGATTCCAGGTTTAACTCCTCATTTTCAGGGGTTCTTGAAGTCCCAAGAACCATACGAAGAAAAATTTGACCAGAAGGAAAACTGAAGGTGAGGACATGTGGATGAACTGCACACGTGTACACTCTCGAGAAGCCTGGTCGATTGGACCATGCCTGCCGCTCCAGCCAAACCCCGGTGGGTACACCCCAGAGTCACTGCCTGCCCCACTGTCTGGCTGGAAAATGGCATTTCAGTAAGTGTTGTATGGGGAAGGCCAGGGCGGGGTTTTGTATCTATGAGGTCAAGAGCAGAGGCTGAGACCTAAAACTAGTCAGCTGGGTAATGGACAGACATCATGGAGCTCACAATCATGATAGTGATATCCAGCTTTTAAACACACAACATACCACAACACGGATGTTTATGTAGATACTAACTACAAAATACTGTATACAATTCAAACACTGTTCTGAAACATTCCAATGTCCAATGTCCATTTCAAGTGATGATGAAGCTCCTGAGATTTGAAAGCCAATATGACTACAGCATCACGACATACCCTGCCTTTCTCCAAGGTGAGGTGAGGGAGAAGTAAGAAGTATAATCAAAAGGTATGACTCAGCTGTCCACCCACATCAGTCCTTTGAAGAAAAACTCATGTTTAGAGATGTGTAATTTTCCTGGAGGACGTGATGCAGTGTCATGGGCAACTTGGCCTTTCTCCCTGTGATGTTGGTTTAAAACTTCTCAGGGGTCAAAGGGGAGGAAAGGGTATTCGTAGCCAACGAATGCCTATGGGGTGGTGAGGACATTCAGTCCAGTCCCTAGAAGATCCCAATGGACACCAAGGTCAAAATGAAGGGCAATATCTATGTACCAATGGATACAAAAGAAGGGGCTTCCAATTAATGTTTAAAACGGTCACAAGGAAGAATAATCACTGATTTGTGTAGTGCTTGTGGTGTTTGGACCACTTTCATTCTCCATCCAAAAGCTGTGCTCTTCACAAATACACTTGTAACTCTCATGGCCAGGCACACCCAGGTAATACATGTTAGGACAACACAGAACTCTTTTACTCAGGTTTGCCACATGCTGGCTGTTTTCCAGGCAGTTAATTTAGTGGCTCTCTTTAACATCCTATTCCTTAAAATCAAACGCAAAGTAATGCAGCTAGCATTCCAAGAATATGAGACATTTTAGACCATTATTAGTGGTAGTGACAATGACACTGATGATCGTGCAAAGTGCTGAGCACTTACTATGTGCTAAGCATAGTGTCAAATGATTTTGCCTAAATCCATTCACTTAGTCACTAAATCCTCTGCAACCCAATAACATAGGTGCTATTGTGACCCCCATTTCAGAGCCAGATTCAAATTGTGTCCATCTGACTACATACGATACTGTTGCTCTGAATTGCTACTGTAAACAGGGCCACACCACCTTAGCAGGCACCATGGACATATCTGCTTCCCAAACAGTCCCAACTGAGAAAGCAAAATGCAGTAGGGAATGTGGATAAAAGACACAAACTTTTAACCAACATTTCAGGGTACAATCACGATCACTTTTTCACTGAAACGATGTGCCTAAGTGACTGTGTATCCCTGACTTTAAAGCATAACTAGCAGATGAAACCTTTTGTTCAGAAGTTGTTGTTGTTGTTTTTAACAGCCCTTTGTCTCCATGGCTCACCGTTTGGCATTTCTAATTTCTATATTATAATTCTCCCATTCCAGCCTCGTGCTCCATTTTCTCATTTGCAGGAATAATGTTTGGCCTTTAAACACATCCTAACTGTTCTGTTGGGGTTTGTACACTGCGGCCACCCAGCCTAGTAATTACTGCTGTGGAAGGCACCAGTGGCAGGTAGACAGGGGGCAGGGGTTGTCTTGCTGATGAGAGACTTGGGACTGAAATGTCATATTAGAAACCGACACTTCTTGATCCTGCGTTTCATTTTCATACACGCATTGGAAATGCATTCTCTTGGGATTCTTTATGTTGCAGACCCCAGCGTAAGGTCTTAGGGGCTTTTGGAAAACACCGGTATCTACTCTCACTAAGCCTGGACAACTTGGGTCTCCTTAGGTGAGTCCAGGTACAGTGATTACATTTGAGATGATTTGAGAATGCCTCCAGAAAGCTAATGGCTTTTTTCTTGGACTATGTTTGCACGAATGTAGCTACCGGGTTCTGAGAAAGTCTCTAAGTATAATGTCAGCTCAAACCAATGGTGTGGTCTGCCCACTTGGACACATCACTTAATGCCATGATGCATTTGTTTATATGCCCGCCCGCCCCCCTCATCATCCTGTCACAAGTAGAATTATTTCTGCAATTCTGTTGCTCAGGCAGGGAGTGCAAATCTACCTATAAGTCTTACTGGTGAGGTTGAATTAAGACAGAGCTCCTGACTTAATATCAGGCACAGAGCAAGAGTGGCTCCATAAATGGGACCCCTGAGTTCACCTCCTGATGTTGCTGGCAGCAGGATGGTCCCAGTTACAAGACTGAAAGAATAGCACCATATTATCCAAAAGGTGAAAACATCAGAATGTCTGTCAATTGATGGACAGATAAACAAAAGGTAGTATATCCATACAACATAATATCATTTAGCCATAAAACAAGAATGAAGTAACTGATCTCTGCTACAACATGGATGACCTAGAAAATGTCATGGCAGGTGAAAGAAGCCAATCACAAAAGGTCACATACCTCCCGACTCATTTATATGAAATAGGCAAATCCGCAGAGACAGAAACTAGACTATTAGTTGTCAGGGGCTGGGGGATGGGAAACGGGGAATCATTGCTTCATGTAAATGGGATTTCCTTCTGGGGTAATGAAAATATTCTGGAACTGGAGATGGAGGTATAATCTCGTGAATGCACTGAATGGTGAATTTTATGTTCTGTAAATTTTACCACAATGAAAAAGAAAGGAAAATAATTTTGATGCACATATCTTTGAAAAACAAATGTGAGGCTTCATGAAGCCAGAGGTCAGCAAACACTGTTTCATGCTATCATGTCCTCTCCTGCACAAACATTCTCTCTTGGTCTTTAGCCTCCCTGCCTTTTAATGAATCCTCAAACTCTATACCGAGGGCTCATTTATAAATGTTTATAAACTTGCATCTAGTTCTTGCCTCCTGGGCCCATCGAGGGGGAAGAAGTTGTCATTCTGCCCTACCTTAGATCTCCCGGTTCAATCTCCCCTTCTAATGAGAAGCTTTGTTGGTAGAGGCATGACTAAGGGCAGCATGCCAAAGAAAGCTTCCAACGCATCAACCAGGATTATTCAGCGGTCTCAGCCCTCACGCAGTCACCAAACACACATCCTAAAAACCCAGATGATTTGGGCCAACAGACTCGATGTCAATCCTTCAGGTAAATACAGACTATAACAACGTGAGAAGCTAAAAAGCAGACTGCATTTAGGTAATCCCATAGAGAGGAAGTCAATGCACAAAAATCTACTCTCGCTTATTGTTGATTACCACTTTAAACATCCCCATTAAAAAGTAATGTTGCATCTGTCAAAGTCAATGATCTACGATTTTTTGTTTGATTTACCAACACAATGCGTGTCACTGGTATATTAAACGCAGAAAGCAGGAATAACAGACACTGGAATTCCCGTGTGCATTCTGCATGGCCCATGGTTTACAGAGGAGAGGGACGGCTTGCATCCAGGACAGAGACAGCAAGCCTCTGGGAGACGATGGTGCCTGTCCTTGACGAGGTACCCAAGCGCAAAGATGCAATTTTTATATATTACCGAAAACGCAAGCCGAATCAGGAGGAGAAAGTAACGGAGAGTAAAGTGTGGGCCACATACCATGGCAGAAGATTTCAATTTTAAAATTCTACCAAACAGTAGGAGTTCCAGCGTGGTCAACAACCGTATATAAGAGCGGAGGAAGCAAGCCTTGGGAGTTTTTCCCAAGCTTCTCTTTGCCAACCCTTCTGAAAATATTTAGTGAACCTGGAATTCTGTACTTGACAATTACCTTGACAAAGCAGTGAACTAGCATCCCTTGAAACAGTCTGCTTTCACTTTCCTGACTTAGCCAACTTCACCATAGAAAACAACTTGGTCAGGTATCAGCTTTAAAACAAGGCAACCCTTCCGCATTCCTGATTTAAGGTTATAACCATACCAGGCGGAGCCCACCTGGGATACAGCCCTGTCACAGAGAAAACGCACAAGCATCACTGCCTCGACACACTACGCTGCTGTTCTCCTGCTTTGTGAATGGTACTTGGCCTTTTCAAACCATCAAGTCCAGTCTCACTGGAAATGCTGCAAACACATGTCCGCTGTCTCATGTGGCGGTAAGGACAGTAAATACTTAGAATGCAGAGCAGACGAAGATGGAGCAGCAGCAAGTTTTTGCCACATGCCTTTGGCCTGAAGGTTTGTGTACCCTACAGGATGCTGGGTGACCATTCTCAGCGCGTGCTCTGACTGGTGCACCTGGGAAAGGGGGGTGCAGCAGTCTCACTGATGCCCTAATTAATTAATGAGCATGGGCTGCGAGCCTCACAGTGGAGTCACTAAAGGAAAGTTACACTTCACCTGAGATTATGCTTACTTAGTCCAAGAGAGGGAAAGACAGTCCCTGGCTTACTGAGGACCAGTTTGTGCGTTTGGCAAGGGAGTGGAGGGAGGGGGTGAAGCAGTGTTCCAAGAGCTCAGCATCTCCTCTCTGTAGCTTGAATGAAACTGTGAGCTGATTCAACCTGTTCCAGAACACCATGCCTATCTCTGCTTCTTTTCTTTCCTCCAAAGCCCAGAGATAAAGCAGAGGGGGGTAGGTTTGTAGATGCAAACGCATTCCCGTTCTTTCTGCTCCCTCCCCCGAGGTTCCCACCCAAGCCCGAAGCTCTTCCTACCTGGTAGAGCTCAGTGGCAGTGCACTGAGTGGCCAAGGTCTTCACTGGCTCAAGGTCGTCTTCATCGCTGCTCAGCTTCAGGTCGTCCTCAAGCATCCTACAAAAAAAGCAGGGTGATGTTCGTGTTAGAAAGCGTCTCCTCTAAATCATCCTCAGATACATCTTGCAATGAGGATAAAATATTGGAGCTACAATCTGACAGCTGCAATTCTGTCAAAGGTGCACAGGGAACCAAGATTCTTTCAACTAATTAGATATTTGAGCTCTTATATTTATGTCATACTCTGCACACATCTTCCCTCTCTACCTTCCCCTAAATCAAGGGGGAAAAAAAAGGACTATTTCAGCATCTCCAGAGATGACTGGAGTCTATATATTTTTACTACTGAAAGTGTAATAAATGTACTGATCAATCACTGTGGAGTGGAACGTGACACTGGATCTCTACAGGAAAAGATGTTCCGAATCGCCCATGAAAGAACGGGGGCATTGTAAGAGCCCCTGGCTCTAGAGGCTGCCATCATGGCCTGCTGGGACTCTCTGGATGACAGAGGCAGAAGGCCCAGTGAACTTCCACTGCCTTGCAGTGCCCTCCGCACTGTGGCAGCTCTGTGGCCACAAAATGGCTGGGCGAGAAATGACTCGTCATTAACCTTTTGATATATGACTGATCTCTTCCTGTAAAATTTGATCCAAGAGATGTAAGTCCATGATGTGGATGAGAAATCTTTCTCTCCTAAGGCAAGGTACCTGAAAGATATGAACTTTGATGATGAACTGGCACTTTCAAAATTGTTTATCGAGCACACAGAGATTCTTGTTCTTACAGTGCCACCTGCTCTATCCCCAAACTTGAGCTACAGCAGGAAGAGTGACTTATTATCTTAAAATTCCAGTTACATAGCCTTCCAAGACCAATCGGTGTTAATATTTTTATGTATTAAATGCAACTTTAGACCTCGTTCCCAGCCTCCAAATGAGTGCATTCCCGGCCTCCCTCCCTGAACTGATTACCATTTTCTGAGCATGCTTTGCTCTTTCTTGCTTCCAGACTCGGAATCAGGTTCAGCTCCCAGGCTACAATTTCCTTCTTCAACTCTGTAAATCCTATTTTTTCTCTATAGCTCAGCCAGATCCCACCTCCTCTGTAAGAGTTTTCGAGAAAGAACCCCATCTCAGAAAGGACACCTTTTCCTTCTGCCCCACCCCCGGCTCCAGCTGGATCACTGTACTGCTTTCTGCTGACTGTCCCCTTCTTCCCATGTGGGCTGCTACTGCCACTTACTCCCTTCTGTCTTCCCAGAAATGACAGTCTATCACTCCCATTTTTCAGACAAGGAAAGAAAGGTTCAGAGAAGCCCACCGCTTTGCTCAAGCTCACACAGCTAGCTGTGTAAGAGCCAGTCCTAAAACTCCCATCTCCTGATTTCTACCTGTGTGTTTTTTTCCAGAAGGGACATTGGAAGGCAAAAGGCAAATCCTAATTTGATAAATGAGGGAATACATTATCTGAGAAGTTATGTTCAAATGTCAGAAAGAGATTTGGGTCGGAGTAGATAGCCAATAACTCTTAAAAGAAAACACCCCCCCCACACCCATGCTTAGCCACATAAGACCAGGACATGTTCACTGAGGTCTGAAAAACAAAGACTGATATAAAGTATTATTGGTAGGAAGGATAGCTGTTAGAGTTGGTTTCAGATAAACTAAACTTGCAGGATTTATGACTGTCCTTCATGAGACTAATGGATATTTTGAAGATCTTAGAGAAGAAGACAAAATGTATCTTCACATTTCTTGCAATTGCAGGCTTAGGACTCCAACAAATAATTCTTGATAACACATTGTGGCAAACAAAGACTGTGTCATTCTCATAAGCTATAGAAATCAAATATTTTAATGCTTACGGTGGTCAGAAAGGGTGTCATTTTCTGTGTGTGTATGTGTACGTGTGTGTGTGTGTGTCTTAATACATGTGGGCAATGTCTATGTGTTAATTTACACACAAGTGTTGAACAAAATAAATGATCAACAATTACTTCCATTCAGAAGACTCATTTATGTGCCTGGGAAAGAGCCAAGTATTTGACCAGAAGCTTGTAATTTGGAACCTATGAAGGAGGGAGCTATTATTGGCCCTATTTTCCATGAAACAGTGAGGCTTAGAGAGGTACAGAACTTGTTCATGATTACGCAGGCTAGGAAGTCATGAAGGCAAATGTGGAACTCAGACCGTCTCTGGCCAGAACTTGAGAATATCTAGAGGGTATAATTTACAAACGATGGTATATTAAATAAAATCAACAGCATCAACAATGAAAAACACCACAAAACATACTGACATGGACTCAAGATATTTGGATTCAAGTGCTGGCTAATCATAAACTCTGATATCTTGGGAAAGGCATTTTCTGTCTCTGAACCTTATCTGTGCCCCTCATCTGTTAAATGGGATAATAAACTCTTTCACAGATTGGGGGCAGTGGTGAACATAATATGAATGAAAGCATGTGAAATGTTTTAGGAAAGCACAAAATTAAGGCGGGGTATCATTACTTTGGAAATATAGCATTATAGTTAGAAATAATGTACACCACGAATACCATTAACAAATAATCACAAGCAGAGTATTCGTGAGACTCTGTTCTCATCTTCACTTGCTGAACAACCTGAAGGTAAGCTTCATGGTGTTCTATGGTGATTCTGGAAACATCTCACAAAGTCTTAAAGCTGAAGCCAGAAATGGGCTTGTTGGTTTTCTCCAGGGAGAACTAGCACACCCAGAGCCAGAATTCAGTCTTGGACTCAGCAGTTATCTTATTCTCCAACCAACTCTATGTGATTCTAACATGGAAATGAAAGGCCTTCCAAAGTACAATTCTGGAAATAGGCAACCAATCTCCATAGCAGTTGACATTAAACACCCTGCCCCACTATGCAAAAAGCTTGGCGTGGATTTGGTTGTTAATAAAGGACAATTGGATGCATATATTCAAGTCCTGGTAAACACAAGTCACGGAAGCAACTAGGAAGGCTACTTCACTGACCTATTAAGCTTTATTCTTGAATATCCATGTACTTGTTTGCATTTCCACCCATAGCTAATACTGAACATTACTCTAGGGAAAGAGGAGGATTATGAAAGATTTTGGATTTAATTATTATAGCAGCACTGTTCACACCCACTGCAGTTAAAGTACTCTCAGCAGAAAAATGGTAAGTTCTTTTCACGAGGTCACAACTGCATAGACAAATTCATCACACACTGGGTATCAGTGTGAAAAAGTCACCTGTGTGGGTAATCTTAAAATATAATTGTTCTCCTGCTTTTCAATTAGATGAAAGCACAACAAAGGAGGCCTCCTCAGCAATTCAAGATGTTTGTTCAGGATCCAGTAGTTCATGTCTTTGTCAGAAAACTCTCTGGTTTTTATTTTTACCATGACATATCAATTCTGTACGATTAAGAATAAAGTAGTCCTGGGGCACCTAGGTGGCTCAGTTGGTTAAGCATCTGACTTGGGCTCAGGTCATGATCTAATGGTTAATGGGTCTGAGCCCCACATAAGGCTCTGTGCTGACAGCTCAGAGCCTGCAGCCTGCTTTGGATTCTGTGTCTCCCTCTCTCTCTGCCCCTTCCCTGCTTGTGATCTGTCTCTCTTTCAAAAATAAAAATAAATATTCATCTTTTTAAAAAACAAGACATAAAATTGTCCCCAAAACTGTCAACAAAACCAAATCTTTGCCCTGAAGAAATGATCTCATAGAAGGTCAAATAGTGAAATTTGGGGCAGATGAGATAGAATGGGCAAAGAGAAGACTGTGGGGGCACTAAGGAAGGAAGGGACAGTTGTGTCCAAGGTCATAACTCTCTGGGTCTCAAAATGAACCTGGTGACCTCAGAGGGCTCTTTGCATTGAGACATCCCAGGATACTATGATGGGACAGGCCCTCTGCAAGTTATAACCATAGAATCATGACGTTACTCTCTATAAACCCTGCTACTTCACATAGTGGAATGCTTAGGTGATTTTGAAACGGAAAAAATAGAAGGCTTGGAACACTATTACAGAAGGCTCTATGTAAATGAAGCCTTTTGTTGACACAGCATCGGCTTAAGAGCAAGAGCTTGAGAGACAGACAAGTTCAAATACAGAATTTTCTAATGGGTTTGTTCTCTGGAACTAGTTAATAAAACTCTTCGAATCTCAATTTTCTCACGTGTTTAAATGAGCAGCAATAATACCTACTTTGGAGAGTTTGGGAAGGATTAGAAAAGGAAACTTTCTACAAACCACCTAGGAGTCAATATAAGTAGCTGTTCTTTGTCTCTTGGTTATTACTACTATTGCTGCTATTATTATTGCCTGAGAAACGGTACTTTACAGATTGGAACAATAAAACAAAGAGCTCTGGTGATGATGACCCAAAGGCTGACAGAGGTGTCAAATAGCAAGAATTACTGGATGCCAGTTGAGGCATGATTCAGAGGTCCTTAAGGAGTTTGGAGAGTTTCAGTGTTTGGCTTTATTCTGCAAGAATGTTCTAAACCCATCATGGCTGTCTGAGGTTTCTTGAGATTCTCCCAGAGTGTTTAAGATCCCCTGGAGATTTGAAAGCCTTTCGTAAGAGGAAACACACACTTCCAAGTGAAGAGTTAAAAAGAGTGGCCTTCATATCGTGTTCCTTATATCTGTGGAGTGACCTGCAGATCCAGACAAATGGGCCAATGATGGCTCCTTGCTGGAAGTTGTACTGACCTTGAGCACCTTGTCTTTGGGCATGCCACTCTCATGAGAAATTTCCAATACACATTTGGCTCTAACCTTTGTATAAAAGGCAGGGTTTCAGGGGCACCTGGGTGGCTCAGTTGGTGAAGCATCAGACTCTGGATTTTAGCTCCGGTCCTGATCTCACAGTTGGTGGGATTGAGCCCTATGTTGGGCCCCATGCTGATAATGCAGCACGGAGCCTTCTTGGCATTCTTTCTTTCCCTCTCTCTCTCTGCCTCTCTCTCTCCCTCTATTTCTCTCTCTCTCTCTCTCTCTCTCTCTTTCATAGCAAATAAATAAACTTAAAAAAATAGGCTGGGGCTTCAGAGGCTGTTTGGTTGATCCAAAATCCTTGCTCAGAAGCAATCTTCAGAACTCTGAACATGTAGGTTGCAAGCCTACGTTGTGCCTTTTTCTGAATTACAAAATGGTAACCCTCTGGGCAGACAGTTTATCAGGAGCACTACTTGATACTGGCTGGATTCCAGCTTCCAAGTATCCATGGAAATAGCTGCAATGCTGGTGACTGACAGACACGCAGATAGACCCTGGTTCTTACAGTTGGAAGTGCCTGCGAGGGTTATCTATTTCACCTTGCCATCCAATGGAGATATCTACAACATCCCTACCACATAGCCATAAGCCATTGTCTGATGGGCAGCAGGCAATGCCCTTCTATTATTCAGGAGCTTTAATTGTTAGAAAGCTCTACCAGTTAGGAATTGCCTTCTGCTTTCTTGTAGCTTCCATCTGGTAGCCTGAATCTCACCCTCTGTAGTCCACACTGGGAACTTGCACTTGGAATGGTGTTGGAGATAGAGCCAGTGCTGCTGTCCACAATGTGCAGTGGCAGAGGTGGGGATGGAGGTGGGGAGTGGGGGTACTGCTTCACTCAGGTTTTAAGCACGAAACAAAAATTAGATGCCATCTTACTGTGGGCCCTCTTCTAGAATAGTAACTTAGCCCTATTGACTCCTTAAAGGGCATTTTCTCTTCATAAAGCAGGCTGGGAGGAATGAAACATGACTGGTTTAGAATTACTCAGGGAATTATATATTTTACTACCTAGTGCTCTGTAGTCTCTGCAGCACTGAATCATTTGTTGGTAAGCAAGGCAGGCGATGAGGAAGAGTCAGTGATATTTTTCAAAGCACTCCTTCTGTTTCCCTGAGGTAAGGGTGCTCAGGCTTCTTTTGTGGGAGAAGATGCATTTAATTTTCTCCAGGTTTTAACTTAAAAGTCTGATTCCATGACCACATTGCTGGGAATCCTGGAAAAGCACACTCTGAGGGCCAATGCAGGGCCAAACAGTTTGAAGATCTAGACTATACGCTATACGTCTCCTAAGACCTATTGGGTGGGGCTCATTAGCCCAGTGCACACAGCCTCGGTCTAAACTAGATCATGCACTCTGCCATGCAGATCAGAGAAGGGGGTTCATAAAATGAGCGCCTGGTAAAGTTATTCTGGTTCCTTAGAAAGAGAGCCGGGGGTTCCTTTAGGAAGGATAGAGACCAAGGGCTGGCAAACTGAGGCCCTCAGTCCAAACCAGGCCTCCATCCATTCTTAAACTGCCTGTGAGTTAAGAATGGTGTTCACATTTTTAAATAGCTGAGAAAAACAAAGAGGAATGATATTTCATGACATATGAAAATTACATGGAATTCAAATTTCATTATCCATAAATAAAGTCATACTGGAACCCAGCCACGCCCATTCATCTGCATATTGGCTATGCTTTTGTGCTACCATGGCTGGATTTGGTAATTGTAATGGAGAACATATGACCCTCAAAACCCGGAATATTTACTATCTGGGCATTTACATACAAAAGTTTGCTGACCCCTTGTGTTAAGCCAATATTTTTCAACCTCTCTTAAATCCTTCCCCCGCCCAATGAAATCTCACAAGGAACTCCAAATGAAAAAAGAGATTAAAATATTGCTGTTTTGGTCCCAGTTGGGTTTTGGGTGTCGGGGGGTGGTGTCTGAGCACCCTGGGATTAGAGGAACACAGTATGAAAATAACTCATCTACTCAAGTCTTATTTTCAGGGGTAATTCTGGCTCCAAGGATATTGCATAGAATTTAATTAGCTAAATTTAAGTTATTTAACCTCTCTGAGCCTCAGTTTACTCCTCTCTGCAATGGGAATAAAATAATATGTAACTCGAAGATCAGGAAATGCCAGTCTGTGTGGACAGAGCGCTGAGTACATAAAAGGCAATGGCAGGAAAAAAGAAGAGAACAAATATCCTTTTTCTAGATGTACAGGTGGTATGTATGGATTTATATCTATATTGCATACATAAGCCAAAGCTAATAGTGTGCACCTTGATATATATGACTATTGACTTGTATCAAACTGCCACCTCTTCAACCTTGGACTTCCTTAGAATTGATCACATAAATCCAGCACAGTACCAATTTTCTGCTCCATGGTCATTATTTTGAATTTGATTTTCATTTTCTTGGTATATTTCTCTGGGTTATATAATTTTCTCCTGATGCGGGAAACCCAATGTTATCATGCAAATGACAAATTGCTTAATAGAATTCCGATGGCTTTCAATAATGTTGCACACACCATAACGCTACAGTATCATTTTTCAGGGGTGTGGGTATAAAAACATCCAAGAGTGGATTTCCTCAGAGAAGACCAGTACCCCTGTGGACCCACCTGGACCTGAAAACAAATGCTGAGATAATTCCAAAGGAGAAAAGAGAATCTTTTGTCTTAAAAAAGTATCCCAAGTGGGGATCTTGACATTTGTCATTGCGCTCTTCAGTAGGACTGTACAAGTCAACATGAACAAATTTCCTTTGAGTCATACTGAGCAACAGAGAGTCATTCAAGTGGATTAATAGGGGTTCACTCAAGACCATCTGCTGGGCCTGATATTTGTGGGGTAAACAGGTTGCGGAGCTTGGCTCTGCTAATTTGAACTCCAGGTCTAAAACTTACCCAGTGTGACTTGGGGGAGTTATTATGGCGTCAGTGTTCTAATCTATAAGATGGGGCCAATAACAGTACTTACTTCAGAGTGTTGGTATGAGGATTAAATGAGATTATGTATGTAAAATGGTTGGTAAGCAGTCAATCAGTACAGTTACTGTCATTATTACTTGCTGTGACTGTGTTTGAAACATAGTCATAGGGAAGCAACTAGGAGTATGACATGGTCCCTTCTGGGAAAAGCTGGCCCTTTTGCAAGGACAAAGACTTCATTAGCAAATAATGAAAATGTTGTAATTCGATGCTAGAGGTGTGTAAGGAGGGAGGAATGTCTACATCTCCCCAGAAAGGCTAGTGAAGCCTACACAGAAGCACTGGCCTTTCAACAATGCCCTGAAGGCAGAATGAACTGCCTGGGGAGTCAGAAAGGAGAGAAGCCTAAGGAGAATAGACAGAGGTGCCAAAAGACTTGAAGTTTCTACAAGAGTGGGCCACTTGATTTGGCTTGAATGTATTATGTGTGGACATGTGTTACTGAAAAGGGAAGAGTCTAAGGAGGTAGGTTGGGGTGAGACTGGGCCATGCCTTTTCCTAAAAATGAGGAGGGGGGCAACCAAAGTTTTTAAGTGGGGGTAGGGAGGCATGGAGGGAGCACGGAAGGTGAGAAGTAGAGACCTCTGAGAGCAAAGACTGACTAGAAGAAGGAGGTGTCAGGAAAACCGGTTAGATCGCCACTGGAGTGGCCCAGGTGGCAGAGGGTAGTGGCCCAGGCCAAGGCAGAGACAGGTGAGGATGGAGAATAGAAGGGACCATATTCCAGAAATGTGTCAGAATTAGGATCAACTGAATTGGGACACTGATGATCGTGACATCCAAAGTCTTCTTAGCCACTCTGAGAGGCCACTGAATTTATTTCACAAATTCTACCAAAGCCCAAAGCACGCATGCACACACACCCTCCACTAGACTGCCTCTTTATGTTGATGGATGTCCCTTCATTCTCCCCAGGCTCTGATTCTGCACACAGGCCTTGGCTACTGGGCAGGGGTGTCTCTAGTCCTCAACTTTTCTTTCTGAAGACACCTGGTGAGCTCTGATCCTAACTGATGAGGAAATGCCAACTTCTCACCGTGAAGCTTTCCATTTGGGGTTGTCCCTTTCAGACTTCCTTCAGCTTCTGAGAGCAACCACAGCTGATTAGAGAGGAAAAAAAAACACACACCTGTGGTTACCTCCAAAGTACCCCCCAATCACAGAGGATACTTCATTATTTATCTCTCTATATCAGCTCCTAATTGCTAAGGGATTAAGTAAAGAACTCCTTTATTGAGTTGGTCCATTAATCTCTATCTATGGAAAATCTTCAAAACAACTGAAATATTAAGTTGCTGTTAAATGCACTACAAATTGTGCCTCCTGACAGCCACTGTGCCTCACATTAAACTCTGTGGGGGCAAGGACCAATTCTTACATAGGAGACACTATGAATTCTCAGCTGCTGGGAACACAGCACTTTAGCTTGGAGTGTTTTAAACTCTTCCTCCAATCCGTTTTGTGAGAAAGGCTGCCCAAAGGGCTGCTTACCTGAATTGACACAGCAGATAAGATTTCCTTTATGCTGATGCATAAAGAATTCACAAGTTCTTTCAGATTGTTTATGCAAAATGGTCACATCTGACAATTTCGGCCCAACTAAAATGTTGACAGGTGATGTTGCTCCATTTTTAATGAAAATCCCACCTGATTTCTAGGCTCAGCTCTATCTGTTGCATAAGAAGGACCTCCCCTCCTCCCCACACAGTTTTTTGCCCAGGGTAGGAGGAATGGTCTTATAGCCCACATTGATGGTGTTTCAGCCTTATAAAGTGCTAGAGCTGGAAAGGCTTTCTTGGGCACATAGAACTCAGGGCCCTATGAGCACGCCATCAGGCAAGCTCGGGTACCACCTGTCTCATACACACACACACACACACACACACACACACACACACACACACGCCAGGGCAAGGCCAAAGTTAAGGCCTGAGTGATTCAACTTGTGAGGTTACAGCGATTCACTTTTAGATTCAGACAGGTGAGTACTTACATAACAGAAGAAAGGAAGACATGCAAAAGGTGCCAGATCCCCCTGCTTCTTGTCCCATGTACCAGAAAAGACGACAGCAAAACAAAAGGTGCCCTGTGACTGCAGAGCAAGTTGTGGGGTATTCTGTTACTGAGGAGCCCATTCCTGGTTCCAGCGAAGGGGTTTTATAGGCTGCAGGTCTTTTCTGCAGGGGGTGGGACAGAATGTTCCATATCTCATCAGAACCTGGGAGGTGATGGGAAATGGTCTCATGACAGTCTCCCAGAAGAGACAGGGGGGCGAGTGGCAGATGGCCTTGAAGTACATCGTAAGATCTTCCTGTCCTCTCCTGTTCTGGGAGTATCACTAGGTGTTCTGCCAAGACTCAGATTAGCTGTGGTTCAAGCCTCAGCCTACGTGGCCTGTTTGGATACCTGCAGGGTGTCCGTGGTGCCGGGCAGGGTTATTCCTCTAGACCACCAGACATCCAAGTCCATGGAAAACTGCTCCTTGTGGCACCTGCTTTTCAGATTCCAGTGCCATGCTGAACATACTCATTTACTGATGTTCCCCATCAAACGTGCTGCCCACATTTAAGTTCTAATGAAGGCTGGGGTATCACTACCATAAGCATAACAACACCTAATGAACTTGTTCCTCTGCTACAAGTGGTGAAGGTGAGCTAAACTAGCCAGGGAAACACATCTGCAAGAACTGGTCAATATTCAGAGTCCTGGGAGAATAGTAAGTTTCCTCTTAGCAAAGCCACTTGACTTGAGTGTGACTCTGGAGCACAGTGAATGGCTCAGAGTAGGGATAGGGCCTTTTCTGCAGACAGACAAGCCCAGGTTCAAACCCTCACTCCCTGTAGCTGTGTCACCTTGGACCAAATTCCTTGAAATTCCCAGCACCTGAGTGAACAAGGGATCATAATAGCAGCACCTGATAGGATTCTGTAATTATTAAGTGAAATAACCCAACTTCAAGTCCCTAGCACATAGAGATCACCCAATCGTTATCATCTCTTGTGATTACTGGCTCAAGACAGTTCAGCCTAGACGATCCTAAATAGATGTCATTTTATTTGAAAACAACAAAAACTAGAGAAATGTGTCCTCGAGTTAAAGCAAAGAGGAAAAGAACTGTACCTTTGCCACCTACGGCTTTTGCATGCTAGAAATGGAACAAGTTTTTCAGTACAGAGTCTTTATATTGTTATATCAAAGTTTTCAAGTCTGGAAAATTCAAATCTCCATAAAATGCAACTGGACTACACATTGATCATTAAATATGAATCTACCAGATTCCAGGAGTGCATGAACAGCTTGATAGTGAGAAATCCATGAGTATGCTACATTGTGTCATCAATAAAATGATACAAACCATATGATCATCTTAATAGATGCCAAAAATACACTTGATAAAATTTCATACCCATTCCTGATCCATACACTTCAAAGACTAGGTAGAGAATGGGTACATCCTTTCTGGATAAGGAATACATATTGGAAAACTGTCGATCTAAAGGTATGTTTTAGGTAAGTAGGAAGGTTAGATCCATTTTTAAAAATATTTTAAAATAAAAATGGAATCGCAGATGACTATGCTTCAAATGTTTCTAAAACTCTGAATCGATGTCGATTCACTGAGTAGACAGAAGGAACACAAACAGACTAATATCATCCAATGACACCATTTGTTCTGATAATTACTCCAATTCAAACAGTTTTGAGGCAACACATATGGTTACCACCAGAGATTGTTTCCATGTAGGTAAAGACAAAATTAGCAAGTGACATGCAAAACCTTAGTTTCCACTTCTGCATTTCAGAAAGTATTAATCTTTTAAAAATACATCACCAACTTATTGACCTTCACGTCTGCCTACAAAGCCTTACAGATGCAGAGATGCTGGGTAACATGATTGAAAATTTGATCCCATTTGAACAAAATTAGAATTGTTTTAGAAGGGGCTCCACAATGTCTGGGCATATATTTTCCCTAAGTAACATGCATCTCCCCCAGGAATTCAACATTTATGTTGATGCACTTGGCTGCAGAGCCAATCCTGCACTGGCTCTAATACAGAGGAATTTTCTGAACATTTTGAGTAATGGGACTGAAATAATTTAACGGCTCCTTCTGTGCATGTTAAATGAGTTGCATGATATATTTAGCTTTTGCAGAAAACTTGTTTACACTATAAATTACAGCACATGGCACAATCACATTGATGCAGAGAGCCAGCCATGTTGAGTCATTTTGGCCATCTCTCTCCAAACTTTAACTTGGCTGAATGAATTCATGGTGGCTCACCAATACATTGGGGGTGCTTCCTAGCCCCCCTCACCCTGTTGAATACACATAAGGCCATCACCTTAGCACTTCCCTTGACCTTAAAAGAAGAGCTGGATTTCTGAGAGAGGAGGATTCTCAAAATAGGGAGTGCCCGCTGCTGAGAAGTGATGACACACGGATCTCGGTTGTTATGTACTACCATTCCTGATGGATCAGAAGGGTTGGCTTGCTAATTCTAGAACACAGAAACAACCCAGGTGCCTAATGATTAAGGGCTCTGGAAAATCCAGTCTCCTAAGAGGCAACACCATATAAAAGCAAGAGTGAAGACTTGGAAGTTGGATGGACAAGACATCCAAGCTGGGCTCTTGCATTCACTAGCTGTGCAAATCTAGGCCAACTGGTTGACCTCTCTGGGCCTCCATTTTCTATCTCTAGAAAGAGGCTGCTGATTCCTACTTTGCTTGGTTTTGGGGAAGAGTAACTTAAATACCAAGCAAAAAGAGTGTGAGGGTGAGTGCTTAATAAATGCTACTACTTCTATTAAGAGGAATTGGAGACCAGATCTTAGAAGAACACATTCAGAAGCAGCATTACAAGAATCACCACATAAGAAATCACCTGTCTCTGGTCAAAGAAAGTAGTTTAAGAACACTAGAGAGCCATCAGAGCAGGTTTTACATATAGTGGATCAACATCATAGAAAATTGGAAAGAATTCTTTCACAATTTGGCTTTAGGTAAGAAAGTGCCAATCCTGAATATGTGCCCCAAAACTAGGTTATTTCTAGCCAGTTATTCATAGACTCACATTGGTGATAGGTGGGTAACTAGCTGTCTAGATGGAGAGAGAAACAGGGAGAGGTATAAATACAGATATATGGAGAGTGACGGGTTCCAATATTGGCCAGCAGTTATTATCTCACCTCTAGAACTTTAAAATATATTCAGAACACAAAGGTAATCCCTCCCCCTAGAACTGGTCCAGTCATCCTAGTAATAACATGTTAGCCCAATCAAAGCATTTTGAACCTTTCCTGTAACACCTGTCAGATGTATAATTATGACTTCAGGGCTCACCCCTTGCCCCTGTCTCACAGTGAATCAAAGTCAGCCAATACTCATTCAGGTAAGCCCAACCTATGCTAGACATTCCATTGGCCAGGTGTGCCAATGGATCGCTTCATTGACTCTTTCCAAGAAATCTGAGAGGTTGTACTTGTGGTATTTTTTCTGTTTTTAGGCAAGGAAACTCAGGCTCCGAAATGTCAAGAAGAGTGTCCCTAGAGTGGGGGGGATATACTTGCAAATCATATATCTGATGAGAGTCTAGTATCCACAACATATGAAGAAGCCTGGAAACCCAACGGTAAAATGATAGGATGTGGTCAATCTGTACCGGAATATTGTTCAGCCATGAACAGGAGTGAAGTACTGGTCCGTGCTACAGCCCGGACAGGCACTGAGATCATGATGCTAGGGGGAAAGCAGCCAGACACAAAAGGCCACATATTAAATGATTCCATTTATATGAAATGTCTCAAAAACGCAAATCCGTGGAGACACAAAGGAGATTCTAGTCACCCAGGGCTGGGGTGAGAAGTAATGGGGAATGACCACTAATGGCACAGGGATTCTTAGGGGTGATGAAAATGTTCTGGAACTGAAGAGAGAAGTGATGGTTGCACCACTCTGTGATGACTAAAAACCACGGAATTGTGCACTTTAAAAGGGTGAATTTTATGGTATATGAATCTCAATAAAGCTGCTATTTAAAGAAAGGCACACAGCTGGCCAAGCGGGAGAGAGTCAGCTAGGATGAGGACACACACCTGCCTGATGCCAAAGCCCGTGTCCCCGAGATCTCCATGTACTGCCCTGCGTGACAGAGATTGGCAGAAGGTCTCACGCGTGTTCCTCCTCACATCTATGAAGAAAGATACTGACAGAAAAAGAGCTATTCCCCCATCCTCCCACTCCTCTTCACCTTCCATTGTGCCTACATTGAAACTGCAATTGGTATCACCGACACATGCTGTACCAAGGGAAAGGGGCTTTGTCTTTTCCAGGAGCAATAAAGCATTGCATTAAAGGGACAGCAGTCTGGATGGGGCAGAGACCAAGCCAAGAACCCTTTAGCAGAGATGCTCCACCCCTCCTGACTTCAGAATTTCCAAACCTGAGGCTAGGAAAGAGAGGCATCCGTCCATGCAGAGGCTCCTGTCTCCTCCCCACCCCCCAAGCCCCAGAAAACCCACAGGCAGGCACATGTTTAATGTGGGCTGACAACTGGGCTGAGTTGATGTAAGCGGATGTCAGGACCGATGGAAGGAGGCTCACGGTCTGGGGGTTAAAGGACAAAGAAGCTGGGACGAGGATGTGGGTTGGCCCTGGACCGATCCTTTTAGAAAGCGATTCATTAAGCATGGGGAATGTGGGACCGAATCTCCTCCCCGTCTCCAGGCTGGGAAAAGGAGCTCCTTCTTGCTGGCCGGATGGCAGTGGCAAGCCACCCAGATGTGCAGCAGATACCCCTCTGTTGAGCCAGAGCCAGGCCTGGCGCTTGGCAGCGAATCAATTTTCCAGCCCCTGCCATGTGGGACCAGGTAGCGGGCTCCTATCAGGGCCCTAGGCTGGGGGGTCACTCCTACGGTAATGCAAATGTTAGATCACAAATCCAATTTAAACTGGGGTTCCTGAGCACAGAGAGAAGTTCCCTTGAACCATCCTCTGGTTGCCTCCCCTCTCCTTCTTCTTGCCTTTTGTTATTTTTAATCGTCCACCTATCAGGGCCAAATTGCCTTGTAACTGTCTGCGGTGCTTGCTCTGACAGAGATAGCTGCTATTGTTAATGGGCGCCTTCACTTCAGCCCATTGAACTTGCCTCAGTTTGACAACTTCACAATAGCCACTTTCCCTCAGAAAAAAAAACAAAAAAACCCAAAAAACCTGTGATTTAGTGAGGAGGGAATGTGGGACAACAGCCCGGTCTGTCTCTTGGTCTCCAGTGGGTTCTCTTGGCATAAAGTCCCACCACAAAGCCCAAGAACGAACGACCACAGGAAAACAGGCCAGTCGGAAGCTGGGCTCGGTTAAGGACACTGGGAAAGCCCACAGCAGACCTGCTTACACAGAATGTGGGGGCTGCTTCCTACAAACAGTCTGTCTCCAAAGGAAAAAGAAAATCTGTTGGGTTTTTTCCCCTATTTATCAATTGCCCAAGTAGTGGTTGAGCAGGCTTTTCTTAACTTGGTAATTGCAGTAACGATGTTGTCTGGAAATTACTGCTTGCAGATGTCTCCTGAGTTATCTCCCTAGGTCCATGTCACTCTGAGAGGGTGGAGAAGAAGGGAACTCCCAGAGGGGCAGATTTCATGCCCCCAAATTCCACTGTCTGGGATGGGACAGATGAACTAAGGAATGGATTGCCACGGCCATCTGAGGGAACAGGTTCAACAAAAGTCTTTAGAATGGCTGCCATTCAGGAAAGGCAAATTCAGGAACCAGTCTCGTTATGGGTTGAACTCCAATTCATATGGATTTTGGACACAGGGTCTTTACAGAGTAACTAAATTAGAGTGAGATGAATAGGGGGGCCCTAATCCAACACAACTGGTGTTTTTATAAAAAGGGGGAATGCAGGCACAGAGACACATAGAGGGAAGACCATGCAAAGATGCAGGAAGACCACCATCTATGAGCCACGGAGAGAGGCCTTCCCTCACAGTCCTGAGAAGAAACCAATCCCAACAACACCCTGACCTTGGACTTCAGGTCTCCAGAACTGGGAGACAATACATTTCTGTTGTCCTAAGACTTCTCAGTTTGTGAAGTCTTGTTAAGGCAGGCCCAAGAAGCTAACACAGGGCTTTGCCCCACTTTCCCAGAACCCCCGAGTATGTGGATTGGGAAAAATGCATTCATACTCCTAATCGCGGTCTTTTTATAGACTTGCCTCACCATCTAATGAAAGAAAGAAACATTTAGGGGTAGGACAGAAACACATTTGCTAATAGAAAATATCATCTAAGGTGATGACAGAGAGGGTCCCAGGGACCAATTTTCTGAAGGAGAAATAACCAAGCCCCTTTTAAAATTTGTATTTTATAGAGAGAGCATGCCAGTGAGGGAGGGAGGGGAAGAGAGAGAGACAGAGAGAAAGAGAGAGAGAGAGAGAGAGAGAGAGAGTCAGAGAGAGAAAATGTTAAGCAGGCTCCACGCTGAGCATGGAGCTTGATGCGTGGCTTGCTCCCACCACCCTGTGATCATCACCTGAGCTGAAATCAAGAGTCAGACGCTCAACTGACTGAGCCATCCAGGTGCCACAAAATAACTGAGCCTCTTGAGTTAAAATATCTCCAAAGCCAAACTCCACCAAATCCCATGTCAGTCTTTACCCTATTTAAAATACTGCCATCTGAATGCAGATTCAAACTCTCTAAATATATGATATTTTAGAACCAAAACATTGCGATGCCATGATTTTTGTCCACTTAGCTTAAAATGTCACCCTTTTGGCACATACTGGACAGAAGACCTCAAAGCCAAACTTGAGTCACACAGCATGAGGGGTCAAATGCCAGAGAGTATGACATAAAGGAAAAGGTCAGAATGCAAGATAAATGCTGATACTGGAGGCATGGCCTGTAATGGAGCTTATGTCTCCCAACATAAAGAGTTCAGAGAGGGGGTACAGACTTGATTTTCCTCCTCTGTCCACTGGTCTGCAAATGGCTCCCTTCCCCTTGATCTGTTTGCTTTTCCACTCTTTGTGGGCGATATCATCTACTCCCCTGACCCCCGCATCTAGATCTTCAGTCTAGAATGTTCTTGTGAGCTCTAGTCCACCACCACATCTCTCAAATGCCGCAAGCCTAGGAAAACAAAACTGAACTAATCATGTCTAGCTTGCCCCTCCTTCTGGTTTGTTTCATTTAATTATCCGTCCATCCATCCATCCATCCATCCATCCATCCATCCATCCATCCATTCATTTTATGGTCTATCTATCTGTCTGTCTATTATTGTAGTAAAACATGTATAATATTTTCCATTTTAATGTGGGCCTAGTCCATGCTTTTCATTCACAATGCTGTGCAGCAATCACCCATCCCTAGTTCCAGGGCATTTTCATTGCTCCAAAACGAAAGCCTGTACTATCTGGCCATCACTCCTCAGTCCCGAACTCTCCTCCAGCCCCAGGCAATCTCTAATCTGCTTTCTGTCTCTATGGATTTGCCTACCCTGGGCATTGCATATAAAAGAGATCACACGGCGTGTGGCCTTTGGTGGCCGGCTTCTTTCACCTCGCACAACGTTCTCGAGGTCCATCCACACTGCAGTGTGAACTGGCACTTCATGTTTCCACTTTCTTTTTGCATCTCTCTACAGCATCACACTCCCCCAAACTGCCAAGCAAGACAGCTTTGGATTATTTTAGCATTTCTACCCTATCATCTTGTTAGTCATCCACTTCTCTTGATGCAACCACAGACCGTCCTTGCCTGTCTGCCCTCTCACCTTACTTCGAGCCTTCAGCATCTCTCATCTGGGTCACAGGGATCTTTCTAAAGCACAACTCTGGCCACACAGTTCTCCTTATTAAGATCTTTCAAGGGTAGCAGAGGCCACAGTCTCCGAAAATCATGGCTGGGCTTCCTGGGATCTGTGAAGCAGTGTGGCCGTGAGGGGACGAGGGCCTGGGACATTTGGAGGAGGCTGTTTTGAGGTGTGGCCAGCACTGTAGGGTATCAGGGCAACACGCGGAGCCTGAGAGCACAACATCTCGCCAGGTGCTCTTGGTGAGAAAGTGGGAAAAGGGCGCTGAGGGCACATACGTGTGCACTCAGGGACAACAGACGCACCTTGAGGGAGGCAGTGCGAGGAAAGCCGAGAGTAGTGCAGGCCCTACACACTAGGGTGTGGCTGGGAAATCAGACAAGCTTTGCCCTTGGGATGGGAATAGTTATATAGCAGGCACAGTTACTTCTCGCTGGGATGCTCTGGCGTTCTGGAAGGCCTCACCCACGTTTGTGGGCAATCCTGAGAGGACTCAATGGCACTGTCGCAGGAAGCATGCCAGGGGAAGCTCACGGCACGATGGACAGGTAGGAAAGAGCAGAGCTTGTTTGCAGAACTAACAATTCCTAGGTTTCTAGACCATATAAACAACTAAGAACCCAAATTTACATGGGTGTTGCCTTTTTGTACTTCAAATGAGACACTAAAGAGTATGCCGTTTGGCTCCTCTCTACACATACTGGCACCGCTCATTAAAGGCTCTTTAGGGACAGACTTCATTCTGCTCAATAAAATCTCACTCTTTGGAAAGCTTCTCAGTAACCAAAAGGCCCTGCCTTGGGAGTGAGCTACCTGGCTTTCCCAGCCTGAGGCCCTGGCTTGGAGGGCCATCTGACATCCCTGTCCCCCAGCGGGCTGCCCTTGGCAGAAACAGGAAGCCCTTATCTAAGACTGACTGATAAGAGACAAAAGGACTCCCGTGGGATCAGGCTAACACTAGGCTCCAGTTGAGACCACCAGCTTGCTTGGCTCTCTCTCCCTGCCCTGTACTGTTCTCTTCACTTACTTGGAAGATTCCTCTTCTTTAAAGTGCATTCTCAGGAAACACCCAGATCAGGCTCTGCTTCTGAGCAACCTGACATCTGACTGCCCAACCCCATGTATGATTTCTCACACCTGTGAGTGTTATTGATGGAAATTCTTGGGTCTGTTTTGTTTGGGAGATCTAATCCCTTAGTCTTCCTGGAAGAAAGAAAGGGCTTAATCTAGATTTATCACCCTCTCTAGCTCTTCAGAAATGTACACCATCGTGCTACAGCATAAGAGAATCTGTCGTGTTCCTAAAAATGGCTTTAATCCATTCTTTGAGTTCCTTATTAGCACTAAATTGAATAAATGCAAAAATAACTACTTTTGCATAATTCCCCAGCTTGCAATTATAGAGTGAGGAGCATTTGCAGAAAGTTAAAGCATATTTCCACATAGCTTTGCTTAAGATTTATTAGAAGGCAGCCACAGGCTCCTTCGTCACACGCTCACTTTGCACCCTCGCGCGTTCCGGCAGTACTCGAGCCCTCTCACAAAGCTGGTGGCTCTTCCCAATCCACAGGTGGTGGGCTTTAGAAGCAGAGCAGTGAAGTCATGTACCGCACATATCACCTATGCTCTACGAGAGTTTGAACATCTAGAATGTGCTGCGATTGTTTTTCTCATCCTTTAATACAGCTTCTTGTTCATTTTTTCCCCTTTTGCTTCTGCTTCTTTAGGCAGGGACAAACAGACCAACATAAAAGTGCCTGTCACTCTACCGTATTGATTGTTTCCTACTAATTACACTTTATTTAATTAAAAATAAAAGCCAATGTATATCCTTGGCAAAGAATCTCACTAAGTTGACAGCTTAGAAACGCGAAGCCTCTCTTTGTTTGGGGACACAAATAATCCTTGAAGGCTAAGAGCAGGAGTTTACCTACATTGCCCTCCCCTTGTCCTGGAAAGAACAGCTCTGGGAGTCGGCGGCAGGGGGGTGGGGAGGGGAGGGTGCCATAGAAATAACCTTGTCAATCCCTCCCTGCCAACAAGGGTGCTAATTAGTGCCAATTAAGAGCCTTGTTTTTTGTCTGTGGAACATCTGTCCATAGGCATTGAACTCAAACCCCCAACTCATCTTTTTAAGGCCAGAAATATCAGATGGCAATTCATGTTCGGTCCCTGATAATGCAGCTTGATTTTAAACTCATAAGTTCTGAATCCTGTTCTTAGTAGGATCCGCCATTCTGTTTCGGCATACCCCAATCGTCATTCACATTTACCTTATTTTGATAAAGATATGCCTTCGTGAAGTCTAAGATGCGGACTGGTTGCGAAGAGAAGCGGCCAAGAGAAAACCACGGGAGAGACCCAAGCTCTGTCTCATTTGTTTTAAAGTAACGTATTGTTACCTAGATAAATTGGTCTTTGTTGTGTCTTCTTTCTTTTCTTTTTTAAATCCTGGTGGGGTAAAGGCCAGTGTAAAATAGCTTCTTTTTAACTGAACCTATTCTGTGTACACAGTGTGTCCATAAAAGCGCCTGCATCATTAGCGTTTGGTGATGCAAATGAAGGTGGCCCAGCTGTTTCTTTCTCCTTTTATAAAGTGCCCTTTCCATCAATGTTTGGGACAGGACAAGACCCTTGTGACTTGCAGCTTGTTTTATTCTGTGTGGCCACGAGAGGACTTCCATGCATTCCAGGGTAGCTCAATAATGAATAACATGTCATCACAGACAGTACCTAGGCTATTTCTTCCTACTGCAAAGTACGTGCTACATTTTCTGAATTCACTGAAGACTGGGAAAGCTGAGCTTTTCATCTGGCAAAGATTCCTTTCATTCGGGTGTTTCTCTGGATTCCATTAGGATGCCTTTGTCCTTTCACTTCAAAGTAAACAAACACACCCATTGATCTTTAGAGAACTATCAAATTTTACTGTAAGATGCATTATTGCTATATCATTTTCTTCAGTTCCCTAATAATGTTATTGCACGTTATTCCATTTGTGACCAGCTTGGTGCAGTGAAATGTCAGGAGTCTTCCCACAGTGAGGTAGAGTCTCATGAGAAGTAGAAAAATAAATTTATTTAAAATAAGATGGAGTCTGGCTGCTAACACATTCTCAATTGTTCCATTTTAAACGTCTGAACTGGGGACACTTAAAATACGAGGGCATATTTCATTAGCATTTATGCAATTTTTCAGGCGACTTTTCCCAATGTTTCACTCATCATCAGATGACAGAGAGCTTGTCAGGAAAAATTACAGTTAATGGTAGTTAATGGTGGCCAAATTCAATGGACTTGTTTCTATTTTGTTTCACTCTTGCTGGAAATAATGAAAGTATTACATGAACAACCCTTACATTGCTTGCAAAAAAATGCATCCAGTTCCAATGGTAGGTAACACAAAGCTTTATCTGATTTATAAAACAATCTATGTAAACCTATTTTTATGTTTTATTTGATTCTAGCCATTAGCCTGAGCTAGGAAGTAATTCTAAAATATATCTCACAGCAGCAATTTGCCGTACTATGCCAAATTAATCTGCATGAGTCTATACCTATTTCTAGGACACTGGAATGCATGTTTGTGAAAAAGAAATACATTCAGATAATTGTTTTTGTGGAATCCAGGGGAAAGTCCAACCTCTGGGCTTCATCTCAAATAGCAACGCTCTCTTCCCCAGACACAATGCCCGTTGTCTATGTTAACCACACCATCAATCAGACTCCTGGTTCTCGATCACTAAATCAGCAGTTATAGATGTGGAGAAGCCTCCCCACGTTTTCTAGCTGATTTGGAGTCATTGACTTGGATCCCCAACCAGTTGGAGCTGGACATCCTTTTGAAAAACTGCATAAGTCATCCATCTGAAGCCAATCCACTCTGGGCTTTCAAGGTAGGCCAACTGGCAGAGTCAACTTCAATCAGTAGTCTTTGAGTTAAATCTCTCTCATTGGACATGCACCAAATGATGAAGATGTGCTCAGAGGGCACTGGACCTTAACAGAGAACACACAGTGCAGCATCAGCAAATCTCTAAGCCCTTGTTTCATACTTTTCAATTTGTCTCTCTCTTGGCTTTCATCAGAACTCAGCTGCAGTGATAGAAAAGCAAAACAAGGATCCTTCCATCCCAAGGCCAAGTCCACCTGGGGCTGATTTGCTGGCAGAACTTCATCTGACAGCAAACATTAGAGCCTTCTGACTTCTAAGAGCCTAATTTCTACCTCTCTTTGTAGGTGAAAATAGACATTCCGTCTCACATTGCCACCTGGGTTTTCAGCATTATTCCTACCCCACTCTCCTTTCTCCCTGTGGACCAAAAACAAAAACAAAAACAAAAACCCTACAAGGACAGCAAGAGAAGGCTCAACTCACAGTAAGAAGCATCCCTTCAATAGGATGACTTTACGACTTACAAAGATAAGCTGGATTTCTGGATCCTCTCTAGGTACTTCCTCAAAGAATAACCATGAATGTAGATTGAAAGTGTACTGATGTGCCTTTCAAAAATGCCCTCCAAAAAAGTGACTTGCTACAGCCTGGATGATGTTTCAGTCTGAGATCCCAAACCTCAGTGAATATGGCAATCGATTGACCAGACTTTGCAAACATGAAATGCAGCTGGATGGCCACTTCCAAGTCCAGGTGACCGAGATAATGCACAGAAGAGCTTGATGCCCAGAGATGTGTGTGATCGCCAGCCATGCTGCCCCTGCAACTTCCAACCTTGAGGAGGGTATCGTCTTATGAACCATATGTTTGTCTCGGCCTCTCAGCATTTTGTATTTTCATCTTTGTTATTATTTTTTTTTTTTGGTGGATCATTCTATAACTGCATTTCCCTCATTTAACACCATCAGTTGCTGAGAAACATGATATTTGCAAATATGTGTCCTGGATATGCATGCGTGAAATAAGTAGTGATAATAATGCATGAGAAAATCCAAAGGCAAAAAGTTAATCCCAGAAATAAACATTTCAGTATTTGAGTTCCTCCATCTTATAAGATAGCCATTATAAAAAATTCCAAATACTATCACTGAACGATCCTACTCTCTACAAATTTTAGGAGACGTGTGTTACTAATATCGAGTAGATGCCAGGAATAAATACAAGTAAGGATACGTAGTTGGTGAAAGCGACTAGTCAGAACTCTCTGTTGCCCATCAATAGTTTGGGTGCTTTTACACCCAATCAACTAATCATCTACTATCAATGCCTCAGATAATGTGAATGAGATAAGACATAATGAAAATTATAAATGGCCTGTGTGTTATATCCATTGTTGTAACATATATCCAAAACGAATGTTTCAATCAATAAAGTCATTGAAAATGATAATTAAATGGCGTACTGTGTGCCCGGAAACCTCCTTGTTTTAAACGTGTAGCTCAGAACACCAGAAATCCCAGCATTTGAGTTTATACCACCTTAACTGCATAGTAAATGTTCCTCGTAATAGGAGATATGTTGTCAAGAAAGTGCTTAAATAAAGGACACATTCTTGGCTTTTTTTGAAAATATGATTTGGCTGTTTAGGAGGGATTATATCAGCTCTGGATTACTGGTGCCGATAGAGCCAAGTAATACACAGAAAGCCAGTGCGAAATGGGAAATTCTTCTCTTTAGTCTCTGGATGGTGTGTGATGCAACTTCCCTCCCAAAAATGAAGAGAAAAATTATCTTCTTAATTGTGTTCCCCCCCCCCATCTAATGTCATGCAAGTTCGCATTCCAAAAACACATTCCTACAAAAGGGTGTGTGTGCAGGGAGGAAGCCCAGTGCTGCCAGCTGGGCGAGACACAGTTTGAAGTGGACAATCCGCATGCTTAGATTTGAGAGTTGACTTCATTACTGCATTTTCAATAATACCAGCATTCAGAATGGTCTCAAAAGTCACCAGGATAACAGGACTATTATCTCTCTCGGCAATATCTAATAAAAAGCTCTTAAGCACATCCAGTCCCCGGTTTTATAAAACATGGCAGCAAATTATCTGCCAAGAATGTTCAGTGAGTATGCAGCGATTCTTTCTCTATTCAGCCAGCTTTTCTCCCTACAGTGAGGGAAGATGATCGGAGGATTGGAGTCAACCACTCAGGAGACAACTTAAAATTGCAGGTGGTCTGGGTAAAAAAAAAAACAAACTAAAAACAGACAAAAGGCTCCTCACAGAGGAAATCTTCTGAGTAAGAGTTGGTGAGATTTCAGAACACTTTCTATGTTACCAATGCAAAAATAAAGCCTCTGTGATTGTTGAATGCAAATTGTGATTTCACTAAGCTGCCTAAAAGGGGACATTACATTGGAATCATACTCTTCTGATCTGGTGGGGCCACCAGAGGAAAGGCAGAGAGAGAATGGCAAGATAAACAAATAGGGAGCATCTCCACACCAGGTGGCTAATGAAAAAGAGTGTCCCTCTTGGAGGACAGCTCTGTCATGATGTAGTTATCTACATGTGCGTAGTCCAAGCTAGTCCACACAATGCTGGTAGGTATCCTGGGGGAAAAATTCTATGGCCAAGTCGCCATATGAATATGAAGTGTTTCGCCCAGTTTGGGAAACACTTCATATTGTATACCCCTCCAGTAGAAACACAGAGAACATTAGCATATTAAAGGCTCAAAGGATTTCTACAATGAAAAGAGTTGTTAGGTTTTTTTTTTTTTTAAACCCACTGGTTCCCAAATATATCGGTTCATAAAAGACTTTTTTTCTTCTTTTTCTGAATAGCAATTACTATTCCACAGTGATATTTTATGGTAAAGAACTGAGGGAAGGCGAATCTAAATATTTCCTATCTAACATAATTTTGCCCTACACATCCACATAATTGACAGAAAAGTGAGGTTACTTTCTTTCCCTCTGAATTGATTTGCCTTAAATATCCACATCATTTGCATGGGCATAAGTTTAAGACCATGCAGCCAAAGCTTCCAAAGAAAGTTGTTTGACACTAATAAGGAATTATTGTAAACAGCCCAGTAAAAGCCTCATTTTCAATTAGAAGATGAGGCTCAATATACTAAAATCCTTGAAATAAGCATCCCATGCCCCATTCATGACGCTCTGGCCAACCTGCCTGGTGATCACCCCGAGTGCAGAAATGGACCTTTTTGTTTTGCAGTTGAGAAGCTCAATGTGTTCTTCTAAGTTATCTGAGACAATTACATTTGGAAAAAAAAAAGTCTGAAACTAGTGCTCTACAAATAAAAGACCCAGGATTAACCCTGTAGAGTTAGTTCTGAAAAACCTTTGGTAAAGCTGTTCAAACTCAATTCCATATGGAAGTTCAAAACTGTGTTTAGCTAAGTTATTGGATGAGGCTTTTAAGTCTTGCATTTATTTCAGGAGCTGTTTATTTTCTTTTTTAAAATATTTTTTAATGTTTATTTATTTTTCTATAGAGAGAAAGAGCCTGAGCAGGGGAGGGACAGAGAAAGAGGGAGACACAGAAGGTGAAGCAGGCTCTGAGCTGTCAGCACAGAGCCTGATGCGGGGCTTGAACTCATGAACCGTCAGATCCTGACCTGAGTCCAAGTAGGCTGCTTAACCGACTGAGCCACCCAAGTGCCCCAGGGACAGTTTATTTTCATGCAGAGCAAGACGAGTTTCCCAAAGGAAGCATCTTAGGAGAATAGAATAGAATAGCCATCTAATGCCTATCTCTGTATTGTTGTAAATATTCCTGCGTGGTCTGACCCTCCCTCCAACAAAGATAGAACACATTTTTAAAAGCCACACCATCCAGCACCTTATTGAAGAAAACATCCCAGGGAACGTGGGGAGGCATGTCTTCTGTATCTGAGACGTGCTTATAGCTCCCGGATGCACAGATCTCCTACGACACTGCAAAGCTCAGCCCTGCCTCCCTTTTCAATGGCATCTGACTCTGTTCGAAACGATACCAGGTAAGCCTTCCACAAGGGTTGCCAAGGTCCTTTAGAGGAGAATTCATGTCCCCAGAGACGCACCGCCACATCTCCAGTTACTGATCTGCCCACTTCACGGTGGCTGTGAGTATTCCACACGCCGAGGATCCCGTTCCATCTCAAACGTTCGTGGGGAAAACTGCCCTAATTTTCTCAGCAATTTATCGTTAGATATTTGGCTCATGGAATGTGCCCATGAACTAGGCAAACTGAAGGGGAAAGAGGAGACTCGAGGATTAGGTTCCCGTGAGAACAAGAACAAGGCCATGTTTGATTGACTGCTGCTGAAATATGGCATTTTGCTAATTATGAATGAGCATTATGGAACTACCTCTGAGGCAGTCTGTGGTATCTCCAACTCTACTTGGGTTAGCAAAAGCTGCTGGACTAGAAATAATTAATATTAATGATGAGCAAACTCTATAGACCACGGACCCCGAGTTTTTAAGAAACAGTTTTACCTTTTGATGCCGTACAAGTAAGCATCATTTTGCACAATAGATTTGTGTCTGGAAAGTGCCTGTAAATTGATGTTTTGAAAATCAAACCATATTGAAAATGCATGAGATGAGCTTACTATTTAGAGGAAACCTGCAGTGAATCATTTTCAAAGTGAAGGCTTCTTTTTAAGGGTGAAAAATTACCTTTTTATCTGTTTGGAAATATATGCTGGGATTTTTGTGACAAGTTTGCTTCGAGTGGGAAAACATCTCTATATGTCTTTTCTTTTTTCTCTCCCACGTAAAATTGTGAGTTATAATCATTCAGTGATAAGCATCAGGCAGCCAAAGACACCGCAACAGAGTGGGCGCGTGAGTGTGCAGCCTCTCGGTTTCTTCATGATAGACACTGTCGCGATGTGACTGCCTTGTCTTTCACCTTCTTTTCAAAGGAAGGTACTGTTGCATTGCTATTTATGAGAAACATTTCTTTGAAACCGTTATTGGAATTCAACCAAGAAAAGAGTGTTGAGGGTGCCCGGGTGGCTCAGTTAGTTACACATCCAACTCTTGATCTTGGCTCAGGTGGTGATCCCAGGGTTCGTGAGTTCGAGCTCCACATTGGGCTCAGTGCTGACAGCGTGGAGCCTGCTTGGGATTCTCTCTCTCCCTCTGCTCCTCACTGACTTGTGCTGTCTCTTTCTCTCTCTCTCCCAAAATAAATAAATAAACTTAAAGAAGAAAAGAGTTTTATGCCACAGCTTCAAACGTGGGAAATTATGTAATGACTTTAAACTGGAAATGGCTTGACATGCTCTGATGTGCATAATGAACTGTCTCATCATATCTAATCAATTTTTTTAACATGGAATGAAAAGACAACAAACCTGAATGTGGCATGACTTCAAAAGTCAAGTTACTCAACAGTTTAGATCTAAAGGTCTTAGGAAGAGCAATGGCAGGACATGTGCTTGGGAATGCCTGGTATTATGCTAGAATTTTGGAACAGGGCTTCTGAGAGTTTACCATAAAACGTTATGTCAAGAATGGTCTTTGAGAGGGGTGCTTTTCCACAGAGGTGGTCACTTAATCAGGATAATTCATGCTGTCCAGGGAAAGATCGCTTTCCAGAACATGGAAATTCATTTACTTGCACTGATACATTTCTTTTACTCACAGATTCAAGCTCTTATAATAATAATAAAGGTGCCAGTAGCAAATACGATGGGTGGCAAATTCTAAATTACATGACAGATTGTACAAGTTTCCCTGGACCACTTTTAATAGTTGATTTATGTCATATATGGAATCAAAGTGCTAAAGACATTTCTTTGCTCAACCATGCTATCTTCTCAAACTGTTTTAGACCTCCATTTAATATACCACTTAACTAAATTCCTCACAGTGTGCTTTTCCTAGCAAGAGAAGAAAAAAGATTAGTCTACTGGGTCCAAAAGAGATATTCAAAAAAAAAAAAAAACCCACACACAAATATTTTTAAACAGTGCATATCTACTTTATGGCAATGTTCTTTTAACTCAGTGCTTACGAGTAAGGGAAATAGCACCACAGTGGATTATTTTTCATAGTTCACTCAGCAATGTGTTTACTAAGTCACTGTTACAACTACGCGCTTATATATTTTGATATACAGTATGTTCTACAATAGTGTGTCTTCTGAGATTTCTTTCTTATTTTTAAAACTTATTTAAATGTTATGTTACCTTCCCTCCCAGCAAAAACAAGATTATTTCTCAAGGGATTCATAGTCAAGCCTGATCATAATTAAAGGCAGAGTCTGAAACGTCTTTTTAGACCAAGGAAACAGAAGCATGAGGAATGATTTGCCCAGGCAAGGGAATAGAGTGTTTATTTCACAGAATGGGGGGGGGTAGTTCATGAAATTTTATTCATATGTTTTCTTATTCAGACGAATCCCCTCATGCATACATACAAAAAAAAAAAAAAAGGAATCCAGAAAAAGATTCTGTTCTATCTGATTAGAACACTGCCAACACGCTTGTTATGATAGTTCAGAAGTTGTTCTTCAAATACATATGAACCACGTGGTCTACTACTATGACTCAGAAAGTCAGCCCAGTGGTGATTTTACAAAAGGTGAGAGGCTATCCTGGGAATGAGGGGGAGAGCACGTCTTTGGTCAAGCTCTGGTCCTCTGCTGTCCTCTCTGTTATGTCTGAGGAGGTATTGCATTTCCCAAAACAATCAAGTTCAGGTGGATTCTGGGATGGGTGATTCCATGGGTAGGTAGGAAGGCCAGGGTTCAGGGATATCTTATCGGAGCCAGCCAGACCTGGGTTCTCAGGCATGAACCCACCGTCGTTAGCTGTGAAAACAGCTTCAGTTCATAAGCCTCGGTTCCTCCCATGTAAAAGGTGGATAACAGCAGTGCCTACCATTCCCTGCAGTGTGACTATTCAATTAGCTAGTAGATATCAACACTCAACACAGCACCTGGCACTTAATAAGTCCCAGATTTTATTTTTAAAAACAATCACAGAATTAAAAGTATAACGGTGGCTGTGATAAGATGCTGTGGTGAGCTCTGAGAAGGGGAAGAATATGCTTAGCATCAAAAGCGTGTGCATTCAAGACACTTCAGCCATTTGCCGTTTTTATCCTCAGGGGCTGGAGTAGGTGGGCCAACAGAGGAAAGGTCCCACGTAGTCCAGGTTTGCTAGTTCTGGAGAGGTGGTGCTCCAACTGGGAACCTCTGGGACAACTCAGGGAATTGAGTGCAAAGCTCCTTTAAATCTTTAAGATTGCAACATAGAGCAAACGACATGGACCCAGAGCACTCTGTAGTGATAACAGCACTAAGTGTGAGCATAATTAATAACAATATTTAACATCTACCAAGAACTTCCGATGTACCAAACGCTGTGATCAGCACTTCAATTGCCTAGTCCTGTGATGTAGATGCTATTACTATCCCCATTTTGCAGACAGGGAAAACTGAGTCACAGAGAGGTTGAACAACTTGCCCCAGACCACATGACTAAACAATGGTGGAACTGGGATTCAAACTCAGGCGACCTGGTTCCAGAGCCTGTCTACTTCAATGTCTATGTTATATTGCTTTCTATGATGCAACTGAACTCAGACATACCCACACATGTATTTATATTTCTTACGATACTACCTCTTCAATGTGGATTGATATAAGAAGAATAAAACATATCAAAATGGTCATAGTAATTGAAAGTAACTGACACCTTCTGGATCCTTCCTGCTTTCTGGATCTTTTTACCTACCATTCACTCGATGACATGGGCTGCCTACCCACTGTAGGTACCAGCTGCTGAGGAAAGGCAGGCAACTCCACACTGCCCCTTCCCCCCCAAGCGGCTCGCAGACTCGCGAACTTATTATGTTAAAGGCACTACCTGGGCTTTGACAGTCCTCATGATGGGAAGGCTACTGGTCGGGTTTTCCTGGACATTCCTTGGGTTTGGAGGAGGATCATAATCTGCTCAGCAGTCTCCATCTCCTCAGCACACAGACCGACCCAACCAGAATGAAGAAACTCTCAAGTGAGGGGAGAGGTGGCCCTCAGACACAGCGACCCCTCTGTCATCTGTTCCTCACATCCCTCACTCCCAGCTACCTGACACTGTCCTATAGGTTTAATGTTGGATATTTGTTGTGTGGGAAAGAGTTTGTCGACTTGCCCAGAATGAGAGCATCACTTCTGTCTGAAATTGCTCCTTTCAGAGAGTTGAAGAGACATTTTCTACGTGCTATATTGGAAACACACATTGAAACTCTGTCATGAGCATGTCAAGAAAGAAATTTGAAAAGCCCAGTCAAACAAACAAAAGATTCCTGTTATGGAACCACAGACATAGCCCGCAACTACTTACAAAGCCAGGCTCACCATAATGTGCCAGGCTTGGGAGAAATGGGAAAAGGAAGAGCAGATGGAAAATCCCTGAAATTTCAAATTTCTCAGCCCCTCATCTTCAGAGGTGAGATACTCACTATTGCTCATTTCATTTCCCTGGCCTGGGAGCATCGATATGATTTTGTGCTCTGCCTGCCCTCTTGATCCGAAAGTCTGTCGGGTGGCTGTCCTGCATTTCCCTACTGTGCCGAACCCTCAGCACAGGCACCGGTGGTTTGGAAGTGGCTGCTGCTTGGGCCCCAGGGCCACTGAGGTTTGTTGGGGATGGACCCTCAGAAGTATCTTTCCTAAGTGTCTCTATACCTTTCCTATGCGTCTTGGCTTCCTGCCACCCTGAAGGTCGCAGTTTTCTCAGAATAGTATAAAGGGAGCTGAAGTGCATTTCAATTTCATGCAGAAAACAGCTTTGCTTCAAACCACGGCCTTTTTTTTTTTTATGTTAAAAGAATCCATCAAGATAGAATCTTTCGGTGCCCCCCTCCCAAACTCTTTCTAGCAGATGGAAAGGCAGATTATTTCAATGAAGAGGCTGTCACTGACAATTATAAGCAATGTTTTCTCAAAGTTGATGGCAACAGAGCACTTTTACAATTTCTGAGTGTCTGGCAGGGTCTAATTTTCAAGGTATGGTGACCACAATAGCATGCCCGAATGTTATTTAAAAAAATTTTTTTTAATGTTTTATTTATTTCTGAGAGACACAGAGAGATAGCGTGAGCATGGGAGGGTCAGAGAGAGAGAGGGAGACACAGAATCTGAAGCAGGCTCCAGGCTCTGAGCTGGCTGTTAGCACAGAGCCCGACGCGGGGCTCAAACCCACCAACCATGAGATCAGGACCTGAGCCGAAGTCATATGCTTAACTGACTGAGCCACTCACGTGCCCCAAGCATGCCCAAATTTTAATCCAGGAGTAAAGGTCAAGGCAGATCACAGTTTTCAGATCCACTTGAATCTCAGAAGAAGAGAGCACCCCCCAAAAAGCATGAAGATAAAGGCCTGACCTAACCCCAAATTGCATGCTTTAAGACCATGAGGTTATAAAAAGAGTATGTGATTTGGGGGGAAAGTTTGCAAATTTTTCTACAAATGCTCAAACTATCACTAAATTGGATAAATGATACCTTGGGTGTGAGTAGGTGGGTGGGCAAATGCACTCAGTTTTGTCAACGTGGTGAATCGTTCAGGAATGTGCTGGGCATAGCTAATCTAACCAGGGTGATTGATTTCAGGTCAACTGCGGTCAGCATTGGAAATCGACCCTTTGATTCAAACCGCATCGATACCACATGTCTGAGAAATAATGGCAGATATTAGCAAAAAGAGCACTTGACTAGGACTCAAGAAGTTTGGGACTGAGCCCTGCAACACTAAGTTGTATGAGCCTGGGCACCTCACTCAAGCCACCCGAGTGTGACTTCCATGACTCCTAATGTGGGGAGAAATAATGCAAATAAATGCCTGCAATCTGCTTCATGAGCTCACCTGACATCAGCACAATTCATATGGAATCTGAGTAATAGCGACTCTTCATTTTCTATCTGATGAAGCAAAGGCTCAGGGAAGCACCTCATGACATCATGAAGTCACATGCCAATGAGTGAGAGAACCGGGATTTGAATGTCCCATCTCTCGGCTCCCAGGATTGAGTAAGAGACCAAGTGTAACAAATGTAACAATATGTGTACAAATGCAGAGCATCATGGGACTAGAAAGCATTATTATTAGCAGTGTTATTTGCCCTTGTACTTAACGGTTAATGATTGTAGGGGCATCTGGGTGGCTCAGTTGATTAAGTGTCCAATTCTTGGTTTTAACTCAGGTCATGATCTCAAGGTTCATGAGTTCAAGCCCAACCTGGGGTTTTGTGCTGACAACACAGAGCCTGCTTGGGATTTTTTTTTCTCTCTCTCTCTGTTTCTGACCTTCCCCTGCTCATGCTTACTTGCGCTCTCTCTCTCTCTCCCAAAATATGTAAATAAACTTCAAAAAAAAAAAAAAAGGAAAAAGCAATTAATGACTATCTAACTGAAATGTGACACAGGTATGGCAGAGCTGCTATAAAAAATGAAAGTTTGAGTCTCATAGTCCAAGAATCCTAGAGAGAAATTCTAGCTCTTTCACTAACTAGGTCTGTGATCCTGCGCAAGCCATTCACCTGCTAAGAGGAAATTTTCTCTGTAAGGTCGGCTTACTCTTACACAGGGGCTGGAGGATGAAAGGTGGTGCGTGGCTGCAGCCGAGAAAGGGCATAGGGTCCCTTAGGACACTAGGCAGGCCGATGCTCAGCATTAGCTCTAGCAGTGGCCGGGCAGCCGCGGCTGTTTGGGGTGAGAACCTTCAGAGGACACGCCTGGGAGTGGTGGCAATAACAGCAGTGGCGGCAATAGTGACGACATAGCAAGGTGCCTAGAAGTGGGGGCTAGAATTACTCAAGCACAGTGTTCAGGTGTGGTTTCTATGCTTCCTTTCCCACTGCACTACATGTTATATAAAACTGATTTTAGAGACTCCTAGAAAAACCCTTTCAGTTTCCAGAGATCCTAGATAATTTCTAGATATTACGACTACTAGGACTTTTTTCTTTTTGGCGGAGGGTGGGGGGGGGGCATGGATTTTCCTCTTGAAGACATAGAAATACTTCACATTATTACAATATTGAGATGTGAGTCTGGGATTTTAAGAAGTGGGCAACCTATGCAGAAATGAGGTTAGTCCTGAAACTGAGCAACAGAGTTGGCAGAAGTATAATGCTGGCTGGTGTACAAATCGTTACTGTCCACCCCCAACCCCGGTCCCCTATCTCCCTCACTGCTCTCTCAGGCACCATGGAACCTGAATGAAGGACCATATTAAGGTTCACTGTTAGGTACTGGGTGCCAAGATCCCAGGGGGCGGCAAAGAAAAGACACCGTGTTCACTTGGGTTTACAAGGCATAGCGTCCCTCTGTCTCTCTGTGCCTGACTTGGCAGCATCTTTGGAGACATCAATCAAATAGCTTGGAGACCTTTTCCTGTTTGGGTACTCATTATTGAAGTGGATGGATGAACCCCAGAGAAAGGCATTTGTCAGATTTTTCAACACTGTGCCCCGTGTGTTGGTAAAGTGAAAGGGCTTTTAGGAGCTCTGGGAAGGTGTCAAGAGCAGACCATTTAAAAATAACGTTCCTGATAATGTAATTGTGGCAAAGGATCTGGCCATTAGTGAAATGCTTGATAGGATGGGAAAGAAGAATGAAAATAGTTTAGAAGTGGCATGGACATTCCTTCTCAACTACTCCAGTCTCAGCCGAGTTGGTTGGTTTGTTTCTTTTTAATTTCTGGGAATGGTCGAGGGGCTTGTGTACTCTGCTGTTCTAGCCTCTTCAGTCTGGTTGATGTGCTCCAGCTCTGCAGCCGTCTGGGGACAAGGCAGCAAGTTTTAATGGGCAGCTGGAACTGTGGCTTTCAGTCCCAGCTCCCCCATTTCTAGCTGGGAGACTTCAGGCAAGTATCTTCCTTGAACTCAGCCTGGTTTCTTTTCACCTGTGGCTATCTAATGGGATTGAGGTGACAGTGGCGTGAGGCTAATGCATTGCACGAAAGTCTTTACGGTAATCAATCATGGTACATAGGAAAGGAGCCCCGGTGGTAGCAGTTTATAATCCAGTAACTGAAAAAAGGGCATCCATATGTGTGCATGCATCTCCTTAGACTGGACAGCATTGGAGGGACCTGACATTCTGTGATACAGAGCATGTGGTGTGTGTATGTATGTGTGTGTGTGTGTGTGTGTGTGTGATCACAGCATTATGTTCAATTAAATAGCTGGAATTATTTTCACTTTGGTCAATTGCTTATTAATATATAATAATATATATAAATTATATAAATTATTGTGGAATATAATAGAATATAGTGGAATATAAATTATTCCACTATGAGGACATAAAGCAATGTTTCAATTATCAATCAAGTTGGCGAGCATGAAGAGTGATGTCTGAACCACTCATGAAAATAGACCTAAATATCAGTTGTCCTCTTTTTGCTTTAATAGGGAAAAATGGAGATTTCTGGAGAGAGACGCTGTTCCCACCATGGGTCCCAGAAATCAACCTTACGGGGATTTGATGTGGTGGTATAAGTCCCTTAGAGGCACAGATCCATCTGCCTCTCTGAAGGAAGCATCTTCCAGGCACAATGGCATGATTGAGCTGTGGGCCCCGAGCTGAGGACAGACCCGTACTTGCCTACACAATGCCACGTCCACATGGGCAGTGTATTCAAGACTCGACTCAATGACAATATTAAGATCTAATACTCTCCGTGATCTAAACCGAACTGACAGCGATCATTCTGACATGCAGCCGCAGGTGGTCCAGTTTGGCCTAATGCCTGGGCAAGATCACAACTGACTGGAAGTCAGTAGAGCCATCTCCTAAGTGTCTATGGGATGGCTTTAGTGTAGGTTAAGGGCATGTGCTCTGAAGTCTGTCTTGGTCTGGCTTTGTTATTTTCGCTCTGTGGGCGACTCACTCGCCGTCTCTTGAGTTTTGGTTTCTGCCTCTGAGGTGACTTCCATAGGCTTGTTTGTTATAAAGGGACCAAGTGCCCAGCACATAGTGGGCACTTCGTAGATACGGCTTAGTTGAAGTACTGGTGTTATCAGTGTGACTCTAACTGTTGCTAACCTAGGAGGTCCTTGAGAGAAGGGTGTGTGGTGTTTCATCCTGAATGTACCACAGAGCTCCTCCCAGGGCTTTACTCACTAGAGGCTTAATGCATTTTTGTTGAAAGGGAACAAAAGCTTGAATGAGTGAATAAATATGGCTGCAGATCAGGTAGAAAAAAAAAAGAGATACTTGACTTTTGCCTGAGAGAAAGAGAGAGAAAGTTTTGCCTCTAATTACAGATTCTCACAGTCCAGCAGAAGCAGATGAATCTTGGGCACATGAACAACACAAAAATCAACTCTGATCTTTCAAGATTTATGCTACTTGAGCACAAAAAATATCTGTGTTTTGAGCTTTTGTCAGGAAAGTGTAAGCCCACAGCTCCCGCTAAAGGAGCGCCGGCTCGCAGTCTTGGTGCCTGTCAAGCACCAACATCTTCGGCGCTTCTCCCCGTGAACATTCTAAATGCCAATATTGCTTGTTGTCACATTAGCCAATATACAGTCCTCAAAATAAAATCCTCTTGATGTCTGATTACTCTTCTTAAGGACCTCATGCTGATTCATTTCAAACTGTGAATTACCTTTAATTCACAGCTTGAACAGGCTGCCAAATTTGGTTTTCTCTTCTCCCAGGTGGCTTTCCCTGATGTGGTGGAGAGCATCCAAAAAAAAATTAAGTCCTTAGGAAAAGTTGGCAAGCCCCGAGATGTAGGGCATATAAGGCAGGTTCGAAGCAAAAGTTGGCATACATGTCAGTCTGAAAACTGGAAAGGCTGGAACTCATCGAGATTACCCGTCTATTAGGAGAGTTCAGTTGAGCTCTTGTAAGCCACAAACCATCAACATTCCCAAATTCCAAGTACCAAATCACGTACTCTGAATAAGAATTCATCTGATTAAGAAAATCACAGCCCTTTTTTGCCTGTCTCATTACACACTTTGCTACCTGAATTTTATCTAAAAAGCAGACCAAACATCTACTTGGAAAACAGTATATGAAATTGCTAGAGATGTGGACTAAGGCTCCACAGTAAGCTCTGGCCGTTCTCAAATCTCAAATCACATTCTCAAAACAAACATTTTGTTTTGTTTTAAGTTTATTATTTATTTTGAGAGAGAGGAGGCAGAGAGAAAGATGGGGGGAGAGAGAGAGAATCCAAAGCAGACTCTGCACTGTCAGCACGGACCCTGATGCAGGGCTCAAACCCACAAACCGTGAGATCAAGACCTGACCCCAAACCAAGAGTCAGATGCCTAACTGACTGAACCACCTAGGTTCCCCAAAACAAACATTTTCAATGAGAAAATTTAGGTAGGATGGGCAGGATGGTGAATGTGAGGGTTTTCCTTTCTTATTTTGGTTAAAAATTTTTAAAGTTATCTAAGAAATGATGTAATGCTTGTTAGTGGTTATAATAAACTGGAAAACATTCTAATAATCTTTCTATTCTCTGTGGTAGTGAACTCTTCCTAACACAAAAAGAAGAGTTTAGAAATAATGCTTTATTGGGGCTCAGTCGGTTAAACGTCCAACTTCAGCTCAGGTCACGATCTTTCGGTTCATGAGTTCGAGCCCCACATTGGGTTCTGTGCTGCCAGCCCAGAACCTGGAGCCTGCTTTGGATTCTGTGTCTCTTCTCTCTCTGCCCCTCCCCTGCTCATGCTCTGTCTCTCTCCATCTCTCAAGAATGAATAAATGTTAAAATTTTTTTTAAAAAGAAAGAATTCTTTATTTCAAGTAATTTTGATGACGTTTTGCTATAATTTATTGTGGGACTCCTTCCCACTAACTTCAGCTGTACAAGTCTTCCAGGTTCAAAATGTCCAATGTGGTTCCCCAAATCCCTGAACTCATGAGAATGCATGATGATGGGCAGCGCGGTGGAGGAAGAGGCCTACATTCAGGTTCTCTCGCCAAGGAGTGGCATCACTCACTCAGCCTTCTGTGCACTCACAGCCAACATGCGCATTCAAGGTAAATGTGCACGGTCAGTTTGTCTTCACGCTGGACCGTGCACACTTCAGGAGGAGGGACCGTATTTTAGCTTTGCTTTTTTCAGCTATACCATGGAAATAATTTGGAGCCCCTCCAGGATGACTGGCAAGCACAGTAAGGTGATATGTGTAAGAACACTTAGCATGGGCCCTGGGCCCTGGCCCAGTGCTCACACTCAACAGCGCAATGATTATGGCCGGAGACCGCTGCCCTTCCTGTGATGGTGTAATTCCTTCTCCTTCTAACTAGTGCTGCACTCAAGGCCTTGTTCATGTGGTGTATACAGTCATCGCCCACAGGTAAACTGAGACTGGCCACAACTAGTCTGTGTCCGCAACACCCTTCCTCAGGTCTCTGGGTCCATGGCTGGGAGGCTTTCAAACGTGTAGCTAACACCACAAGTGAAAGAACTAGTTTTATGGCAAGGAAAGAACATTTCGAATGCCTGACAGGGTCCAGATGCCAACAACCAAGTATAGCAAAGGCACTGGATATTTGGAGCTTCTATCTTCCCAATAGTACTCACAAAATTAGCTGACGTCAAGGACTGACTAAATGGATACCCTTGAGTTCATGGATGCTGTCTAAGACTGCTTCTCAGGGCAACTGAATACATCTTACCTGTTCCTAGGTAGCATGGCTCATGAAAGATCAACAAGGTCAAGTATTTTTACAAAGCTGCTGTACTGACAAGTAATTGACAAAATGTTATAAACTAGATGAAGCAATCCAACTCAACAAAGAAAATCCAAATTCTTTGGGTTTGGTTTCAGTTTTCTCCTCCATCCGTCCTTACTGGCTTCATTAAGAAACTAGCACTGGGTGTTATATGGAAACCAACTTGACAATAAACTATTTGTGTAAAAAAAAAAAAAAGAAAAAAGAAACTAGAAAGTAACATAACTGTCCAATGTATATATTCAATCCCCAAATCTTATAACTGAAATAAATAGATCCTTCAGAGGCAGAATGGACATGGTATTACTGTACAAATATACAACTCTAGAGCCCCGAGAAATAAACTTGACCTTCATACGTCCATGCCCACCCTCTTTTGGAGAGATCTTTTTTGAAAGAGGCTAGAAACTCCACTGGATTTAGAAGCCTTGGGTGAGGGTTGTTCCAAGACTCACAGGGGCAGAGGGAAACAAAAACAATTGGGTATTCCTTTCTACAGAAATTATTGAGGGTGAAAGGTAAAGTCATTTTTATGTTGTTCAGTCTAATTACTAAAGAGTGTAACTTGTTTAAAAAAATAACTTTACATTTGAATTCTGACAAGCGTTTGTGTGTGTACCTTTCTGCGTATACGCATAGCTCATTAATTTGCTTAATTTCCCTTAAGGAGCTCTGTCTGTATATTTTGAAATAAAAATACATGCCCCGCATGATTCACACTCATATCCTCTGAATCCTAGGTCAGTGCTTCCCTTTCCCCTAGTACTATAACTACCATGAACAGACATGAAAACTCAGGTCTTGGAGCTTCTCCAGGCTAATGCTCTTGCCTCAATGGGCAGAGAGAGTTCTAGCCGGAGTGGGCAGGATGTCATCTCATGGATGGGGATCCAATAAAAAGCACTGTTTGTCAATAAAATCTACCAAGCAAAGAAAAGACCCAGTTTTCTAAAAGCCAGTCAGACCGCTGGGGTAAGGCCCAGAGACAGCAGCAACTGTCAAGAACATAGATGGAGCCTGGCTGGTTCCCAGGTTGCATTCGGACATACTTGGATCAGTGTTCTTGAACTGCTGCCCATGCATGCCGTCCTTCCAAACAATCCAGGCCCAAATGGAAGATCTACACTTCTTCAACTGGGGAAAAGAAGGCCAGATGAGGAAAACTAATAAAGTATCACAGTAATCAAGGGATTCTGCTTATAAGACTCCCATCTCTCTTACTGCAGTAGGTGGTGGGTGCATGTTCAGGACGTTCACTGACCTCGGGAAGTGGTCTCTCCTGCAGCAGGGCCAACTGAGGGGTTGTTTCCCACCAAACTCAAGGTATCAGCAGTCTGTCTACACACAGAATGCTCTTAGTTGCCTGAAGGATTACTCTGCCCCATGGAAAATCTTAGAGGTTGGTTTGAAAATCACACTGTAGTGAAATATGGGAGAGTGATAGTAATGGCTAAGCAGTTAACCATTTGGAAGCTAAAAATAAAAATCATTATTATAACTCTATCTGTCCTTTGTTAAACCTATACCCTACCATAAAGAAAACTCATTCCAGCCAAAGTCTGATGGACAATGCTCGGTCTTTAGATCTGGCAGCCAAAAAGAGGGTGGCTCATTCAGAAAACAGACTCTGTGTCTTCTAGTTTTATCAATGCTTTCTATAGAGAACCTTAGTCCTACTGAATTACACAGAATACCCTTGTGCTATGAAGTGCCGTTTTCTGGAAATGCTGCCTCTAACTATAAATCACAATTGACGAGTTTATTTCTGTTAGTTACAAACTATTGAAATATTGAATTTTATGGTCTGTATGGAAATCAGCGTATTTCACAGCAGGAGCCTAATACTCTTGCTTTAGGAGTAAGATAATTTTACAGTGGGGAAAATGTTTTTTTATTTTTTCACGTTTGGAAACCTGTGTTGATTCCCTAAGTGCTCATACGTGGGCACACACACGTGTGTGTGTGTGTGTATGAATTTTACTGACATTTTAATGGGAGAAAGGTAAGGTAGGAGAATAACATCTATTGTTTACTAGACTGACAAGGGAAAGGGCAAGTTAAAATGTGATGAATGGAAACACTGAAATGAACAATATCAAAGATGATTTTAATTTCTGTGCTTCTATATAATTTAGTCTTTAATTCAGGGCTATAGTTTTATTTTCCCCCTTTCTTATTTTTTCTCACTTTGTTAAATGAGGATTCTTGGTTGCTGAAATTGAACTTTGAATTGGACGGTGCAGATCAGGCCAGAAAACCAAATAAGAGCACTGGCGATGGGGTCAGGGCTTTGGGAACTTTGCTGTCAAATAGAACCAGGAACACGGGCATGCCACTGACTTCCACGGAGCTTTGGTCTATGTGGGAGTCATTCCCAGTTGTTCTATGCAATTCGTGATCTTCCAAAAGGTGAGCAATTCACTTCAAGTGTGGCATTAGACCACTTGAATGTCATAAATTATTTCATTTCGGAAATTTTCAAGTAGGTAACTATTACTCACATAGAAAAGTCGACTTTCGTTTTCTATTATTAGGAATGAAAGAAGTTGTGAAAGAAATACTCCCTTGATACGTTCTTGGACAAATGGATATTACAAAATCTACAATAGTTAATCTGAGGAAATTGGTTTCTCCATACCCCTCCTTCAGTTAACATTAATAAGAAATGAAGACGGTGCTGAGTGAGTCACAGAGCCCTGGCTTCTGAACTTCAACCCAGTGCCATGTAATCTCTTATTCGATCTCTTCCAGGCTGCCCTTGTTTGCCTTTAATATACAGTTCCCAGATGACCTGCAAACATGCTTGCCAAGACATGTCCTTGCTCCGTCCTACTCAGGGTGTTAGATATTGTGTCCAATGGTGTCTGTGGCTGAAGTTACATAATGTTCAAACAACCAGTCAAGAATCATAGTGATTTCATACTCCAGGTACCAGTCCAGCCTTATTGACATCATTACAGAGTCTAATGGTGATCTCATTCACTTTTACTGTGACTTGCTTATTGTGGAAAATCTCATTCTCCTCTCTAACTGAACCCCAAAGTATTAGGAGTCAAGGTTCTTATTGTCAAGAAGCAGGACAAAGAACAAGATTCGCGCAGCACTGAGGCACTGTTCCCTTACCAGATGCCACCGAAGAAGCCTGTTTTGGAAACCAAAGTACTTACGACTCGAGCGGTACTGACTTTGTAGAAGCTCTGGCGGTCGGGTCGCTCCACTCTGAAAAGAAAGGCACCACAATTACTCTCCGTGTTTCCCATTGTCAAATGATCAGTCTCAATGTAACTGGTCTTCACACATGCAGCCCTTCCAGTTATATGTTTTCACAGCATCCCGTCATAAATAACACATGAATAAAACAAAGGGGCCAACTGGATGAATCACAGTATGACTTTTTGCTATTGTTAATCCATGTTTTAATGATATTAGATAGGAATGAGAAGAATCTGGGGGAGGGGGAGAGGCCATGAATGTTTGGACTGAGAAGAATTTTTTTTTGAAAACACCTACTTTGTAAGGTGAATCCTGGGGTCAGATGTTGGGATTCCTATAAGGAAGAACACACATAATATAGATATTAGTTAAATGACACAAAGGGAACAAGAGGTGTATCTGTTATTGTTGAAGATAGGACTTGACTAATGTTTGCACAAAGGAAACCGCTGTTAACAATTCTAGTAATTAGGCTTCCGTCCGTAGCTCTATTTGAAGGGTACAGATTTGCTGGTTGAACCTGCTGCAACATGACCATAACTGCCATTTCATCAGAACTACAAGTAAGACCAGTATCTATTTGGAAGTGTGCACAACATGGGAACAAATGACCCACATGTGTGAAATTCAAGTGTTTAATTTCTCACATAGCTAGGCAATGATGTCTCTAAGGAAGTAAAGGGGGCCTGGTTCAAACCAATGATCATGGTTTTTGGAGAAGTGTAAATAAGGCAGTAATTAATAGATTTGCTCAGTTGCTCCTTTTGATAGTAACCACTCCAATTTTCTACCTTTGCTGTGACACATGTGCAATAGATGGGTCTAATTTTCACAAGAGGAGGGTTCTTCACACTTCTTTACAAATTTGGGTTCTTAAGACTTCATTACAAATTTGGTGAAGTGTAGGAAGTGATTTGAAATAGGTTAGTGGAGCATCTTATTTAAAGGGATTTGAATTGGACTTGAAAGTCTTCCTGCACACAATTCATTCACTGTTTTTGAGAAACACAGATGCAGACACAGCGGGCTTTTGGGGAGCACGGCACACCTGTGTGGAGCCTGAAGAAACTTAAAGGCAGAGGCACCGCAATGACGTACGTGGTGGCACAACACCATGCAGATGGAAGGGAAAATCCTGACTGCGAGACAAGAGCCTCGAAAGGGAGACCATGAATTCAAGTAAATACAGGAATCAGTTATGTCAACCACTGCTGTAAGTAATCCACTCGTTAAGCTGAATCTTGCCACCCTCCAGAAGAAAAATAGAATCACGGTATCATTGTCTTTAAGAGAAGCAATCAAGAACAGTAATGCTGTACTTTCACGGAAAGCAAGTGCTGCTACCTATTTAGCATGATTCTGTTGCCCAGGAGACTTCACTTCCAGCAAGATCGCCACTCCAGAAGACTACCATAAACTCCACAAGAGATGGAAAAGGCCTCTCAACTAAAGAGCTATCACAAAGCCCATGCAGACTGCTGCTCAAAGGTTTCTCCACCCTCACTCGATAGAGAATTGACTTTTGATGAAAAACTCTAACAAGCTTGGCCATTTGATTCCCACTCCTTAGCAAATCATAGATAGCGAGGAAAGGGAAATCGTACTAGAGGCACAGCTGCTCAGAACACTGAGACATGAGAAACGACAGCACAAGGGGTCAGAGAGTGACACAGCAAAGTCAGAACTTAAAAAGCACAAGAGTCTATGGCCACTTAATATAGAGGCAAGCATTCCTACCCATCTTAATAGCTCCCGAGGGCATAATTACAGTACAGTACAGTATTACGGCATAGTTCAATAGCCAGTGCTCATCATAATGTCTAAGTTATCAAGAAAGACTAAAGCGTGTTCCATATAATTTTTATAGGAAGTCAGAAAAATATTAATTACATCTCAGAAAGATTCGTATTACATGATTCCTATGGAAGGATAGCCTTTAGTTATCCAAGAATTTCGGTCATCCACAATACCTCATTTCCCAGAATGAGTGGTTAACCATTTGTATGTCCTTAACTATATACCAATATTTCTACCTTTTGTTTTTTAAAAGGGATCTCATCATGATCGTATGGGGAAGTTTGGGCTTATATACCCTTAGGAATCAAATGACAAGTTAGAAAGTCAGGTAAACTTCATCAGAGAGTGAAACATGCAGCCAGTCATTGTACTGGTCCCAGAAAACTGTACTGAATTTTTAAACTTCACCCAAGAATTCTGGACTTTAGACCAGAACCATCAGTTGTTCAAAGCATCAGGGCAGTGGTTCATGAAACGAATTTGAGGGTTATGTTATTTACTGAATTTGAGTTGGAGTTATGTATTCCTGATACCATTTTTAATGTTAAGCTGGGGAACCCTTTTTAAAACCAGAATTTCAAAAGAATGAAACACCTCTGGATATTACCCAAGTTACTGTACAAACACCCAAACCTGATCGGAAGTAGGTTGGTTGTGGGAAAAATCTGCATTCTTTATGCAATAATTATTGATGTGCATAATCTAAAATTTTAAAAAATGCCTGACTTCAATCTGTGAATTTTGTTCATAGACATGTCATACAAGTAATTTTAGTAATAGACGATATCGAAGCCAAATTGTGTTCACAAACTTCTGTGAGGCTATTTTAAATAACAGCCTTGATAATCCTATAATGAGATGCTCCCATAGGATCTAGATTCTAGAGCAGGGATTGGCCAACTTTTCCTGTAATGGGTTGGAGACTAAATATTTTAAGCCTTGGGGGGCATGCAGTCTCTGTCATAATGATTCAATTCTGCCGTTGTAATGTGACAGTAGTCATAGCTAATACATAAATGAATTAGTGTGGTTGGGTTCCCAGAAAGCTTGGTTTATAGACACTGAAATTTGAATTCATATCACCCATGTTATTTCACATAATTCGTATAACTCCTAATCCTCATAACAATATTTACATGCTTTTTCTTTTGAAAATCCTAACCGTTTAAAAAATCTAAAAGCCCACAGGTTGTAGAGTGCCAGCCTCTGTCTGGAGTTTGATTCCCTCCATGAAACCTTGACTGAACTTCCCCTGAGGACGCTACTACTTCCCTCACTTCTGCTTAGCAAGGTATTCCCTTCCTTGTGGGTTTTTCCATTCTCTATGAGAAAACATAGCACTTTCAATTTGGGATGGATAAATAAACGTAAGTAAATTGGGAATTTTGAATGGTGTCCACTTTTGTAAGTTTGCAGAATCACTGACTCTTTGACCCGAAAAAATCCAATGGGAGGATATAGCACACATCCACACGTGCGTGTGCACACACAAACCTCCACACAGACGGTACAGATAGGGAAACTGAGGCTCAGAAGAACTTGAATGGGACCACCTAGCCAGCAACTGGCAGAACCACGATGAAAAGCAGCCGTGCCTGGAGCTCTGAAGGCAATTAAGGCAGCACCTTTACGGCTGCACAAGCTCTACCACGGATGTATGAAATGGATGCTTTCTGAGTGGGTGGTGTCACCTAGTTCCGGTGCCAGCACTGAGGAAAGGGGGCTCATGTTTTTACTGTATGTGTCCCCATTTTGGAAGATGGAATTTAAACAAAGCCATCTATAAATCTGTGTGATAAACATATCACCAGAACACCTGAGTCTAGAGGCTGGTTCCCTGATTGACTAGCTGGGTCATTCGGGCACATTACTTTACTCTGTGTCTCAGTTTCCTCCTCTATGAATTAGGGAGAGTCAAATTACCATTCTTTTTGGGTCGTAGTGAGGACTGAATCATTTGCTAGATATTATCTGCTTCCAACACAGTGAGGCACTTCGTGGCATTATGTTGTTGATGCCATTACTGTTATTTAAAATGTACTTTTCTTTCAAACCAATGTTTTGGCAGGAACCAAGTGAAACAAAAGAGTGGGTGTGTAGCCATCCTGGTCTCACCATTTTATCCCAGTCTCTTCTACCTTTATCATGGGGTTGATGGGAGCACAGATAATTGGCAGAAAATGCAAATCGTGCCTGATTCCAAATTGGGCACTTACTACAAAAGCCCATTTAAACAACCAGTTCTATTGTATACACTGGTAAATGTCAAAATCGCAACTTGCGCAAATTATCTCTAAAATTGGAGAACGCAGCTGAAAACACTGCAATTGCTGTATAAGTGTTGGATTCAATGCCCAAAATGGCTTGGCTAATCCCTTGGCTAGGATGCTAGGAAGGAGGATGCCAGCCCAGGGCAGCCTAAAAAGGGACAGTCGACAGGCATACAGGAACAACACACACTGGACGTGGACAGAGAAGGTTGCTGCTCACTTACTTCTGACCCCCTTTCAAAGGTGGGAGGGGATAACTGAAGGCAGTTAAGGCCAATGTCATTGTTGAACTCATGGCCCTAAAAACTGAAGGATCTGGCTGTATTTCTCCTTCTACAAATAAAGTCTACACTCCTTGGCTGGCACTCGGGGTCTTTCACAGACATGCACTTGCTGGCCAGGGGTTCATCTCTTTCCCGCCTCCCACCACACGACTCTGAGCCAGCCCCTCGACACGATACCAGCATGGATCACATGGCGATCCTTCATCTCGCTGTGCCTTTGCCCATCCTGTTCTTCCACATGGAGTGTTCTTCTCTTGGGCCTTTCTTTGCCCCTCAAAGTTGTTTGCACCCTGCAAATGCCGCCAGCTCTGTGAGCACTTCCTCAACACCCAGGGATTGTTAGATACTTCTCTGAACCTTTTACTCTCTATGAAACTATTTTCTACTTTGTTGTGTCATTTAGCTCATAACATGTAGAGGGCTTTTCTTCATCCCTAACTGTAAGTCTGTTGTATGTCCTCAGAAAATGGTTTCTGAATAAATGGATGGATGAATGAATGGATGGTTAATTGGATGGAAGGAAGGACAGGAGAAAGACATTACTTTTTCTTTTAAAGTGTGTTATTAGAATAGCCATGGTTATTTAGGCATTTTAGAAACCGATGGTGAGAGGAAATTCTTACTGGGAGCAGGTGAGGGGAAAAAACAAAACATTTGACAATAGAACTATAGAAGAAGTTCTGTCAATATGATGTGTTGGCATGTAAAGATCTGTGTGCTTGTGCGCAAAGACTGGAAGGTGACATACAAAATTGAAAATTGATCCATTAGAGTGAAGAGTATAGGTTTTTTTCATTTAAAAAGTCGTGGATGGGGAGCCTGGGTGGCTCGGTCATTTGAGCAACCGACTGGCTCAGGTTATGAACTCACAGTTCGTGGGTTCGAGCCCCACATCGGGCTCTGTGCTGACAGCTCAGAGCCTGGAGCCTGCCTCAGATTCTGTCTCCTTCTCTCTCTGTCCCTCTCCCACTTGTGCCTGCTGTCTCTCTCTCTCAAGTAAGTAAACATTAAATAATTTTTTTTAAAAAGTCTTGGATGTTGCTGCCAAATCATCTATTTGGTCTTCTTAAGAGATGAGCTCCCACTTCTGATTTCTCAGTTCTGAGCACAGTGGCTGTGCTATAGGTAGTGCATCATGCATGCCAGTGTCTGGGGATATATGCCTCTAAAGATTCTCGGTAAAAACAGGATAGCTATTAATATCCCCAAAGGGGCAAGAGGAAGCCTAGATTTTATGGCACCAGAACACCAAGGCCATTTTTAGTTTCGAGAATCCAATGGAAAGACCAGTACAATTAAACTAAGATAAAGGAAATGGAGGAAGGAAGAGAATTGACCTGTCCTGGGATGGAAAGTGTGTTCTTCTCAGAGTTTCCAGAAGTATGCATGGCAGTGAGAGGAGCAGGCCAGGAATGGGTCATCTCCTGGTGAGGAAAAACAAAGCAACTTTATTTTGGGGCATTGAGAAAATCAAACACCTTCTTGGCACTCAATATAGAAGGGCCCTTTATAAATCCTTACTGACTTAGTTGGCCTAATTGTTTTCAGGGGAACTTAAATTCATTTGCTCCATTCCCCTGGCCCACACCAGTGCTTGAAGCCTACCTGTGACACGCATGGCCATCGAACATCCACTTGCACAGTACCAGTGACAGGGAGCTCACTAATGCTGGAAGCAGCCTGTCCCATGTTGACACAGCTTGATCACACTATTCTTCCTGGTCGTGAGCCAAATGCCCGTCTCCCAGGAGCTTCTGCCTACGGACAGTACTTTGGAACTGCCCAGAACATGTTCCCTCTTCCTTCGCATGACAAACCTTCAGCTGTTGGAAGACAGTGACCCTGTCCCCTGCTGTTGCCTTTTCTCTAGTCTGAGACATGTGCAGCTGGTTCGTTCATTCATTGGTGACCTTCAACTTTTCTTCTAATGCTTGAGTTCTGCATTCTGTCAACTATCTTAGGTGCTCCCAGGAAGGACTCCTGATTGCCTGGGGCTCTTCTAACTCGTGGTATCCTGGGTCAGGTGTGATCTGCCAGCTCAAGGGAGGGCCACACTATCACTACCCACATTCTGGATACTCCGATACTCACTTCTCTGGGGGTAGCCTAACAGTGACAAGATTGGGTACGTGCCGCTTTTCCCATGCAAAGAAGAGGCAGCCAAGGAGAATTCTTTCTCATTCATAGAGAAGGTTGCTTTGAGATCGGCAGCACCATTCCGCCCTGTACACATAATGTGTCTGTGAGTCCAAGTCTCAAAAGTAGGAGGAGCCCTGTGGGCTCCCGCTCTCTGTTATTAGCAGGGGCACCTTCTCAATTCCTTCAAACATTCAGTCTGAAAAGAGTTGTTGTTCAAATCTTACTGGAGTCTTAGGGCTCGTGGCCAACACACTTTACCCAAAGAGTAAGGATAATTAAATCACATGCTCAACATCCCGGCACCAGAGGTGACAAAGTTTGTGAAGCGGGAGGGCACCAGCGTGCATCATCAGGCATTTTCATATATAAACATCCAACATAAAAATCAATGCAATAGTGGAAAGAAAGGAGAGCTGTGGGGAGGAGCAGAAAGGATCAAAGTTTATGAAAGGCCATCTTTAATGAGTCAGTTACATAAATTCTTTCCCAATCTTTATGGGTAACATAATTAGTCATTTCAAAGGTAATATTAATAAGAACTCTCAGGTAGCACTAAAACATGTTTTTTTTTTTTTCCTTCTATAATTACCGAGTTCAAAAAGAGTCTTTGATGTATGAAGAGCTGTAATGCAAGGAGATACTTCACAGATTCATTCACAGTGCACCACCGAAGCTGAATTTGTAAGTATGATTCAGACAAGGGCTGACACAGATTGGGTTTTACCTAGCACTATTTAACAGGAGGCGCTAAGGACATTAAAAATGCATACAAGATTTAGAGGGGATGCTTAACCTACTTAGGAGAGAGACTATTTTCAAGTGGTTTTGAGTTGTGCATTTGTATGCAGTTGATCACGTTTGTGACAAATGCTGTTTATGTATTCATCAAAACTGGCCCAAAGTAACTCTATGTGATAACAGTTTTAAGCCGAATTCTGGTTACTGAATGATTTCTTTTAAATTCTAGATTTTTTTTTTCTGATTAAAGCTGGTCTTCTATAAAATTAGTTCCATTAACAAGATACAGGTCCTAATTTGGCCAGAGCTAATCAAGGGGCAGTGAGCCCCAGCCTGGGATAAGGAGTGTTCTCTTATCAACAACTGGGTAGTATGCCTCAATCAATGAGAGGCTTAGTTGTATCCCCTCAATCAATGAGAGGCTTAGTTGTATCCCTTTTCACCGCTTGCCTTAGAGGTGTGCCTCTGGGCTTTTTAAAAGGTGTTTAATACACCTGGAAGGATGAACTCCCTTCTCAAAGGTGTACCTTCCCCCCCAGGTCATCTGAATTTTCTCTGTGGTGGAATCGGATTATATTGAATTACCCTCAGAGTGCACCACCCTGCTGGCCAATCCACAATGACAACTGATTCTCTGTATTTGAAACAGGAGACTTCATGAAACGGCAATCCAATTCCATGTTATCACCGATGCATTTGATTAAGGTAGGGAAGATGCAGTTGAAAGGAATATAATTTCCTGAAAGGATGTCTTCAGCAAAGAACGTTGGAGCAAGCTCTTTCACTTCTCAAAATGAGCTAGACCCGTAAGGTGTGGAGAGCTCACAGCAGACCTTCTATTATCATCCTTTTCATTCACACTCAAGGATATTAATCTATTTTTTATGCTCTTGCTATTCCCAAGATAAGAACACCCACACACCCTTAATCCAACTGTACTAAGTCTGCCTACTCATCGGGTAGGGATGAGCACCTGCTCCACAGTGTTGCCAAAGCTTTTACTACAGGCTCCAGTGCCCAGCACCCATGCTTAACACCAAGCCTCACTCCTCCATTAACAACAAAAATCTCACATGCACACACAGACACGAACGAGCGTATAACTGTTCTGTAACTCCTTCATCTCTGGGCTCCTTCGATCCTCCCCAAGAAGGAAATAAAGCAGGGACTCATCTTTTCCTTGGGCAATGGTAAGTGAATACTGGGACTCCAAAGCATATACTCTTTCCACTACACCAGGTAAGTTGACTGTTATTGTAAAGTTGACTAACATGGTTAATGTAGAAAGGCCTAAGTCAGTAATGATGAGGCAGATGCTTAGATTAATGTGATCTGAAGACTTCACAGTCAAACCCTGAAAAATCAGAAAAGGCACAATTTTCCACCAGTGATTATTTCTCCACCATATTATCCATACTATGGCTTATGGCTAAGACTCTAATGGGTGGACTCACTTTACTGGACTTAGCCACACAAGCTGGGTGTGCCATCGGCTGAGGAGCAGAAGATGGTCTGGATTCCGGACCCTCCTAATTTCAAATGCATCCCATACTTATCTAACATAGAGCTGTCTGACTGGCTGTTATTTGTGATAACTAGGATGTTGTCCAAAGCCTTGTCTTACTCAACTTTGTATCTCCAGTGCCTAGTATGTGGTACCTGGTTAACGTGAGATGTTATTGTTAGCATCTACAGCTTCTATGCATGAATTAATTATAACCATATCAAGATTTCCCAAGTGCTTACAGTGCGCTAGACACTTATTTCCCCCACTCAGTCTTTTTGTCCTACAAACTAAAGAGGCATGAGTTACCATCATACTGCTCTGGAGACACAAAGAGGTGACATGACTTGTCCAAGGACACAATTACTAAATGGCAGGGTCTGTTGGGTGAATTCCCTGCATTTTGCTCTACTAACTTGTACTGAGTAGTCATCATGTACCAATCAATCACTGGGATCTAGAAAGAATAAAAAGTCAAGAACCTTCCTGAGAAGGGCTTGCTTGGTTTGATATACTAATCACCTCGCGAGGAAGATGTGCCAAGGCATCAGGGAGGAATGCACTATGTGAGGCCTTTGGAAAAGGTTTCATAGTGAAGGCAAGAGGAGCCGTGTGTGTGCACATATGTGTGTGTGTGTGTGTGTGTATGTGTGTGTGTGTGTGCCTGAGTGTGTATGCCTTCCAGAGGCTAACATTATATGTGGCACACAGTAGATGTATAAGCAGTGTATGTTTAGGTTAAAGAGCATAACATAAATATTCAGGTCTTTACCTCGAAGAGTTAACTGAAGAGATGATTCTGTTTTCAGATAACCACCTTAATGAATACAATGGTGGTATCTCACATATTTCATTGTTGTTGTTGTTGTTAGAATCAGAAAGATCCCCAAAAGATCCCTGGACTAAGAGTAAGGAGAGCTTAACTCATGTCTGAGTTTAGCCAAAAGCTACCTGAGTGACCCTGGTCAAGTTGATTGCCCTCTCTGAGCCACAGGGGAAAGGGAGCTAATGTGCGCACAAGGTTCCAGGAAGCACAGTGTCAAACACAGGGTTTGTGGCAAGTAAGCCCGCAAGCAGATCTAGGGCATTGCCAGCATGAGCCCAGCAGACAAGTAGCTCAGGCTCCATCCAGGGCTCCCGATGAGAGGGGCTCTGTCCACCTTCCCCCTTCCCCCTGCTGAAATGCTAAGAACAGAAGAACTACAGTTCTGGTGATAAAGAGCAACAGTAAGTGAGAATAGCTGAATGGTTTTAAAATACAAGTATGATTGAATAGAAGTCCATGAAATCAGGCCAGAGTTTCTTTTCACAGAGTCCTGGACTGAAATGAACTTGGACTCCAACTTCCATTGGGGGAGGAGATATTTTCCTTCTGTTGTTCATTCCAGAAAGTGTAATAGGACAGTAAATATACATGCTGCATTGTCTGACACGCCTCTGGGGCCTAAGGAGGCAGGAGCATCACATCCCCCTTTCTCCAAAACAAACGTAAACCTGAAACTACTGAGTGCAGCCCATGTGCCCCAGCTCTGTGAATGAGGTATGTTCACTGGAGGGTCAAATCTGCTTCTTTAGCCGAAGTGCCCTTCTTTCCTCCTGAGCAAGACCACGTGTGTATGTGTTGGGTGTGTGTGTGTACGGGGGAGGGGGTGTTAATAACTTATTAGAAAACCTCATTTGCTTGAATGATTTAGAGCCTTTGTGCCCATGGGCCCCAGCAAGTCTCTGAAGAGGCAGGAATGGGGCCTGAGGTGAAGGTAGGCATCAGGGTTGCCAGGCAATAAGGGTCAAAGGTCCTTGGGGTGCCCAGCAGAGCCTGTCTGGGGAGCTGGGCCTCAGGAGAACAGCAGCCAAACCATGCCTTCTGCTATCACTTGCTAACTGGCTCGTAGGAGGTTCTGCTTCTCCCCGAGAGCAGAGGAACACCAGGCAGGGGTATCAGCACCAATACCCGCAGTAGGAAATGGGTTCAGTAGGAAATGGGCCACAGGGCTGAGGTGGGCCATGGCGTGGGTCCCCGGAGGGGCTGAGCAGTCAGCTGGGAGAGGAGCATGCATAGGCTGTCACTCCCAGTGTGGCCTCCCAGCCCCTGCAGAGATGTGCACCTGCTCCTCCTGGCAGCTCTTCTTCCCAGCAGGCCCTGTGAGGACAAGAGCTGGGGGCTGGAATCCTTTGGGCCAGGGTCGTAAGAGTACTCATGCAAGGAAGGAGGGTGCAGGGGAAGAGCTACTGGTATCTCTCTCTCTGTCTCTCTGGGTCTCTCTCCCCTCTGGTCCTTGTGTTTCCCAGAATGTTTTGTCTTAAAGATGCTCCTACAAAATGTCCTACTTACTCAGAGTTCAAGGGCCTGGCCAGGCCACAATCTAGAACATCCATACCACTTGGGAAATGAGGTCCTAGTTGGAAGACTGGATTGCCACAGTCCATCTTGACCTCCCTGAGGCATTTACCAAACCTCCCACAGAACTCCTACAGCTAAGGATGGAGATGTGCGAGGTGCATTATCATGCCCTAAGCTGAATAAACTTACACAGATTGTTGAGTAAATAAGGTCAACCTAGAAGGCAGCCTCCAGAGGCGTTTCCTAGGGCTCCGCCATTTGTGGTCCTTCCTTGTTTATCAATTTTAATGATAATAACGCCTTACTTTTTATTGGGATTTTTGACTGAAAGAGATACTCTCAGAAACACTATCTCATTTAATCAATAACTTAAGGACATACAGAATGTCTGCTTATCAAAACTGTCGGTGACGCTAAACTGTGATAATCAAAATTCAGAAAGACGTTGCAAACCTGGCCTAAGGCCAAGAAGATGAATCTTAACAGAGGTAAATGAAAACTGCAATTATGTTCTGCAAACCAAGTGTAAAATTGCAGAATGAGAAAGCCCACCTGAATTAGCTGTAATTCATGGGATGAGAACGCAAGGGTTTTAGGTGACCCCGAAGCAAACTTGGGGGCATTTAGCAGCCAAAAGAACCACTGCCAACACAGGTGACATTAAGGTAAGTATGCTGCCTACAACGTGGAAGACAATAGCTGATTGCACACAATAGTACGCGGTACGGGACAGACCATATCTGAAACACAGTGCCATCCTGGGTGGCCCATTTCAGCAGGGGCCTTGGAAGACTGCAGCCTCTTAACAGGGATGACCCCTAGAAATGTAAGAGCTTGGAAAGCTCATGACATGTATAAATGCAATTCATAAGAGAACTTTTTTTATTTAAAAAATTTTTTTGTTTATTTATTACTGAGACAGAGAGAAACAGAGCATGAGTCAGGGAGGGGCAGAGAGAGAGGGAGACACAGAATCCGAAGCAGGCTCCAGGCTCTGAGCTGTCACCACAGAGCCCGAGGGGGGGGTTAAACCTACAAACCGTGAGATCATGACCTGAGCCAGAGCTGGATGCTTAACCGACTGAGCCACCCAGGTGCCCCTAAAAGAGAACATTTAGTCTACACAAGAGGGAGACTGAGGGAAGGTCTGAGAGGTGCATTCAAACACCCTAAGGGCTCTCACATGGGAGAGATTTGGAACCTGCTTTGTGGACCAAGAGGTTAGGACTTGTCCTGTGGGGAGAAGTTATCAGGGAACCAACGTTAGCTCAAACTATACACGATTTTCCACGCATGTGGACTTTTCAACCACAAAGCCTACTGCTTTGGAAGGCAATGGGGGCTCATGTCTAAAGGCAGGGGGCCTCTGCCCAGGGTACTAGAATTCCTAGAGAGGCAGGGGAGGGTGGTTAAGAAATAACTTCACTGCCTTTCCTGAGCCTGTGATCGTCTTCTTCATCTCGGTGAAGCCGAGGATATTTACGATGCAAAACTGAATCTGAAACAGCAGGCTTTGTTGTTACTGTTGTTGTTTTACGTGACATGCACACGTGGCTGACCACACTGGCTAAGGAAATCCATCACTGTCCTGGGGACGGTGGGGAAGGAGGGCTGCACAGGGCCTGCTGGCTCGTGGTGAGCCTGCTAACAGCCCGATTTGTCTGACTGTTTGCTCAGCTCTTGGAAAGTCCGACAACAGTGGAACCATAGACTTTTCTGGGCTTGATCACTGATGCTCCTGCCAAGCCTCTCAAGTGGTCAAAATGCTGTTCCATGAAACTGAATGGGTACTCTTCTCTTTGGAATCGCCTTAAGACAGCCTCCTGAGACTACGTCTCTGATTTTTATGCAAGTGTCAGTAGGAAAGAAGCATAAAATCAACTGTCATATTAAACATAACCTCCCAACAATGGGCCAACACATCATGCAACCCAGCAGAAAGAAAGAAAGAAAGAAAGAAAGAAAGAAAGAAAGAAAGAAAGAAAAGGAAGGAAGGAAGGAAGGAAGGAAGGAAGGAAGGAAGGAAGGAAGGAAGGAAGGAAGAAAAAGGCTAATTTTTTAAAAAGTTTCTAACACTAAGTGATGATTTCATTGACATGTTATAAAAATTCTGACAGTATTTCTTTCTTCAAATAAATAACTGACTGCTTTATTCAAAGCTCTCTAGTGCCAGCAATTGTTTCAGGGACTCTGGAAATTTTATTCACTGGCCCCAGGACTGTACATGCACAAGGTGCAGCTCACACTGGCTGCTTTCACATTAAAAAAAAATTAAAATATAATATTATAGCTATTTTTTCAGAGCAACTTCAGCGGATAGAATGACACATCATAGCATAAAAGAATTCTTTAAAAAACTTTGTTTAATGTTTATTTATTTTTGAGAGAGACAGAACATGAGCAGGGAAGGAGCAGAGAGAGAGGGAGACCTAGAATCTGATGCAGGCTCCAGGCTCTGAGCTGTCAGCACAGAACCTGACATGGGGATCAAACTCACAAACTGCAAGATCATGACCTGAAGTCAGATGCTTAACCGACTGAGCCACCTACGTGCCCCTAATAAAAGAATTCTTTATGGCTAACCTAGAACCCGGGTCAGCTAAATCAATTTGACAAAATTTACACACCTTCATTGGCTGCTCCCCCAGCACCATATTTAATGATCTACTTTGATTTCATTCATCCAAAAAACATTTCTTATGGGTCTGCTCTCTGCAAGGTATCTAAGAGCTGGGTAGCTGGAGCAGGTTCAGGTACAGGGTGCGGCTGGCTCTAGGTAACCAGAGTATTCATAATTAGAATGAGTATAAGATAATAACAGTTATTAGTTATCATTCAAAAATAGAACTAAAATAAACCTGTCAGAGTTGAATCAGAAACAAAAAAAGAGGAACATTTGATTTGTTATCATGTTCCAGAAATCACCCAAGAGATTTGCTGATCTCACATTGTGGGACAGACAGACAGAGGTTGCAGATGTAGCAACACAGATTCTGCTGTAAGTCAAAGACAAGTCCAGGCAAAGGGAGGCAAGAAGGTACATTTCTTGCAATCCTCAGTCTAAGCTTTATAAAAGACTTACAGGAGGCATCAGTATTCCTTTCTAAAGGCTGCTATAGCTTTTCAAACATGATAGCTTTCTTGTAGTTTACACTATCACATTAAGAAAAATGATAATGAGGAGTTCATGACAACTGCTTTTAGAAGGAACAAAGGCTCAATTGCTGAGGAAAAAAAGAAGTAATATCTATTTTCATGGCAAGAGCCCTCCAGTGAACAACTTGGCTGTAGCTTTGCTCTCTCATTATTTCTGAGCTCAGGAAAAATAAGGCATCGGGCCACTAATACCAGCTGAAACTCCAGCCAATATGATTTGCATGGAATTGTCTTCCCTCTGAAACAGCTATTTCAATCTTAGACTCACAGAATCACAGCGCCAGGGGGGGATGAAAGAGAACTGATTTGCCCCATTCACATGAAATTAACTAACAAATTGATCATAAGGTGTTGGTCTAGCTATTGAACACCAGGCCCTCCTCCCTCATCAACACACTCTTCCCAATAAAAATAAAAATAAGCCAACAGAGACATCAAACTCTGCAGTTGCCTGAATTTAACAACATCAAAACCACGACTAAGCCTCAGTGAAATTGATTCAGAAAGCCCCCTCAGAATATTCCAAGCCCCTAACAGGCTGAGTATTCTTCACTGCCTGGACAGTCACTCCTTTCTCCAGATGACTTTCTTTATGCAATTACTTCAAATAATGGGAAATAAATAGCTTCTTTATTCCATATTAAGAGTGGCAAAGAAGCGGCACAAGCGAGAGCCATATCTTTTTCTAAAGGGACATCTAGCTAATGGAGAAAGAGAACATTCTAAACTCAATATGAACACTCTAGGGGCCAGGCGGTGTGGACATAAAACATTGGCCCATAGGCATTATAACATTATAAGCTTCAGTCCTGGGTTAAAATCAGGAAGGCTGGTCCTTCTCTGCCTTGGTGAAAACAGCTATTTGCCAAACAGCATAAACTAGAAGTAGCTACTGACATGGTATGTCTTTGGAAATCAGAAAAAAAAAAGATACTATATACCAGGTATTTGCTAAACAGAAATCCAGTCCGACTCTGGAATTTCATCGCCTAGTCATGTTTTGGTATTTTTAAAATCTAATTTATTTTTTTAAATTTATATCCAAGGTAGTTAGCATATAGTGCAACAATGATTTGAGGAGTAGATTCCTTAATGCCCCTGACCCATTTAGCCCATCCCCTCTCTCACACCCCTCCAGTAACCCTCTGTTTGTTCTCCATATTTAAGAGTCTCTTATGTTTTTGTTCCTTTCTCTGTTTTTATATTATTTTTGCTTCTCTTCCCTTATGTTCATCTGTTCTGTGTCATAAAGTCCTAATATGAGTGAAGTCATATGATATTTGTCTTTTTGTGACTAATTTTGGCACTTTTTTTTAAAATGACAGGGTAACAATCACAGATAGAGTCTATTATCAAAGTGTCTTTTTATTAAGAGTTTCCCATTGACATCTTTGAGGCACAACCAACTCCTCCCAGCCCTGCCAAGCTTTTGCCAATGGCCTTGTAGGAGCCCATTGCCCATGGATGCCTCTAGATCTCCTTTAAACCTCTGTCTGTTTCAGCCTATACCATCTTTTGGGGTAACCAGATCAATACCTTTACTCCCTGCTATAAATTTTGGAAACCTCCAAAGAGAAGATCCAAAGAGAGCAATGTCAAACCATTTGCCAGAAAGCTTCTAATGAGCAAACATTACATTGAGTTTGCAATAAATAAATAAATAAATAAATGCACATGGAGGATGCTCCCTCACAAACCTGCCTGTCTCAGGCCTGGGCTTCAGATCGTGGTGCGTAATCAACTCTTGTCTGAACGCCGGTTGTCAACCAGTGGTTTTTCTGGGCTCCAGTCACATGCTTCTCCCCAGCACAACAGCACCCAACCCCCACCCACCCACAGCCATCCCACCACTGACTCCTGCCTATCTAGTCTGTCCTTCATTTGCTTTCAAAAAGAAAAGAAATGTGCAAAATCATTAAAAACAATCGTGGACAGGGATTTGCAAGCTACCCACAGAGACTGTTATGCAGCTGACAGAAATCAACATGGCAGGGTCTCTGGGCTAATTAAACACATGTGACAATTTGAAAAGCTGCAAAGTGCCTTATGAACCATGGAGTGGTCAAAAATGAAAAAGAAAAAAATGTGTATTAAAGATGTGAAAGGAGCTCGTCTATTAATAATTAGGAAAACCATCACAGGGGCAATTTTGACAACTTTGACTGCAGGATTTGAGGGTATCCAAGCTCCTTGGGTTTTCTCCAGCCCTCAACAGGTCCCACGAAGTTGGAAGGGACTGAAGAGAAAACTACCAGAGGCCCAGGTAGCCGGGATGCTTTTATCTGCTGTAGCTTTAGATGGGCCTTTGATCTGCATTTTGTGTTCTGGCAAATTCTAATAAACAAGTTGCCAGGGTTGGCTTGTGTTAGCATGATCATCCCAGGAATGGAAGATCTGGGGGGACTGTGTCTATTTTGACACAATCTCTGCTGTGAGGCTGAGTGTCTAATGGAAGCAACATACCATTTTTCAGTTATAAAACAGTCTAGAAAACTCTCTCTGGAGGAGAAAGCCCACACGTCATGGAGGCATCTTTCTTGTGACCATGATGATAATGAACACAGCGAATGGTACCAAATCAGCCCCTTTAACATTTTTGAAGAGATTCGGGTCAGCTCTTTCCGATTACAGTAGCATATGGGGCCCCCACTTTTACTTTTCATCGATGCCTTGTTTAAAGCGATAATGCCAACCTTATTGGACTTTGAGGAGCAATATTAAAAATGGGTTACAGCAAAGGTATTAAATAATACCTTTGGCAATGGAAAAACCTAGAACAAAAAGTAGTGCTAAATACATTATTTGAAGAAATAAGAAATGGAGTCATCATAATGCCTAATATTCATATAACTATTCTACTTACTGAACACTATTATCTGCTTATTAACTTCACAGAAAACATATTATTACTTTAGCAGGGGTGGACATGATACTGTGAAACCATTTTCTTTAACCATCCCTCTACAAACTGAAGTCACTCGACAAACACCTACCTCTAGGCACTTTATGATCTACCCACACTCGTCACTTTCGTGAACATGTGGGGGGTGGAGGGGCTTCGGAGCTCAGCTAAGGGGACAGAGCCTCTGATCTAAGGAGCCTCACGTTAAGCCACGAGAGGCACAAGTGACAAGTGCAGATGTAAAAAGGTGGTGAGGGGACCCAGAGGAAGGAGAGAGGGATTCACTTCATTTGGACAGCTAGGGTTTCAGAGAAGAAATGATCCTAATGCTGGCTCTTCTATGGTGTGAACAGGAGTCTACGAGGCAGATAAGAGTGGATGAGGTTCCAGACAGAGGTGGGGGGGAGGGCAGGGGGAAGGACCTAATATTTACCCCATGTTCCGAGCACTGTTCTAGGGGCTTAACACACCTTGGCCCATTCAGTCTTCCCACTAATCCTGAAAATTGCACAGTATTATCCCCTTTTGTAAATGAGATCCAGAATGGCATAGTTACCCAAGAATGCTCGGCAGGTGAAGAGAGCCAAGCTCTACTTCCTCAACCATGAGGTTTCCCTAGAAAATTCTTCCTTTTACTGCTCAGATACTTATCCCCTTGGAACTGCTCCTCAGGGGCTGGGTTCTACCATTTGAGGCATCCTCACTTAAATCCAGGCTTGAGCCTCGCTCCCACACTGCTCTCACACCCTAAGTTCTTCAGGCAGCTGTGGCCTGCTCCCTCTTCTAGTTCAGTCTTCTTTCAGTTAGCCTACCTCTTCGGCCACTCTCAGTTTGAATCCACTCACTATTCTGCTTACTCTTTGCTAAATGCATTTCAGTTCAGCCACATGCCTCTTAAAATTTGTTATGAAACTCATGTAAATTTTAGAAATTGAGAGAATTTAGAAAAGAAAAAAAAAAAAAACCCTCACCCATAATCCTGTCACTCTAACAAAATAAGAACTATTATTTCAGGGTATTTTCCTTTAGTTTCTTTTTATTCATATCTTTACATAGCTATAAAAAGTAAGTACATAAAATGTTATAGTCTAGTTATTTCACTTAACAGTACATTGTAAGGTTTTTTTCTCCCCATGTCGCTATATCATCCTCAAAGCCATCTTTTTAATGACCATTTATTTTTCTCAGTGTAGAAATCAGAATTTGCTTAACAATCCATCTACAGTTGGACATATAGCAGCACTCTTTGCTACTGCCAATAATGTTGTAATGAATGACTTTGTTCATGTAGTTTTTCTAGGGGTTTAGATTTCCCCCATAGCGTGGTCTCCCCAAAATGAAATGATAGATTATCAACATTCTTCTAAATATGAGGTGGCCAAGCTAAATAAATGTAGAGGCACACCATGTCATAACTGAGAAGATGCCTCAAGGTAAATTGATCAATAGATACAATGCACCACTAACTAGCATTCAAGCAGGATTCTCTGTAAATGTAGACAACATGTTTCCAAAATTCATGTGGAAAGAAAAGGAAACTAGAATAGTGAAACCAATTTAGGAAAAGAACGAAGTTGGAAGATTCACATTATCCTAATTTTAAGACTTGCTATAAAGCTACAGTTAGACCAAAAGATATTATGGTTTTGGGTGAAGGCCAAGGACGTGGACCAATGGAAAAGACTAAAGAATACAGAAATAGAACCACATAAATAAGGCCAATCGACTTTTTACAAAAATGCAAAGTCAATCCAATAGAGAAAGATAGTCTTTTCGACAAAAGGTGTTAGAGCACAATGAGCCATAAGCTTCAACCTACACCTCACGACACATACCAAAATTAATTCAAAACAGATCAAAGACCTAAATGTAAAGCATAAAACTCCAAAATTCTTAGACCAAAACACGGGAGAAAATGTTTATGACCTTGGGTGAGACAACAAGTTCTTAGGCTTAACATCAAAATATAATCCCCAAAAGAAAAAAATGATAAATTTGAGTTCAGCAAATTAAGAACTTTTGCTCTTAGAAGGACACCGTAAAGGAAATGAAAAGACAACCCACGGTCTGGAAGAAAATATTTGTAAAGCACATATTTGACCACAAACTTATATCTAGTACATATACAGAGCTTTGAAAATTCAACAGTAAGGTAACAATCTGATTTTGAAAATGGGTAACCGATTTGAATGGACAATTCATCAAAGAAGACATAGAAAAATGAAAATAAGCACATGCAAAGATGCTCAACATTATCAGTCATTTGGGAAAATGCAATTTAAAACTGCAATGATATACCACAACATACTTATTTTTTCGTTTTCTCATTTTTATTTATTTTTGAGAGAGGGGAGGGAGGGAGGGTAGGAGAGAGAGAAGGAGAGAGAGGTGGGAGGAGAGAGAGGGAACAAATGGAGAGGGGCAGATAGAGAGGGAGACACAGAATCTGCAGCAGGTTCCAGGTTCTGAGCTGTCAGCAAAGAGCCTGATGTGGGGCTCGAACTCATGGACTGCAAGATCATGACCTGAGCCGAAGTCAGACCCTTAACCGACTGAGTTACCCAGGTGCCCATACCACTACACACTTATTAAAAAGGCTTAAATTAAAAAAAACAACAATAAGATCAAGTGCTAGCAAGGATGTAAACTAGGTCTTTCATAAATTGCTGGTGTGAATGCAAAATAGTACAGCCACTCTGGAAACCATTCAGCCCATTTTAAAGATAGAGCTAAACATACACTTGACCCACAGCAACCCCACTCCTGGGTACACATCCAAGACAAAGACATATGATCCACACAAAAATCTGTATTATTATTAATAGCAACATTATAATCACCAAAAAGCTAGAAACAACCCAAATGTTCTTCAAAGGATGAATGGATAAACAAATTGTGAAGGATCCATGTAATGGAAATGTTACTCAGGAATAGAAAGGAATGAATGATTTCTAAACACAACAACCTGAATGAATTTCCAAGGCATACGCTGAGTGAGAGAATCACTATGGAAAGATTACATACTGTATGATTCTGTTTATATATGGTATTCTGGGAAAGGCAACAGATCACTGGTTGCTAGGGGGTGAGGGTAGGGAGGAGGGTCTCTGCGCAAAAGGGTAATATAAAGGAATTCTTTGGAATACTGGAAATTGTTTTATATTCTGTTAAAGGTGATGGTTACACGAATCTATATATTCATTAGCATTCATTGGAATGTAACTTAAAAAAAAGGTAAATTTTACTGGATGGAATTTTTAAAAAAATGTGCTGGCCAGAAATCAATAGCACATACCAAGTGTGGTCTAAGTAGAACCAAGCAAAGCAGATCTATCCCCTTCTTACTTCTAGGAGTTCTAGACCAGGGTTGGGCAAACTAGCTCTCACAGGCTAATTCTGGCCCGCTGCCTGTTTTTGTAAATAAAGTTTTATTGGAACACAGTCACAAGCATTATTTTTACACATTGTCTATGGATGTTTTCATGCTAAAACAACAGAGTTGAGCTGTTGAGACAGAGACCAAAAGGCCTAAAAAGCCAAATATATTTACAATCTATTTTTTTTTCAAAAAAAATTTTTTTTATGTTTTATTTATTTCTAGGAGAGAGAGAGAGACAATGTGAGCAGGGGAGGGTCAGAGAGAGAGGGAGTCACAGACTGAAACAGGCTCCAGGCTCTGAGCTGGCAGTCAGCACAGAGCCCGATGCGGGGCTCAAACCCACAAACCGCGAGATCATGACCTAAGCGAAAGTCGGACGCTTAACCGACTAAGCCACAATCTAGCCCTTTACAGGAAAAGTTTGCTGAACCCTGCTCTAGATACTTGCAGAAAAACATTTTGGGGCAGTAATACATGTTATCGCTAAACTTTTTCTTGTCTGCTCTAAACAGTGGTGGACTCGAGTACATTACCACATAGATATGGCGCTATGAAACGTTTTTAGATCTGGTCCATCTGGTAGGCTTGTTTTCTTGATTTTGACACATAGTATTATTAGCAATCTTGCCTAGCCTCATCACTCTCCACTGAGTTAGGAGCTGAGGTCTGTAGTAATAACTTAAAACTTATTTCTTCAGCCCTGTAACCTCATGGTGGAAGGCAGAATGCATAATGGTTAACAGCATGGACTCTGAAGCCAGGCTGCCTGGGTTGAGATCTTGGTTCTGCCACTGGCTAACTGTTGGGCTTGGAAAGTCACTCAAGCTCAAAGTTCTTCCATTTCATTATCTGTATCAGTGGGGATGATAAATAGCACATGCTTCCTGGCGTCAGTAGGGTGATTATATGAATCTAGCCTTAGAAGAGGGCTAGGTACAAACAACTGCTGTGCAAGCATTTGATATTGTTATTAGTGTATGCATTCAATTCAGGCCAAACCGAGTTCTAATCCTGTTTCATCCTCTTGGTGGCTTGGATTATGTGCTTTGGGACAATTTATTTCACCTCTTTGGGGCCTCCAGACTACCCTTGACCCATCAGTCAGTGGTCTCTGAGTAATGAGCTAAGCACTGCTGGAGAAATTACACCATCTATAGATTGGAACCTTGACACTGTCTCATAATCTTACTAGTAGAATCCTGTGGGTAGCTCTCTTTCTCTCTTTCCTTGACCATTTCAAACCTTCTCCCATCTCTTCCAACCTCTAAACGTTCCCCTGACTACCTCCAACCAGCAGGGGCTGGCTCATTGGGAGACTTGGGCTGGAAATAAAAAATTATCAAGTTCTCCCACACTTACTTCAAATATTTTCTGGGTTTGTTTTTAACCTTTAATGCACCTGGAAATAATATTGTTGTGTGGTGTGAGGTCAGAACTCCAAGGTTAACTTGAGGAGAATAGAAATGTTTGTGATATCATCTTCATTGCCAAGAAGAATATGCACTTTCCATTTCTTTAAATATTCTTTGGTGTCTCTCATTGTGACTTAGTGTATTCGTATAGCTTCTGGCCCATTTCTTGTTAAATGAATTCATAAGATATAAATGGAGTCTGTTGGACCATTATATCTTAAAAGTTGGTTGCTTACATGTAAAGGCTGTTTCTATATTTATTTTTATTTATTTATTTCTATATTTATTTTACACGCTGAAATATTGCTGAATTGTTATATTGTTGGTAATAGTGCTTTTGGTTAATTCTTTCGGGGATTTCAGGAAAGCAATATATATATATATATACATATATCTAAAAATAATAGGCATTCTACACATTCTCTCCTATTTTTAATACCTCTTATTTCTTTAGCTTGTTTAATTGTCTTGGCTAACCTCCAGGAAAATATTAAATAATAATGGTGATAAAGAACATTTAGTCTTTTTTCTCAATTACAATGAAAATGCTTTTAGCGCCTCTCTGTGAAATGTTATGCTAGCTTTTGGGTTGAGATGGTTATATTTTTATCACATTAAGGATGCTTCCACCTATTTCTATTTTATCTAGAGTGTTTTGTCAAGTATTGCTTAGCATCGATAAAGATGACCATGTAGTTTGTTTCCTTTCTTATTCTACCCATAAAAGGCATTACATTAATGGATTTCTTAATATGGAACTAGTTTTACTTTCCTGGAAAAAGCCCACTTGGTCATGGTGCACATCCTTTGAAGTTCTGATTCTATTCGTATTTCATTGAGGAAATTTGCATCAATATTCACAAGTGATGTTATTCTGTAATTTTCTTTGCTTTATGCTGTTCTTGTCAGATTTTGAAATCAATATTATGTGCTAGTTTCACTTTTCTAAAAAAATACTTTGCAATATTTTCTTTCTTTTCTATGTCCTGAAACCATTGAGTTGTATCCTTCCTTCATAGTTTGGTCTAATTTTCCTGTAAAAACTTGTCTGGGACTGATGATTTTATTAATGAGTGAGACTCATCTTCATTTCACTGATGGTGATAAGACTATTTAGATTCTCTCTCCTCTGGAGACAGTTTCAGTCAATTATATTTCACTAGAAAAATTATCCATCTCATCTAGATGCATATATTTGCTTTCACGGAGGCTAGTACATTGCCACTAACAATTATTTAATTTTCTCTGTATCTGAAAAGTTATTACTCTTTATTATTCTTTGCTTTATGTATTTGTGCTCTTCCCCTTTTTCTTGGCGAGGTTAACTAATCATCTATTGCTGTTACTCTCTTATTTCAGTAAAAAATAGATGTGAAATGTGCTAATTCTACTAATTTTCTGTCTATAATTCATTGCTTTGCAGCTCTTGATTTATCTACTTTTAAAATAGCATCTTTAGGCTCTTGTGTCACTGCTTTGACTCTTGTTTCTTTTAGATGAAACTGCTTCATTTTTTAACAATTCATGCCACAGTGCTGGTCATAGTTTTAATTTGTCCCCTAGCAACACTGTTTTATTCATTTTTTCCCCTTTTCTTCTACTTATTTTTTTTTTTGTAATTTTTGCCTACAGTGGTTCCTTTTCTTACTATTACTAATTTTTTAGTGACAGGAGTTCTTGGACTTCCAACTGTTATTTGAGAACTGTTATTTGTTGTGTGGTGTGAGGTCAGAACTCCAAGATTAATTTGAGGAGAATAGAAATGTTTGTGATATCATCTTCAGTTGTTTGCAGGATGTTTTGGGGGCAGTGGGGCTTGTGGCTCAAGCCCAGGCGAGCAGGGATTCTCTTCTCAGCCCTAGTGTGTATGTGACCCAGTGCTTTGGCCTTTACTTCTGTCTTATCGAGAGACATCAGGCCTCTAGGCTGCTCACAAAGCAGCAGCTCACTCTTCCGCCTTGCCTCAGCAACAAAGTGCTTCCCACGAATGTGTATTAGTTATGTAACTTCTCATTCAAGTCTGCCTTTCCCACTTTTCAAGATAGGTATGTTCCAGACTTGGTCCTCAGAGCTTCCATTACAAACCTTCACACCCATCCCCATCATTCCCACATTGGTTTTGCTTTTCACAGTGTGCTATTTATCCTAAAAGGCAGTGTTTCACCAGCTATGCTCCAGGTCCATGACCATGGGAATCATCCTTTGGATTCTTCCCTGTGTAACCTTCACAAAATAAGTTGTGACTCAGGCTTATGTATGTCTTGTGGCTAGATCAGTTACAGAATTTACATTTCTTTTTCTCATTCTCCATAATGCTTTTGGTGATTAACAAGAGGAGGTGCAGACTTCGCTCTATTCTTTCACTTCAAAACTGGAAGGTGTCTACCAAATTGATTCGGAGAGGCTACAAAAACTACATTCTCAATGTATTTTCCAGAGACACTGGTTGTACCTAAACACAGATGCAAATATAATGGCTAACTTCTCGGCATTACTTTTTTTTTTTTTTTTTTTTGCTAGCCCAATCCCACTAGCACAGCGGGGACGATAAGACTGGTTCTCAAATAACAGTTGGAAGCTATTACTTCTTTCAGATAAGCCTACCCTACCCTGCTTTTTGGGAAACCAATACACTATTTCATTACCCTCTCTGTACACCCAAGATACAGAAAGCAGGTGTAAATTCTACACGTGGCTTAAATTCTCACCTGCTTTCATTCAATTCAACAGAAAATAATAAATCACCATATTCACAAAAAGAAACAGGTTGTCAGAAAACAGACTGATTTTTATAGCACACCTAAGATATATAGGGACTCATATATTGACGCGGTTATTTTAAAGGGGCTACTCACTCCCCGGACGGCTAAATGCTGAGTTGCTAAGTTACCGGTATTTGACATCATCTCTTCCCTGACATGTCGCACGTTTGACAGGTTCCCATGATTCCCTGGGCCAGTCACCTCGTTACTCACGTTACTCATTTTCCCAATGACGTCTGTATAATCATTTAAAATTCACATCATACACTAGTTGCAAACCCCTAGATTCCACATGAAAATATTTAAACTGCTTGACAAGCTCTAAGTGCATTTGGAAGCACACTGGATGGCTTACCTACACTGTTCACATAATAGTTGTTATAATTATATTTAGCATCTTTCTTCTGGGTTGGTTTGTGTTTGAGGAAAGAGAAAATGATTACTGGGAGGCAAATAATGGCTAATATCTCTTATGGGCTAATTTGCTCCCATGAATAGCTCACCTCACATATGCATGCTACGTATTAAGTCCATTAGTGCTTTGAATTAGCTTCAGAAAAGGTAATACTCCACATAATTTACCCAGTCAAGGGCATTTTCACCTGCTGACAAATTTACATATTTCCCAATGTCATTAGGTAAGAACTAGTCATCAGAATAGCAGAGGGTGTGATCATTAGTTAGTTCATTTATTTGACTCCATCGATGTTAACATTAATTATAGTCTAAATTATATTTAGCAATTGTTGTCTTTCTTGGATGGAACACTACATTACTGTTTCAAGAAACTATAATTTTAAAAGTCCACACTAGAATAGGATAGATGTCTTTTGAAACATTCTGGAAGGATTAGTATTTAAGGCAGCTATACAGAAAGTAGTTTGCATGATTCCAATTTGAACATTATTTATAAATTAATTTGACAGGATATAAAATCAATTGCCTAATTATTGGTTAAATTTATCAAAGAAATTCTACTGAAAGGTGCTTGATTATGGTGCATAGTTATGATAATATAATCAAATTTCCTTTCAGACATAATTGAGCAATTTTGTTCCCTGATCCATTTGTTTCTCATTCTGAAGATGGGCTTCTTCATTTGTTTCTCCTTTCAAAGTAAAAAATAGCAAGTGCTGTACACGGTCATCCTGTAATTATTTGGTAAGATCTTTCCATGTTAAAACTGTACAGTTAAACACAGATCTAATACGCGGAATTGCCATAATTTAGAATGCTGTAAACACAGATCATGCCGTAATCCAAAGAGGTACCCGTGTCGGTGTTTACCAACCTGATCCATATGGCAGGGAGAAATCTGTAAGATGATACAGTTTATCATATCAAGCTCCCTAAATCTTAGCTAGCAAATTCAGCATTCCTCATAAACAGTGAATTACCCTTACAGATGTTAGACTATGAAATTATCAGCTACTGAAGGTACTTTGCTAGGAAACACAATCTGTTTGGCGTCAAATCTAAGAGAAGTGCTCTATCTGCATTTTTGACTCGAGAAAGGATTTAATTGATAGTTTGTTGATATTTTTAAGTAAATTCTTGCAAGGGATAAATAAATCACGCTACTGCGAAACAAATAATCATTGAGCATCCATCCTTGGCTAGCAGCATTTAGTGCATGCAGCTCTCCTTGGCTTAACTCTTTCAGAAATGATTACTCCAGGACCCATAAAACCCTGCAGAGCTCAGAAAAGAAGCTGCCGCTGCTGCCCATATTATTACATATGAGCAGCTTAGGAGTCCCACATATGAAAGATGAATTCTAACTGCAAAACATCACCACCAGGGCCAGAGTTATTGTTCTTTTTCATTTCTGTTTGGACTCGAGGGTAGCTTGATTCTAAAGAGAAAATGGCATGGCTCAAGCAGGGATGCAGTCTGGGCTGTGTGGTGCAGATTGTTGCCTTTACGTTTCTGATTTATAAAATTTATAATATGCAATAATATACTTGTCAAGGAGCAAAGACAAGTGAATTTATACAGCTTGTTTTGTGGGAGGAGGGAGGTTAGACGAAAGGTGCTGTCGGCTGGTGAATTCTGGTCTGTTTGAAAAACTACTTAAAATTATGTTGGCATAATTGAATTCGCACAACTTACGTAACCAATAGAGGCTGAGATGAATCGGTGGCCGATGCCTTCACCATGTTAATCATGAAGGAGGCGGGGGCTCGTGAAGTCAGAATGGATTAGAGCACACCAACAGGAACAGAACAAATGGATAGGTTCTACTCATTCCTGTTCTGCAAAATGTGACTAATAATGGAATCTTTCAGGACTGTTGTGAAACTACATGACACAACGTGCTCAAGTGCTCTGCCTGGAAGGGGCACATTACTATTATTTTGTATTAGTGGCAAGGGTTTGTTATTATTATTATTATTTGAAGTGCGATTTGAACATCTCAACAATGGTAGAAAGGAAGGATGAATTCCTGAGACCTGCTCAGATTATACTGGCTTGTTGGTATTCTTAAAGTTGCTAGAACTAAGTCAGCCAGCATCTGGGGCAGGTTTTTTGTTGTTGTTGTTGTTGTTTTTTAATCCAGAGATTCTTCCTGTAGGTCTGTGATGGGGTGGTTGACAGTTTGGTGAAGTGCAAAACACAGACCATGTTCTATTTCTGCTTTCCGCCGCACACTAGCTTCACCCTTGCTGCAGATCATTTGTAACCTCTCCGGGCCTCAATTTCCTGAAATAATTAGGGCCTGCACCACGTTTCCTATAATCAAAAATAAGATAATGGGGTTCAAGTGCTTTCAAAGGTAGTCATGTGCTATAGAAACCTAAGGTCATCCTATCTGGTCGAGTCAGCCCCGGAGGACCAGAGGAGGTGGGCTACAGGACAGCATAGAGCCAGGCTCACTAAGAAAGAAGTGGAAGGCATTGGTCTGAAGGAGAGCCAAGGCCATTATCAGAGAATGGTGTTGAGAGGAACTTTCAAAGGGAGCCAAATGGTTTGAATTTGAAACGGCGTTTTGGGAAAGGAGGCTAAAAGTAAATCCATTAGGGAAAGGTATTTCCATTGCCTGGGGACTGAGGGGCTGAGAGAGGCCAATTGTGTTGTAGTTGGTTAATAAAAGAAGTCTGTCAGGCTAAAGGGGAAACGGGGGATCAGTGAGGTAGGGAAGTTGGGGGAGCAAACAGAGATCTCCATGTTTCCCATGCAAACCGTGGGCACACTTTAGAGATTCTCTTCACTGCAGGTGGGTGGTGGGGTGGGAGGGTGAGTAATTCCCTCCCACCCCCGGTTGCCATATGAAGATATCGAAAAGCCACACAGCTAGAGAGAGTGATGGAATCAGTGCTTCCCACTCCTGGGCTAGACTCTTCGTCCACACAGCTGCATCTCAGTGAGGGGAGAACATGACCTTGCTCTTGGCTCAGTTTGTCTGAAAAGCACTGAGAGTGTCAGGGAGAGGCAGAGAGAAAGAGAAAGGAAAAGGTACCCCTCGAGAAGGACGCAGATGGACAGCAAGGGGACATAGAGTGTCTCAAACAAACAGGAACATGAACCTAGGACAATAAAAATGGCCAGCCAGCACTCTGTTGTGCCACATAGTGTGATCTGTACAAATTGAAGAATTAGTCATAAAATTTGGGACACAAACTTCAAAACGCTTATTTTTATTCTAAGCGTAGTGAATGAAACATGGCATTCTTCAATGAAGGAAAGCCCACTCATCAATGGTGCCTTTGGAAAAAACAACAACAACAACAGAATTCTATACAATCTATAGCCCTTCAAAAAAAAAAAAAAAAAAAGACGTTTCCCTAGATTCTATCTCAAGAACAGAAGGACTTTTGTTACTTCCTTAAAGGGTGCTGTCTCTTATGAGCTTATTAAGGCAACCTGCTTCTTTTCTTTCCATGTTGAAGCAACATTCTGTTGTTCTCTCTAAGTGGCTCCTTCAGCCTCTGCCAGGTGTTCGTTCCCCCTGCTCCCCTCGCTCGGGCGCTGTGTGTGCCACACGGGCACCCGGGCCGGGCTGCCCTTAAGGAGAGATTCCAACTGCGGCAAATTAGGCAGTGATGCTGAGATGGGTCCGGCATTCCTTTGGGAGTTATGAAAAGACCGCTGACTTCAGTTGGGAAAGCAAGACTGCCGTAGAGACGCGAGGAAGAGAGGTCACTTGCTGTGTTAGCTTTCTTTAAGGAGGGCAAGGATTTGGCGTATCTGACCCATCTCCACCCAATGAAAGGAGCAAGCGGCCAGGGTCCCAGCGTGCAGCACATTGATGGATTTCTCAATAGCTGCCCACTCTCCATCCCAAACCTTGGACCCCAGGGAGAGAGGGCTGAGGGGTTCCTGAGCTCATACACAAGTAGCCAGTATATCTATCCCCTATTCAGATAGTCTTATGTCTAATCAGAGTAATAGGACTTGTGTCTTTAATAGCCAGTGACAACGCTCTTGGGCTGAAAAGGGTGCGCGAATATCCACAACAGGTGAAATCAGGTGGTCGGTGAACTTGATGATAAACAGCTTTCTCCTCTTTATCACTCCTTTGGCTGTACTGTCACAGGGTTGGCTTGGACCACTGGGCTGCTGAGAAGGCACTTACACAGGGAGTCTCAGGCAGAGTTGGGGGCGACATTCTCACTTTGGAAAGTGAGGAAAGGGGGTGCAGAATTCTCAATGGCACACGGATTGTTTTCTTTCCTCAGAGGAAAGCCTGCGTGGTTTTCTCATGGCCACACGGATCATCATTTATCATAATAATGAGCATTTATATACCACTTGGCAGCTTATAAAGGAATCAGGGCAGGTATTATTATCCTCTTTCACAGACGAGGAATGGAGATTTAGAAAGATGGAGTTCTCTGTCCAGTTCACAGAGTGACAAACAGTACAGCCGGTCCTGGAGCTCATGGCCACGACTCCGGTTTCTCATATAACATATTGCCTGGTTATGATGCTAACAGCCAGAGACAGGAGGCGTGGTTTGCAGGCTGGGCTCTGGAGTTTCCTCTGGTTTAATCACCTACTTTGGGAGGGGTCACTGCCACCTTTTGCAACTATGTGCTGCCTCCATGCCATTCTTAATGCACGCATCCCCTCCATCAATAACACTTCCTACAAGCTGCCTTCACTCTCAAGTCTCTCCTCCTCACCGCCACTCCCCCCTCTGGCATCTTGCCCCCCTCATCATAGGCCACAACCCCATAACCATGTTCCACCCACAAAGGAGCTGGAGGTGGCAGTGAAGTTGAGACTTGAGGTCCCACAGAGCAGAAAGCCCAAGATTTAGAGGAGGCTGCTTGAACAGGGAGAGTTTCCTGAAGAAGGTAGGGAAAATCAAAAGAAAGACCCAGAAAGGCATGAGAATGAAACAGAAGCTTGGTGAGACAAGACTAGCTTGGCCGGGGATGGGGGTTGGGGGATGGACGACAGGAGAGAACTGAACCAGGAGATACATGGGAGCAGGGGGGTCTTCAAAGTGGAACGTGAAGATTCTGTATCCGGATACCCCCAGAAACAGCAGAGTAAACAGTTAAGCAGATAGATTGGTTCATTATTAAAAGGCACAGAAATAAAGGTTTAAACTCACCCGTAAGATTTCTTCGACACAGCTTGGATCACTGGGAAGGCTTACCTGAAATAAAATAAAAAACAAACAAACAAACCTTAAGCATGATCTAGCTCTTCTCAGAGAAGCTCGTTGTACAATATTTTACAGCACAGGCAAAACTGTAAAGAGAGTAAAAGCAAAAAGTATCTGCTAGTGGCCAATTTTGTTTTACATTCATGAAACAGTCAGACCACAGTGCAAGGTGCAGAAAGAGAATGACTCATTCTGCCACTGATTTCCTGTGGGATGCTGGGCTCTCTTCCCCCAGCGCACCCAGGCTTTACTTTCCTCATCCCTCCAAAGAAGGGGCTCGACTTCCCTATCTTTAAGGCCTATTTGACCTGCTGACAGAGCTTAATATATTATTCATAATTACAGACTTTTAAAGATGAGGCCCATAGGAAACACCTCTATGATTGAATTAAGTTCTCTTTTAATTTCGGGGTCCAACGGATGCCTACAATTCTTCTCCAAAACACTAAGGTTAAAACTCCTGTGTAAACTGCACACTTGCCTTGGCACTCAGAATCTCACAAACATACAGGGGCGCATGGGTGGCTCAGTTGGCTGAGCTCCTACTTTGGCTCAGGTCATGATCTCACAGTGCGTGGGTTTGAGCCCCGCGGCGGGCTCTGTGCTGACGGCTAGCTCAGAGCCTGGAGCCTGCTTCAGATCCTGTGTCTCCCTCTCTCTCTCTCTCCTCCTCCCCTGCCTGTGCTCTCTCTCTGTCTCTCAAAAAATGAATAAATCTTAAAACTTAAAAAAAAAATCTCACACACATACAAAGTGAATCCCACGTGCCGTCTTTTCAAGTGTGACATCTTCCCAATCAATCGAACTTCAGCCAACTAGCTGAAATGGACTGACTGGCAGAAATGGACTGACGGCTTCCTGCACATCTGGCACCTGTCTCTCTCCTCCACGGGCTCCATAGTCAGTGAAAGCAAGAAGTCCAACAGCAAAGTGAGACACAAGCTGTAAAGCAGTGTCTGACAGGGGACTCAGGCATGGGACAACCACCCGGGGAAAGGTCTGCTGGGCATGACGTCAGTCGTGTGAGTTATAGGCACCCCCCCCTCCCAAACATCTCTCTCTCCTTCAACCTTCACCCTCTCTGGGAGTGCCATTTGTCACCTTCCACTTCCCTCCAGTTCTGGCAGGAGGAGAATATTTGGTTGCTTTAATTCACTGCCTTGGAAGGTGAAAGGTCAGTCCTGTGAAGACGGCACTGCCACAGAGGCTTTATGTCCCGACCTCTTTCAGGGGCAATTAAGTGACAGCCTCCTAGTTAGTCCGATAGACTAAAGTATGAGCATAACCATGTTTGGGGAAAATGGAAAATATATGGCTCCAGTGTCCCTCAACCTTATAAAAATACATGCTACAACCATCAGCAAACCTTAATTTAGCATTAAAGTCATTACGGCACATGCATTAATTTCAACCTTTATTTATTGAATTCTTTCTTCACGTAAAGGCCTTTGCTTCAGGAGCATGAAACCCGTACTGGGGGAGGCAGGCTGAGAAGGAGTCACCAATAACGAGGGGGCTGTCCATCATCTAGGATGTTACACTGGTTATGCTGAAGGAATTATTGCCTGTGTCTCCTTATGCCCTGACCAACGTCCCAGTTTGGAGGGCAAATCACACAGGTACCCTTCTCAGAACGATGATATTCTAGTACTGGGTAGAGACAACAGTAGAAGGAAAGACTAAAAAAGTGGGCCAGGCACACTTTCTAAAGGACCTTCACTGTGGGTTTCCAATAGGGAACCACAGGTGGGTTGGCTCAGGACAGTTCATTCATTCATTCACGCAACACAAATTTTTGAGGGCCAGAGACTGTGCCTCCGGGCTTATGAAAAGTAAAAGGAGAGACAGTTACCTCCCTCCTGGTGTTCACAGACTCAGGAGGAAGGGGGATATGAGGAATCACAGAGTTAACTGCCACTGTAACTGCGGTAAGTGCTACAGAGGCCATCCCACAGACACTAGGTGTGCAAAGTGAAAGCTCCCATGTCCAAATTAGTGCGGGAAATGCTGCAATCCACCCCCCGTGTGGAAATCCACCATGTGAATTAAAGGCTCTGAGACATCTGTCTAACTGGTTTAATGCAACACGTTCCCAACCTTCTTGATCATTGAATTCCTGGGTTTTTAGTTTTTGTGATTTGTGTTTCCCAATCGGTGATTACTAGCATTCGATAAAATGAGTGTTGAGAGATGCTGGTCTAACATACCACAGGATTCCAGAACTCAAGTGATTAGTCTTAACAGCAAATACAATCTCACTCTGTTGCTCAGTGCTCCCGCAACTGTATCTTCCAAGGCAACCCTTGAACTTCTAACAAATAAACTCTGATAAAGGTCAACATGATGATAGCAGAATTAAATCTTCACTATCACTGTTGCATCATATCTGTGTGTGCCATCTGGGCTAAACATGTATGTCCTGCTCTCATAAAGAGGGCTTTGCTCTCTTCCTGCCCCCACCCCCAAACATAGTATTAATTTGTAAAGTACCGAGAAACAAATAGCAATACACAGACTTAGCACGGACACTTGCCCACGGGTTTATAAAGAGCTGGATGGGAGCTTTGGCCCCACCACTTGGGTAGGGCCCCTCTGAGTTCCAGTTTTTCCAACTGTACAATAAAGTAGAGTAAAATAAAATCACCATAATAATAACACCCGCTCCATTCAAATCTCCCAGGGTTTCTGTGAGCAGCAAGTGAAATAAGTAATGCGAAAGTGCTTCGTACCCCGCAAAGCCCCACACAACGAGCCAGGTTATTACCCCTTGTCCTGTTGTTCTTCTTACTGCTTTATTATAAAGTCTAGTCTTCTTGTCTCTTCAAGGAAACACCTGACTCACTCTTGCCAACTGCACATATCATCCCCACACCTGGTATTATAAATATCCATTTCCTTATAGGGGAACTGCTGTCAAAATAGTAGGAATTGTCGACTCTGGGGCTTTGCAGCAAATCTAATAATGACTTCTTGGGGTGGCCAGCACTCCGGATTGGGAAGGACTCTACAGACAAGGGCAGTGAAAGAAGTATGCATCCACAGAGAGCGCGCTGATTGTTTTTTCTGTTTAAGAAAACACTGGAATCCAGGACTGCCATGGAGTCACGAGTCCCGCAAACTCCTGTAGCCCTGCCCCTGTTTTCACCGAAAGGCAACTACATCTGAGTGGAAAATGCTTTTCCCCCGGCCAGTGCTTTTGAATTCACCAGCAAGCATTTCCTCGGCGCCTAGAATAGTGTTAGGAGTAGGGCGTTGGTGATACAAAGAGCTATGAGCCTTGGCCTCTTTCTCCCAGAGTTAAACGTCTAGATGGGACGGCAAAACAAACAATTAGAGACCCACTGAGACATACATTGTAAGGTAGTCGTGACAAGGGTAATAGGATCGCATTCACCGCCAGCCCGCCTATTCATCAGCTCTCCCATTTCTTTCTTTAGACAACAAATCCTGATTGAGCTCACACTGTGCTCAGGATGGTGCCAAGGGGGAGGGTTTGAAGACGCTGAAGACAACATAATTTCTGGCTTCCAGACTCCGCGCAAATTGGGGAGACAAACATTTACACAGGGAACAGACAATACGGAACGGGAGGTCTGACTTAGGTGTCGGGGAGAGGGGTACCTACCGGGTTGACGGACAGAGCCATGTCCGACAGAAGCTCCCAGCCGCCGAGGTCCCCACTGTAGTCCTCACCCCACATGGGAGTGGGAGGCCAGGGATCTGACATGGCCGAGAAGTGGCGGAGCCACCTGAGGCCACTTCAGTCTCTCAGCCCCCTGCGGAGCTGCGCACCGGGGTCACTCTGCACACTGAAGACAGCTGCACTGAGGCTGGGGCTCAGCCCCGAAATTTTGTCCAGTGGCACTCTCCCCACTTCTCTCTGTCTCTGTCTCTGCCTCTGTCTCTCTCTCTCTCTCTCTCTCACACACACACACACACACACACACACACACACACTCCCCACTTGCAGTACTTCTGAAGGAGTCACTCGGACAGGTGGGAAAGGAGACTAACGCTAGTGGTGAGAGTGGGACTAGAACTGCTGCCCAACGAGTTGCCAAGCTGCCGCTTAATTCCCGAGCCACCTTCTCCTCTCTTTCAATCCACTCTTGAGTATTCAGATAGTCCACAAAGCGCAAGTTAGCCACTCAGAGCTGCAGCGTCCTTTGCGTCCCCCTCTCCGCCCCCTCCTCCCAGAGCAGAGAGCAGGCAGTGCGCTGCAAAGGGGAGCCTGTGCTCTCCCGCCTGGTCCCCGACGTCCCTCTCGTGCGTGCGGGGCACCGATGCGGTCCTCTGAGGGCCAAGCAAGGCGGGCGCACGGCGGGCAGGTGGTGAGTTGACTGAGAGCCCTCACAAATGCCTACCCTCTCTGCACGTGACGGCGCAGCCTGACACCCCGTGCGGCCACAGAGAGACCACGCACGCATCATCTGCCCAGTGATAAATACCTATCTTAGGAAATAATCAGGGTACCTTTAAATCATCAAATATTCAATTAACTGCAGCAACAATAAATGAATTGCAAGGATGTTTTAATCATTCTAGAATTAATCAGTTTGAGGCATACTTCCTGGCGATTAGGGTAATACAACATATCAAAAATACCCTGATTGTGGCATTGAGAGACATAAGCAGCAGCTAGCACTAATAGAAAACACGGAGATTAATGTAAAACATTAAAAGAATAATGATCATCACATGGTTAACCCGGAGGAGCTCAATGCCTGCCTCTGAGTGCGTTATTATTAAGGGATTGCGAAAGAAGAAGGGTCTTTTTTTTTTTTTTTTTTCTAAAATCACCCTGAGGTTGTCGTCCCACAATATCTGGCAATCAAAGCCCACCATTCCGGGCATATTCCACCTTGACAAAGGCTTCACAAAGTAAAACTCAAAAATCCCAAGCTTAATTGCCAGCGGATGCTTGGATTCCCGTAACAAGTGCAAGTGACACTGAGTGACACACCACGAACACCAAATACCACGCTGACGGCCCAGCAGAACAATATGCGTGACTGACAGCATGGTGGATGCCTAACTAATTCCGTTTGTATTTTCATTAACAAATTGCCACATTTATCCCCATGATTGATTTATGGGACACGGCATTACTAATAAAATGAAAAGTCAGGTTATGATATTGCACTACCAAACGAGTCTCCCGTCTTTTAAAAATTTTTAATCCCCATGGCTGGTCATTTGTAAAAACAAGGGGCTGCAGCGTCTGAAGTTCTTAATTTGCATGTGCCTGGGGATCCTTTTATCTCCCCACCTCATTCAGGGAGTCTCGGTTCTCCAATATGGAAAGCTGCAAACCCAGTTCACATTAGGATCCGGCAGTCCCTAGCTTCCTGCCTCACCTTAACCTGTCCCTACTCTAGTTGGTATTCATGAGTCTCTGATTAAACGGGAACAGTTAATATTACATAAGCTGCAGACAGAAGTCCTCAGGTAATATAACTTTAATCAAAACAAAAAAGATTTCACAACGGTTACATGGTACAGCTCCTCTTCCAATTTCTTTTTAATACGGCAAAAGTCCTGGGTGTCCAAAGAGTTGGAGTTTACTTTAAAATACTGCTGCTGGCCAATTTTTAAGGGAGTCACATGGCCAAAAGACCCCATGTAAAAGCAAGCTAATAGTCACCATTCCGTCTAAGAAAAGAAGGAACAAAAAGTAGAACAGAAGATCAAAGGAATTTAATGTACCTGCCATTTCAAGCCAAGTACGAAAAATGACCCTTTGTCTGGAATCTTTCATGGAATTAGAACTAAAAAGGAAGAGAGCACAATCACATTTTATTTATTTGAGCAAATAAATGAGATAATTTACTACATTTTCTGGGGGCATCAAGGGAGAGTGGAAAGAATACCGTCTTTGAAGCTGGACCGACTTGAATTTTAATCCCATCTCTGATACTTAATTTGCTTTGTGAACTTGAGCAAGATACTGGAACTTCTCTGAGCCTCTGTTTCTCTATCTATATAAGGGGAGTAAAACATATATTTCTAGGACTGTTGTGAGGCTGAGATATACCTTAGCCTGGTAGTGGGTGCACTGTAAGCCCCCTCTCCAACTTCCATTCCAAGTTGCCCCTGAGGCCCTTGGTAAGGCATCAGCACCTTTAGACTTGGGACCACTAAGGAGACAGTTTGGTCACCTTGTAACCTGGTCTCCATGACATCTTGTGCATGTCACTAATTATTAAATCCTGCTGAGGGGCCCGATGTATAAGGAGCCTCAGGCTGCTGCTCCATCTGGTGGCTCTCCCTGAAGATGGCAAAGGAGACTAGAAATGGAACTTGAGGGGGTAAGACAACAGAGAGACGCGGGGGCGGGGGGAAGGGTGGGTGATGTGCTTCATTATGAGGACATCTCTTCACTGATTACATTAGGTATGGGCAGGGGCGGAATGCATATGCAGAAAGGCCCATCATTAGCTGAGAGTACCTAATGGCAGATGGAATTTCAAGTGAAGAGTACTTAATTCAGTGGGCTCTGAATAGCCATTAGCTCACTGTTCATTTATTTGGTGTAATGACTAGTTTCTATAGAAGAGTGAGCTATAAATGGGGAGTGGGGTTATAGTCTTAAAGAAAAATAAGGTACACATCTAGAAAGATTGCCATAAGAAACCAAGGGCCCATCTAGAAGTGCCTGGCTGCCTGCCCCTCATTCCTCTGGTCACCTGGGGTGGCAATGAGGTCATTCTGGCCTCTGCCACTGCTGCTTCTGTCCACACCCATGCCTAGGCCATGTGGCCCCTGCTGCCCAGATGACTCCAGGGCCAGACCTCCTGCGTACACATTCTCTAGGCTTTGTGCCTCAATTCCTTCATTGTGCTGCTCACACTTAAGGCTCCTACTTCTCTTTGCCAGCCTCCCAGTCTCTGGCCCAACTTACTTGCCCCTTCCTGCCTGTCCACACTCAGTGCCTGCCTATAACCCACAGACCTTCTAGCCATGGCCCCTTCCTTTTGAAATTCGTAGGCATGTATCTGACTTCTCAGGGCCTGTGGGATACCCATTTCTGTCCCGGGTCATCTTAAAATTAAAAATTTGATTTTAAGTGGTTCCACCAGGAAAATTAAAAATTTGATTCCACCAAATCCCTACTTACTGCACTGCCATTAACGTTAATGGCTGGATTGTGTGCAGGCCCTTAATCTCTTCTAGTAAGAGAGGATACTGTAAAACTACAGATGTACAAATTAGGGGTGAAGTTAGGCAACTTCTCCCATCCAAGTACTAACCAGGTTCGACCCTGCTTAGCTTCCGAGATCAGACGAGATCAGGCGCGTTCAGGGTGGTATGGCCATAGACAGGCAACTTCTGAACCCAATCAACAGCCACTATTAACAAGGCCAACATGCATGATCTTCACATGTCAGGAAGACATACCAACAAGCAAGTTCACTTTTGAATTTTGTCATTTACAGAGTAAACGTTAAGGGTTTTCGTATACTCCTTCCTAACCGCTCTGCGATCACAACGAAGTCTCACACTATGTAGCAATGAAACCCTTGCAAAGCGGCAATCTCACTTTCAGCTGTAATCTTATAAGGTAGTGAAAGGAAAACATACTGAAAGGAAACAGTTTCATGTCCAGGTTCTACCACTAATTAGCTGTGTGGTTTGGGACAGTTCACTTCATCACTCCCCGGCCTATATGACAAAGGCATGGGAATAAATCACAAGTTCCTAGCATTTTGTATTTCACGTGACATTACAAAAATAAGAGGAGATCTACACAAGATTACCAACTTTTTGATTTGCCATAAAAGCACATTACAAAAACAATATCCAAAAAGTAGGAAGGGTACAATCTCCAAACAAAGGGTGGCTTCTTCAGAATATATGACAGCACACTTAAACCAGCATCAGACACACTCACACATACCATTGTTCTAACAGTTTCTGTTTGGCCACAGAGTGACCTTCGTCCTGGACTGGTTGCCAGGTGAGATGATCTCTCGGGTATCTTTTGGGTTTAATAGTTTTATTCACCTCCAGTTTTATTCTACAATATTACATAGATTTTATTCTATGTAGTAATACACTTCTCAACCTTCAATTCTCTGTCTCCTATCTGTAGATTATTTTCTCCGTGGATCACTGATGCTAATTGTCAAATCCCAGTCACACTTTCTCTTCCTCTGCTGATGGATTTTAAATGCAGGGGAAAGGCAAACTAAGTTTTGGACCAATCGGTACAGACATAATTAAGAAGGCAACTCTTATGTAACCAGTCATATAGTACATGCAGCACACATACCCTATTGGCTTTATCTGTGAAACTGGTTTCACACCTTAGGCATCCTAAGATCAACCGGAAGACCATTTACAGTCTCTTTTGCTAGCAGTCCACATTCCCTAACGCATAGCATATTATCTATCACATGCCACATACTGCAAGGCCAAACATGAATTTTTAGGAGGGGCTAGAGAAGAATTAGGAAAATCAGGTAAGCACAGTGTCCCAGACCCTGGAGAAGAAAGTACTCCAAGGAAAAAGTGGTCATTGAGTAAGGTAAGGATGTAGACTTGGCCACCGAGTTTGGCAAAGTCTAGGTCACGGGCAACCTTGGTCAGAGCTGTTTCAGCGGCATGCTGTGTGTGCAGAGCTGACTAGGGTGTGTTGAGGAGGAAACAGGAGGGTGGAAGGAGAGAGGGAATAATTAATTCCTACCATGGAAGGGAGCGGAGAAGTGGGGGGAGGCGAAGTTGGGATGTGGGCCAGATGCTGTTTCCTTTGTTTTTGTTTGTTTGTTTTTTAAAGAGGGATGATATGAAGGCATTTTACATACCAGTGAGTGGAGAGGGGAAAGATGCTGCAACAGAGAAAATGGATGGTGGTAAAAGCAAAGTCCCTGAGGAGGAGAGAGCGCATCAGTATCTGACTAGAGAGGATGGCCTGAAGGAGGACCGTGGACCCTTCTGGACACTTCTTCCATTGTAACAGGAGGGAAGCAGAGTGTCTAGATACATCAACAGTTGGGTTGGAGCAACAAAAGACAAGAAGATGCGGTGGCATTTGACCGTATCTATTTTTCCTCTACGCAGTATGTCGCAAGGTCATCAGCTAAGAATGGGAGGTGGTTATTGGAAAGATGAAGGAAAAGGAAAGGTGGGAAATAGCTGTGCTGGAGAACAGGAACGTGGATTTGCTAGGCAAGTCTAACCACGCTATCTGGGAATGTTTAAGGGAGAGAGAAAAAGAGCTAGCTAGCTACTTGTGAAACACAAGAGATGCTGTGCGTATCCCGAGGAACACACGGAGAGAACGGAAGGAGGAGGCCAGGGGGAAGGGGGGCGCCGGAGGCCAAGTAGCTCTGGTGATTTAGAAGGAGGTGACACTCTGCAGCCCACTACGAGTACTGCCCTTTCCAACACTGATTAGCTAATTACCCACAGTTCACGGTTCTCCAGCTGCTCTAATCTGTGAGAGGCTCTGTTCTGCATGAAACAAGCAGAGAGCCCAGGAGCAGGAGTAATGATTTTCTGGGACCCCACAGTGGCGAAGCCCATAATATTACCCAGAAGGCCAGATAAAATTAAGCCCAGGGCCAAATATGGCCACGGGGTTTGAGGATCTCCTCTCTGGAGCTAAATGAATTCAACTCTGTCTCGAGGGAAGCAGAGAACTCGATTAACCCATAGCCTCCTGAGAGAGATCATTCCCATAACACTGGAAAGGAGTTTCCAAATTGTTTAAAGATGAGCTATTTTCAATTATGAAAATATTTTGTATTTAAGCACTTTCCACCTTGACCATGTGATCATTAGTGCGAAATGTTTTAAAACGTGATTATCTTTTACAACACACCTTGGATTGACAAGTTCTTCAAGGAATTTATGGTTTCTAAAGATACAAGGACTCCCTCGTTGGGGCAAAAAGTGAAGTAGGAACTCAGGCTTTTCTGGTAGCTTCTGAAGACATTGCCACAGGCATCTTATGGCGTCTTCAATTAAGTGCTGCAACCCCATTTATAAAAGGACCTTTTAGATACCTATCTTTGGCTCAAATTTTTTTGAAAAACATATAGAAAAGGAAGATCTCTCCTTGACACTCACAATCCCTTACCCTAAAGAAACCACTTCGGTCTTCTTCTAAATACACAGCTAATGATTTAAATGTCTGCTCTCAAATGAGAAACCTGGATTTCAGTGTGATTTTCATCTAGCTAAATTTTCCTTAAAGCAACATCAGCAGAACCGACTTTATAAGCTGTCCCCATACACGCGCTCAATAAAAATGTGACAACAGAAGACACTTGATAGAAAGTGGCTCCACTTTCAGACTACCCTCTAATGAACTTGGCGCCTTCTTGACTCTCTAAACCCTGCACTTAGGATTGTCTTAATTGCCAGTGGATGACACCGCCATTGCACAGAAAAAGTTACAGTTGCTCTTCTCTCCGACAGTGATGATCCCAGAGTACAAGCCACGCGCCTGGGAGCTGAATCCTCGCCAGCTCCCCTATTATTTATAACTCTAATTAAAACACTTTTATCTATTAATGCCAAGTGACACTGCTAAATATATTCAGGGAAGTTCACATTTTTTTCCCCATACTTCTGAAATCTCTTAGATCTGCGCCCGCTTACATGTGATTTCACTGCTCGCTAAAATGAAATGATAGCTAAGAATAACTCGCTTCCATTAGATTTATAAATCTCATTAATTAATTCTACATCTCCAATGGTGTAGAGACCAAACTCAAATGCAAGATCTAATTAAAGAGAAGTAAAAAAAAAAAGTTAAGAAACAACACTGAGATTGAAACACAGAAGTAACTGTTTAGCCCCAAATTAATGAGGCGTTATGCTAAGCAAGCATGTCCATTAATCCCTAATGAGGATTTTAAACACATTAAAACTTCCTAATACAAAATGTTTGCCTTCCTTTTATCCAATAACAAATAAGCCAATAATTTTCTGGCTCTAAATGACACTATTAACTGTCACGGCATGTTTTATTTGACAAACCCTCCATTCAAATACTGTAAAACCAATTAATTTGCCTGCTGTGAAATGTGTTTCTTGATAGCTTTTATGTGATTTTTTTTCCTTCTCAAAGAAATGTAAATAGGAGGTCAATGTAGGTGCCTGATTTTGCTTTAAAAAATATGCCACAGTATCTATAGGTTGTCTACCCTGTTTACAATTCAAATGAATTGAAAGACAACCTCCATTTTCAGGTCACAATTGCAAATTGGTCTCCTGATAAGTAAACTGTGTCAGAGTAATAGTTTGATTACCATGAAGGTGGTCTCATATTTGAGAACAGAGAGTTGGCCAAATTGCCACGTTGTTTGATTATAAATAATGAGCCACGATCGTGACCCTTCACCTCCCTGCTTTGTTAGATGAACTGGCATTGGTGCCTATGTCCTGCTACATACAGGCTTCCCCCAAATGCACCTGCATGTGTGTCCAGGAAATTGCTCTCTAAAACTGGAGTTTATTCCTTATGCTTTTCTTTGAAAACACCACAACTGGTTACACTTTTTTGTTGGCAGAAAAATCAATACAACAAATACAAGAAGCTCCTGTTTCTTAAACTTCCCCTGGGCCTTACTTAGTATCTCCAGTTAGCTTGAGAGATGGCCCCAAGGCCCCATCTTCCCAGCATTTATGGGACAGTCTGAAACATTTGGCTCATGGAAGGGCATGGCACTTGTCCAGAAAATCATTCTGCGAGCACAGACCCTTGACACAGCGTCATAAAGAAAGGGTTGGTGGCATTACAGGTGGTCCCACTCGGTGGTACATCATGAGCCCATTGCATTAATGCACCGAAGAGTAAAGACGAAGTGATGCATGATGCACCCTGGTTTATGGAGACTGATGGTTTATGCCAATTAACGTGGATGGCATATGCATGGCACCGATGATCTTAGCTCGTCTCACATGCGTGTGAAAACCAGGGACTGGTTATTTCTTAGCTGTGAAAGTATGCAGGATAAACAGACACCTGGCAACTATTTATAATTCCAGGTACAATTACAACACGTTACTGATACGAATAAAATACAGTCAAGGAAATAACCACAGTTACCCTTAAATCAGTGTGTTGGAAGACTTGCAAATTTGGGAGTTTAGAAAAAATCTGTTCATGGTAATAAAATCATCATCCCCCCCACCCCGAAAAAAAAGGAAAGAAGATAGTCCCAAATGCAAAATATACATTGCATCCCCACTCTGCTTAGTACACTGCATTATACACTATTGGAAATTCCATACATTCAGTAGATGATAAAGGACTAAATGTCCACAGGGGGCATATACACCAGGTGAGTATACAGGACCTACATACCTAAAATGAGTATTGACAGTGGCGGTTAGCACATATTTTCTGATCCCTGAATCAGGCACGCGGGCACGAGGGTTTTTCTTTGAGTGAGTATGAGAGCCAGTTTCGGTGGCATGACTTGGATGACCAAATATGTGAACTTCCAGAACATCTTACACAGGGAGAATGAAACTGATTATTTCACATCAGGACTATCCTAGAAATCCCAGACTGTGTGCTAAAGCTGCTTCCCAAAAGATAGATGTGGGGCACCTGGCTGGCTCACTTGGTGGAGCATGCAACGCTTGATCTCAGGGTTTTAAGTTCGAGGCCTATGTTGGGTATAGGGATTACTTAAAAATAAAATTGTAAAAAAAAAAAAATTAAAAGACAAACGAATGGCTCTGACAATAGTTTTAACAGGAAGTCACAGAAGGGAAAACTGTCTGTGGATCTGGGGTGGTCAGGCAAGGAAATGAGACTTAGCCTTAACTTTGAATAAGAGAACAGACCTGATCAGGTAGTGACTATGGCACTGTATGACTTTTGGCAAGTCACAGTTTTTCCAGATATAAAACAAAGAGGCTGGCCTAGAATCCAGTTTCTAAAGTGACTCTAAACCATGAAAACAAGTCAATCAGTCTGTGGTCCAAAGCAAATTAATTTCAAAACTTCAACTTGTGCTCATCAGCTGATCTCTAATTAATAGAAGTCTCCAATCTAGTGGCACCGGGCTGGCTCAGCTGGAAGAGCATGCGACTCTTGATCTCGGGGCTGAGTTCGAGCCGCACACTGGGTGCAGAGATTATTTAAAATAAATAAATAATATTTAAAAAACAGTATTATGTTAAAAAAGAAGTCTCCAATCTAAAGTTAAGAGCTATCTATTTCAAAGGTAGAGAGCCTGCATGATCTACAGAAGTAAAAATTGTCACGCCATTCTGGCAAATATTTTCAAGATGGCAACAGACACACAATATGCATTAGAACTGCAGAGGAAGCATTTCGAACGTGAACAGTTTGATTTTTATTATCAGGGAGACCACAACGACAATTAGATATCATTTTCAAAAATAACACACTGGCCCCAAAGCCAAAGTGCCTCAATCATGTGAGATCTTCTTGTTCAGTTGGAGGTTATTGCTAAATGGTAGTGAAAATATAATCTATACTTGGCGAAGTCAATACACTTGAAGCCAAAACATGTAGAAATGGCTCTGCTTGAAAAGACTATTTTGAAAATCCTGTAATAGTTCCTAAACCTTCCTTTTTAAATCAAGATTTGGGAATGTACTGAGACCACCAGACATCAAGTGTGCTTGCGACCTTTTCGACTGTCAGACCAGACAGATTTTTATCTCACGTGAATCAACCCAGAGCCTCAAAGGTGCAGTGCCAGAGCATGAATCCATTTCACTAGACAGTCATTGAAATTATAATTCAAAGTTCAACTTACTTTCACATTTTCTACTGCAATACTTTTGGCAGCCCAGGGCAGAAAGTCGAAACCTGGTTTCCAATGGAGACCACTTCTGGTGGTTTCTAAATGTTGGCAGCAAGAATTCCTTCTTGTCAAAGAGATCAGCAGTCGCTGGCTTTCATTAATTTACTTTCAATGACTGTTGCTCACTCTGAGGAAGGCTTTCTTTACCTAAGGATGTTGACCTGCTGTTGGACCCCATCGGAAGCAGACACGAAGAGACACTGATATATTAGGAGATTGGGAGATCCCTCCAGTGGCCTCCACAGACTCCACAACTTCCATTTATTCTCACTGATGCCATGAGCACAAAAAAAAAACCAAGATTTGTGGCAAAGACATATAGCCGGAATCTATAAAAGCTCCCAACTCAAGATAGATAAACTCACTGATATATATTACACCCTAAAGTGTTATTTGATCTTTGGAATCAGTTTTAAGGGCATCTTTCATTCAAATGGATTACCATAAAGAAGAGGGACTTTTTAAATCTAAAATAATATACCAATTTAAGTGATGCAATTACTAATACTTAATGTGCATTCAGTTGTGTACCCAACAGGCTCTGGGCTAAGGGCATACTACAAATAAAAATTTATTGCGATCACACTAATCCTGAAATTATCTAGCTTCACACTTAGGTATACCTATAAAATACATTTCATTAATTTTTAAATGTTTTGCCTTTGTTTTACAATTTGAGCTCAAAAGGCAAGCATGACACCTTATCAGGATGCTACTAGCTTTGTAAGTGGCCTCAAACATCTATTTTGTAATGATAAGCTTTCCAATTAGCATTTTCAAGACTGTCAGTTTCTCTTCTCTATAAATGATAATCTAACTCCAAGTGAGATCTCCTAAATCCTTAATGTGAAGATATTAACCCCTTAATTCAAAATGCTAAGAACAGCACTCTGGAGGCATAAGAAAACAACGGGGGAGTAGGGTATTTATAGGAGGGCAATATTAGGAATATTTTCTACCAGCACTGCTACTAAGACCAACAAGCAAATAATTCCCCGGAGATTTAGTGTCCTCAACACTCCTCACTCTGGTTCCCTCACATCATTTCTTGTTGCTGGTCTGTAAACACAGACTTACAGAGTTCCCACTAAAGCCACAGGAATTCAGAAGCCAAGCTCATGTACTGCAACAAAAGTTCATGTACTGCATTCCCCTCTGGGATGAGAGGATACTTATCTCTGTTATAGGGCAAATAATGTTTATCACAAATTCTAAACCATCAACATAAAGGGCCCACTGACGGCCTCAGAAGAGACCTATGAAATGGCATGTTGAAGACTTGAGAGCAGAAGAGAACACCTGGAAGGTATATCACCTGTACAATCATGGATCAGAGTTCACGTTTTGAAGAGTACCTGCTGTTGTCACTGGTACACCAACTTGCTCCTACAGCCAGGCCTCCAAAGTCGCTGAGCATGGAGGCCTCAGGTTCAACACTGAGTAGACTAGCTTCCTTCACTCTTCCTTTAGCTTCTGTTCCTTGATCATTTTACATCCAATGGAAGGGAATTCCTACAGGTTATTTGGCAGTCCAAATATGCTGTGAAAACTGTCTTCCCATGAAGACTCACAGTCAACACTGACTTTAGAAGTCATGAGTTTGTGGCCAAATGAGCTTGCTGGAGCCATGCCAAGGCTGGAATGAAGAACACTTGCTCACTCAACACAACATACCCTTCCCCTTTTATTGTTCCATTCGAGGAGTGGGGAAGCAGCCAGATAGAGGTGGCAGGGCCAACCTTTCCATCTTTAGAAATTTGGTTACTTGAGTAAGATGGGCAGTCTGAAAAAGAACTGCCCCCGACAGCCGTTACAGGTATGGTAGAGGCCTTCGGCCCAAAGCATTCAAGTTCTCACCATGATCTACAGGGAGAAGAACCAGGTAATAAATGAAATAACTCTCTACTGATGAGTGTGCCATGTGTCACATGCAAACTGAATTCTCCCTGGAATGCTTTTCAGTTGCTTGTCCAGTAATGGACACATTCACCTCACAATACACTCTTGGCAGAGAAAGGACCCTGAAGGAGGTTGGGTTATATGCCTCAACCTTCTAACATGTAGCCCATTTTAAAGCTAAGAATTAGGGGTGCCTGGGTGGCTTAGTTGGTTAAGCATCTGACTTTGGCTAAGGTCATGATCTTGTGGTTTGTGAGTTCGAGCCCCGTTTTGGGCTCTGTGTTGACAGCTCAGAGCCTGGAGCCTGCTTGGGATTCTGTGTCTCCCTCCCTCTCTGCCCCTTCCCTGCTCACACTCCATCTCTCTCTCTCAAAAATAAACAAACATTAAAAAAATTAAAGCTAAGAAGCAATGAAGTGCAGAGAGGTAAAATAGTTTGCCCAATGTCACACAGCAATTCCCATAACAGAGTACTCACTACCTCATGATTCCATCTCATTCAATTCAAGTCACCTCGATTAAATTAAACAACTAAAGCAGCTCTACTCAAGCTTCTTCTGGAAGATCTAATTGATTTGTCTACATGGTCTCCTCTGCATTCTATTGAGAAGTGGCAGGGTGGCGGGGTAGGGGAGGAGAGAGTTGTGTCGCCCTTACCTCACAAAACAATATCTAAAGGGAGTTCGAAAAATCTTCAGAAAATTTTAAATGTTAAATAGCATGACATCATGGTGTTTGTTCAGATTGTGATGCAAGACATGCGAGAAAGCCATGCGCAAGCCACAAGACAAGGAAAAGGGAGGCCGTGTCTGGCAGTTTTTCATATGCTTACACCCTAGTCCCAGGCAGCTGGGTGCTGCCCTCCCTCACCTTCACCACCACAGGCTGGGTCATCCAAAAGTCAGAATCGAGCTTTGCCTGGAGCCAGGTGTGTCAGGCAATAGGCCAAAGCTCCTACTTAGATTCTCTGGCTCTCAGGGCATAGGGGTCATGGCCATTGCCTTGGCTTCCATAGCACCATGTTTGGTCTAAACAACTGAGCCAATCAAAGTAAAGAGACAGGAAATTGGAAGTGTTGAGAAGAGAAGGTTAAATGAATAAACCCATTCTGTAAATTTTGATTTAAGTGCACAAAATAATAGTATTTGTTAATTTTGGGAGCAACGTGCAATTTCTGGAGCAGCTGCAAATGCCCCATTTCTGTAAATGATCCTTCTCATGCCTACATCATAGTGTTGTCGTGGAGATTAAGTAAGATAAAGGACAGGCCTGGCCCATTGTAAGTGTTCGACAAGCATCTCTGAGACCATTTCAACACTAAACCTATGAGGAACCTATGGCCTAATAGCAACCTCCATGCCCAGTCCATCAGTTGGTGACAGCTGCCCTCAAGGCACACTGAATGCTACATGCAGACCGTCCCGGCAATGGCATCTCACAGAATTATTTTTCCAGCTGAATGCTTAATGGTATATGGAGTTAATGGTAAGGTGCAGAAACATAAACTAGATGTTAACAAAACCTATGATGTAGGTGTCATTATCCCCATTTTATAAATGATGAAAGTGAGGTTCGGAGAGTCTAAGTAATTTGCCCAAGGTCACACAGATAATAGGCGTTAAGGCCAAGATAAAAACCATGTCTGTATGACTTCAAACCTGTGCTCTTAACCATTGTATATGAACAAAATTATGTTACCAAAATGTAAGGTATGTAGCAGCCCTTATTAAAACTGTGTTCATTGTTTTCACTCTGCAAAACTCCTTCACTTTACCAATATAACATAAGGTAGTGAACATACAAATTGCCGTTCAATAAGCACAATTTTTCCATTGTTCTGATGAGCATAAGTTTACAGATGCCCTGATCTGTAGGAAAAACACGGTATCATGATGATTTCTTTGCATTCACAACTACTATGGCCAATGCAATTGCTTCAAATCAATGTATACAGAGTACAATGTGTAGCTCAATGGGTTATGTCAAAGGATCTCAAAGAGAAGCTGATTAAATGGCTATGAGAGTATTTGGTGCCATTTTTTCTTTGTATCTAACAAATTACATCAAACCAGAAGGTAAGATTATGTTGAGCCTGTTGAAGAAAGACAAGTCATTCAGGAGTGAAAGTTTAAAAAAACCAAATTGAATTGCCCTGTTGTGGATTTTTGAATTTGAAACTTTGGTGTTTCTCTCTACAAATGTGAAATACCTATTAAGTGTACACCTAATAAATATATATTGGCCCACAGCTGATAATCTAATGGCAAAGTGGGTCTTCCTCAAGGGAATTTCAAAGCCTAATTTCTCAAAGGCTGCATTTCTCACAAATTTTCTCTAATGGGTTCACTACTTGTTTATTTATGCGATTTGGCTCTAATCAGCCAATATCAGTATCAGATAATACTCTCCTGTATTATCATGACCAGAAGCTGTTGAAGTGAAAAACTTTGTGGTCTGATCAGGTTTGAAATGCTCCTTTGACTTTGATCATGGCCAAGCTGATCCTTTGACAACCAGTTCCACTGTCTATCAATAGACTTAAATTTTCATCTCTCTGTTTCCAGGGCTATGGGTTGGACAAGAAATAGATCTCAGCATCAGCCTGCCTACTTCTACCAACAACAGAGAGGGAATTTTTGAAATGTATGGTTTACAGAGGGAGGATGGGGTGGCCAATGGGAAGGGGTGGCCAATGGGAAAGAACCTTGCAGCTGAGGTCAGAAGACCCTGATTCTACTCTTCTTTCTGGATCTCTCACCAGTGAAATGAAGAAACAGAAAGAGCACATATCCCGGATTTTACAGAACTCCCCCAATTAATACTGGGACTGGTGATCAAATGAATTGGCCATGCTGAAATTACTAAGACTGAAAGTAATTTTATAATAATCTACAAGGAATGATTCCTTTTAGGAAGATGAGTTACACTTTCATCCAGAACACGTGGTAAGGGTTGGACTCTCAGGCCTTCATCATTTTGTCAGGACAACATTTGATAGCTTCAACCTACATCATCTGAATCATCCTTCACTATTTATTCTGGCAGCTGGGGTTCATTTTTCATCCGGTGTGTGTCTTTGGTAAATCACCCTTGTTCTTTGGGCCAAAGATTCCTTGCTATGAAATGAAGGGGTCTGATCCTCTCCACGGTCTATACTGTATAAGAGCCTATATCTATGTAACTATGATTCCAAAGGCCTCGTTGGACTGTTAGGGTGAAATAATCACCTTTGGCAATAACCAGACCTTTGGTCCTAACTCAGGACACAGGTCCCACGGGGATGGTGGTATGACCAGCAAGTGGATAAAATGGAACCATAGAAAACCCAATCCCACCATCCTCCCACAGCATCCAGTTGCCACTCATTTTCTGGGGTCTCGCTAAGGGCTGCGGAACTAGATTCTTCATTGGCTGAGATAAGGCAGGGGCACACATTTGTAGAAAACCGACTGACTGCGTCGCTGGAAAGGCAACATGTTCTTAGGACACACTTTAAAGCAATTCAGAACCAAATAATCATTTCAAGAGATGACAGACAATCATACTCTTCAGTAGTCCTGGTGGGAAATATATCATCAGAGCTGCTAAATTCATAAATTAATGCCTTCCAGGTGTATCATTTCTCCCTAGAACGCATTCAAGTGGGCGTCACTTAGTTCAGGCTCTTTGCTAAATATGCAGTAAGTTGTATACAGGAGCACAGTCATCTGGGCAAACGTATGTACACGTGCCACACAAACAACACTTGCAAATGCTGCCCATAAATTGTTTTAAAAAAAAAAAAACAACCAACCAGAGTCCACGTAACAGCTTCAAACCAGAAACTGATGTAAATCACTTTTAAAAAACCCTACGGAGTAATAGGTGAGTCGTGAGCTCTGTGAGGCCCTGCAAGGCTTTGCCTTCGCAGCACTAGCCCCCAGACGGCAGAAGAGAAGGGATGGGACTTAACGGGGAGTGGTGCAGCAGCAGAAACAAAGAGGGCCTCATTACCATGCGAGGCACAACAGCCTTCAGATGTGATGAGAAACGTGACTGCATGACAAACCGGGCCTGGGGAAATTTCAAAATACGACCACCCAAGCATGCAGAAGAGGGTGGCGTGAACAGGGGCAGGGCAGTGGGAAGGTGGGTCGACTCTGCACAGAGCTGGCTGGTTTAGGCCCCAGATGAAAATAGCCAGGGCCCCGTGGGCCCTGCAATCACACAGATTTTATATTAATAGGGATCCACGCAGACACAGTTCCTGATATGTGGCTTTGCGGAACTGCTGAAAACAAGAAAGCGAATGGAAGTACATGCTTCATTTTTATTGCATTAGGCCCTTTCATATGCATTTTACACACAATTCTATACTGCTTTTGAGTGAGTATGAAACCAAGTGCCGCCTGTGGATAATTTTGACGAAAGATAAACAATCACTGAGGTCCCTCTCCCCACCCCAAATGATTTTTCCATGAGGTCTAAACCAGGCAGAATGTGCTGCCAAAGGCACTGACGCTGTGCTTGGCGGGGAGAGATCCATCAACTTTCGGATAACACAAGTGACGATTTCACCATCCGCTGAGAAGGCTCACATTAGAACATGGAAGCTGAAACCGAACAAAGTACCCTTATCTGAAATATGGACTTTCTTCTTCCACCAAATGTGCCACTATATCTTTAGAGGTGTCTGCTACAGTTCTGGAAGGGCAAGATTAACTGAGAAAGAGAGTTTGCAAATTCCTCTGCTTGGATCAATACAATTCCCCAGCTCTAGAGTCTCTTTATTGATGACAATCTCTTTCATTGTAGTGATTAGAGATTCAGCATCTTTTAATCACCTTCAACATGACAACCACACGTATCTATATCTCTTTGATTTACAGCAGTTGACACGGTGTTAAAAATCGGTGATTATGAGGTTGGCTTTTTGGTGTTAACTGATTTTCTGGTCTGTTCCAACCAAATAGCAAATAACGCACATTAAGCCATTGTTGCAATGTTGACATAAGCAGGCAAAGGGGAATGTGGGTTTGATTTTGACACTCCTATGCTAATGAATTGAAACTATAATGAAGAACAATGTCAATGTGAACTTTCAATTGTCCTAGTCTCAAAACAAGCACCTCTTTTCTGTTTCCCTAACTACTGGGTGCTGTGGCCAGTCATAGGTAATGCACTGTTGTTATTGGGAGGTTTGGGGTTTTTTACGTAATGACACATTTTTGAAATCTAGTAGACACATTTCAGTTTGGAGTGATAATGAAACAGTTTGCCTATCCACCAATTAAATATCATATCTCAAAGAGGCAGCCTGGACTACACACACACATACACACACACACACACACACACACACACACACACACACACATTGATTGTTGTTCAAAAAATGGATTCAGAAAGTTGACTCATTTTTCACTCCATCCCATACCAGTGCATGAATCCCCTTCCATGACATATTGATTGGGTTCAAAATCATGAAATGCAATGAGAGTGATCATCTTAACAAGGAAGTTAAAAACCTGATTCTGGCCAACAGTTGTGACTAGACCCCTAGGTTTCAGTCGTCCCTTCATTCATTCATTCAGCAAACATTTGTGAGTACTAACCCCTCTTACTGAGCATGTGTTATGTGCAGGCATTTTGCATACATATAAACTGTAATGCTCATAATGCACATGAGGTAGGAATCAGTAGTGCCTCATGTTTAGAGAGGGAGCAGGCTTGGACTGGCTAACTGCCCATGGATAGAGAGAAATGAGATTAGAACCCAGGCCTGTTGGTCTCCACCACATCAGGCGCATTGCTTCTTCCGCTGTAATCCAGGCACAGCCTCAGACAATGCTTCAAAGACATGCAAAACACAGGCCCTATTGTTAATGATCATCAGTGTGGGTTAAATTGTCTCCGCCCAACATTCATGTTGAGGTCATAACCTCAGAATATGATCTTATTTGGTGATGGGGTCTTTACAAATGTAATCAAGTCACAATGAAGTCAATTAGGGTGGGTTCTGATCCAATATGACTGGTGTCCTCACACAGGCATAACTCAAATAGTGAGGTCCACAACAAAGTAAGTGTCAGAGGAAAGCGGGTTAAGCGAATTTTTTTGGTTTCTCGGTGTGTATAAAAGTTATGTTTACATTATACTATAGTCCATAAAGTGTACAATAGCATTATGTCTAAAAAGCAATGTACATACCTTAACGTAAAAATATCATTAAATAATGCTAACCATCATCTGAGCTTTCAGTGAGGCAAAATCACCGATCACACATCACCGTAACCAATACAATATTAATGACAAGGCTTGAAATACTGTGCAAATTACCAAAATGTGACACAGAGACACAAAGGGGGCAAATGCTATTGGAAAAGTGGCACCGACAGACTTCTTCAACGCTATGTTGCTACCAACTTCTGATTTGAAAAAAAAAAGCTATCTACAAAGTATAGTAAAGCAAAGGGCAAAAAAATGAGTTGTGGTTGTAAAAGTGAAATTTGGACAAAGACCTAGAGGGAAGAGAGTGTGAAGACACAGTGATAAGACAGCCATCCCTAAGCCAAGGGGATGCCTGGACCAGATCTCCATCACACACAGCCTTCAGAGGAAATCACCCACACCTTGACCTCAGATGATGGGACTGTACATTTCTGTTGTTTCCATCACCTTGTTTGCGGTGCTTTGCCACAGCAGCCTTCACAAATTCATGTAGCCACTTCGCTTAGTTGGTGGCATAAGACAAATGCACAAAAGCCTACCCTACGAGGCCGACTACAGAAAATGACAAAAGGAAGGTATGAACAATGTTCAGTGGCAGGGGGGCAGTGTTAATTGCCAGGGGGAGGGGAGAAGGCAACCGCACTGCGGGGTTAATTTCCCATATTTATAGATTAAACTGACGACAACAGAAATAATAACCGCAATAACAATAATGGTAATAATGATACAAATTACAGTCACATTGGCTAAGTCCTTAATATGTGCTAGGCACTGTGCTAAATGTCCCGCAAGGATTAAATCATTTAATCCTCACAGCGATCCTGTGAGATGAGTTCTAGCATTATCCCTGGGTTCCCCGGGACACCTGCCCAGCCACAAACTCAGGTATGCAGCGGGTCACTTCTGTTCCCCATGCAGCTGTGATGCAGCATGCATCTCTTCTACCAGACCAAGTCCACACTCAGGTGGGTTGCTCTGCACCCCCCCCCAATGTTCCTTAAAAACATCCTCCCGCATTGCTCACAGACTGATTTGTCTTCCACGTAGTCTTTTGTCCTTTTGGCACTGGGCTCACAAGCCAGCGCTAAGTAATTTTTTACAGCTGACTCGTCTTCTTATAGCAGGGATGGTATGTCAAGATTCTCATAAGAGAGTCTGCTCCTTAGAGCTAGGCTTATGGAGCACAAAATCAAAACAATAAGTACACATTAAATGCTAAAGGGCCCAAGGTGTGATGCACATGATGAATGTGCAGCCTGGGAGTCCCACGATCCGTGTCCAAGTGGGTCTCTGCTTACACAACTCCATAAATGTCTACACTGCACCATCCCCTAACTCATCCTCTCTTCCTTCCTTCTTTCCTGAGCACAAAAGCTCCAGATCGTCAAACACATACTTGGCGGTGAATACTCATTTTTAAATTTACCAACTGTGTTATGAAACTAACAGATGGTTGTGACAATAACAGAAACCTATAGCTAATGCTGACCGTATCTTTCCAAACAGAAAAGTAGAATTTATCATCTCACAGGTGTGTGTGGGGGGGGGTAGGAAGGGGAGGGAGGAGGAGCGAGCAAGCAAGTGAGCGAGAGAGACATGAGTATATTTGCAGTGTAATTCTTACCAACTTCATTCAGTTATCAGGCAGAGTTCCTACATATAATGTATTTAATTCCATCAAAGTTCTTCTTTGAACTGGGCACCTTGCTAGGTGCTAAAACATGAAGCATTTGTGGAATGGGTTCTTAACCTGGGATCCATAATGGGCTTAAGGGGGTCTGAAATCATACACAAAATTTTGTGTGCATGCCTGCCTATGTGCATTTTCTGAAACGAGGTTCCATCATTTTGATCACACTTTCAAAATACATTGTGAGCCATCATAGTTCAAAGACTCTGCTTTATGGCGATGATTGGGCAGAATATTTGAAATTCAGGGGATCTTGAAACATCGAGGGCATATCTCTAGTGTACCTCCCACTGCATGAGGCACCCACCCAGCTCCTGACACCCCCCCCCCCAGAAGCCTTCTGCATTCACCAGACTTGTCTTGTTGAGGGAGGGCATTCGCCAGTTCCTTACGCGGAACCGCCAGGTGAAATGAGGCTTAACTGGGTGCAGAGATGAGCAAGAAGGTGAAGTGTGAATGTGGTAGCACTCCCTATTTCGGTCCTCTAGACATAAACCGTCAGAATGTCCCAGAAACCACCCAAATTTCACCTCCCAGGATGCACCTTGCTCTGTAAGTGGCATAAATACCCCTCTGTCGGGTTCAGATAAATTCCTGAAACCCTATGGGTGACTGGGAAAGACAGTGATCACATCTCTGATGAAAAGCTCATCTCACCAGAAAAGATGAGTGGAACCAGAGGAGTGTGTGACTGTGTGACCGTGTCTGACCACATAACTGTGTGCGTGCGCCCCTTGCCTCTCTAGGTTCACGGATGGGGGTGCAAGAGAAGCAAATGCATAAATAGCTGAATTCAGTCAAAGACCTAATTTTTTCCCAAATGTATATGCTGTGGCTCCCAAGTGAAAGCCGTGCCAGACCAACCCCCACTGATGGCCTGTGGCTTTTGTGTGTGTCACCCACTTCTGTCTGTGTCTGAGAGGGATGGCCCATGCGTGGAGACAGTGGGCTGTTCGGGAGCCGTTTCTGCATGTGTAATTAGTCACGGTGCACCTGTACCTAACTGCATTAACAATTAACACAATTACACACACAATTGTGGAATTGCCCCCACTATTTGAATAATTAGTGAGCTAACAACATGATTTGCAGGTGCAATTGAGCAATTATGTACAGTTCCAAAGTAGAATATGCATATTTAGAGGCTTGGATGAGGCCCATTACTAAATCTTGTTCCAAATGGTCAAATTAACTTTATTATTAGGAGGAATGGTACTCAGCAAGAGTGATCTAATCCTTAAGCGCTCTGGCATTAGGTACCAGGGGACGGTTCATCTCATCAAGGTAGTTGGCTTGCGGCTTCAGCCAGCACCGCACTCCTCCCAGAAGGCCTCATACTCTGTCCCCCGGCCTCTCTGAGTCTGGGGTGTCCTTGCCAACTGGTTCTTGACTTTCCTTTAAACTGCCACGTCAGGGGCACCTGGGAGGCTCAGTGGGACGAGAGTCTGACTTCAGCTCAGGTCTCGATCTCATGGTTTGTGAGTTCAACCCCGGGTCAGGCTCTGTGCTGACAGCTTGGAGCCTGGAGCCTGCTTTGGATTCTGTGTGTCCCTCTCTCTCTGTTCCTCCCCTGCTCATGCTCTGTCTCTCAACAATAAATAAACATTAAAAAACTTTTTAAAAGTAAAACGCTGGTTCAAATTCATTTGCTTCATGCAGTTTTCCCTCATGGAGCCTTCTCTCTGCTAAGTCTTGGGTCTTCAACCCAAATGCTCAGTACAAGGGGCCACACAAAAACATCACCTCAGCTGTCTCCTGTAATGAGAGGCCCAGGAACTCGGTGGTAGTAACAGGGTGCTACCCACAGCTGGGCTCCAGTGGGCAGAGCAAAGTAGGCATCACAGCACGGTCAGATGTGGACAGTTCTGGCTCCTAGTTCTTGGACATCAAGCAAGTTTTCCTCAACCTTCTCTGTACACTTGTCACTCCCAGGCTAAGTGAGTGTATCTTTTGCCACTGAAAAGAACATTCAGTAAAGCCTCAAGTTTCAGATGTGCACAATGGCAAAACCAACTGGGCTGTGAGCCATTTGCCCCCATTCCTGTGGAACGCCCAGGAGGTGAAGCAGAAGCTAGATTGTACTGGAAACCCATGAAGACTGCCCACACTCAGTTGACAAGGCACCCAGGGCTCGGATGTCCTGTGATCTTGCAGACCCCGTTAGAAAAAGCTGGAAGTCTCTGTCAAATCTGGGGGATGGCTGAGCATTTCTGCCCAGTGTTTCAGATGTCTAAAAGGAAAGAGAAGAAAGAGCCACCTCCGGGTTTAATTTGAACTACTGTAGATCTTCCAAGGACCACGGCAATCCTTCCTTCCAGAGAGACGTCACAAGTCATACCTGAAGATCGTTATTGCATTCCAGAATGTGCTCCAGTCATGCTGTGGCATCCATTTAGTCATTGGTAGGTGACGTGAGATATGTGTTGTTTAAGGGCAGAGGTAAAATAAAATAGGAAGCATGACCCGGAGACCACGTCATGGGGGACTGACTGCCAACGTGTGGCCTGCACCTGCTCCTCATCCTCTTAGGTTTTCTCTGTGTTTTCTGAATGTCAGCTGATCTTTCCTTATAGCACCGAGAGGGAAAGTGTCAGTAACTTCTGACTAACTGGTAAGATTCAAAGAGGAAAACAGCTCAAAGATGGGAACCCACCCCCCAAGTATTATGTGCTCCTTAACCTGGTGAGTCATGTGGAAATGGTGACATGGGGAATCAGGGCGAAATGCAAGGCTGGAATAAGGACCAATCCCCTTTCCTTCATTTGTACTTTGCCTAATTTTCACAGACTGGGAAAATGAGATGATATGGAAGATAAAGTCTGTGTGCTAAGTTCTTTCCAACAAGACTCCAGGAAAATTATTATTTTGGAATATTGCACTTTTCAGCTGCCCCGATGCCATTTTTTTTAAGTGTTCAGCTACATGAAAAATTACCTAACTTGTTGAAATAGATTTCTTGACCCACATATAGCTACATGAAATGGTGTAATTTAATACAATCTACCTAAATTAGCACCAATTAGACAGGCTAAACTAAAGGGCATGTCACTAATAAATTTTATGCTAAACATATTACTGGTAATAAGCTCAGTAAAATGCATAATGAAGTAAAATATTCTTTTTAGCCTAGTTTAGTCTAAATAGTATCTCAAAGTCTTTAGTATGAAACATCCCGAGGAAAACCCCTACTTCCTTATAGGGAAATGCGAAACAATATCCTGCCTGTATTAACTGTGGATATGATTTGTTTTTCTGTTTGTCATTCTAATTTCTTAACAACACTTCTGAAACATTTCTCCTTGGGGGGGGGGTTCAGTTTCCTAACCTCTAAAAGGTGATCTCCAAATTTTTTTCTGGAGCAGAGATAATTAAGGTATAGTTTAAGATGGTATTAGAAAGAACACGAGCTTTGGTATCAAGATACTTAGATTTCAGTCTGTCTCGGTTCTGACACTTGTTGGCTGAATAACCTTTGTGGAAGACCAAAACATGGATTCAAAAAGATATGTCCCTGTCCAGTCCCTGGAATCTGTGATTATTAGCTTCTATGACAAAAGATGTGGTTCAGTTAAGGATCTTCAGAAGAGGAATTTACCCTGGATCATCAGGGTGGGCCCTAAAATACAATCATGTGTATCCCTATGCCAGGAAGAGTTTTGAGATAGACACAGACAGAATAGAAGACACATAAACACACAGAGAAGTTGATGTAAGGATGGGGGCAGAGATTGGATCAGCCACTGGTAGTCCTTAGCGTGTGCAAAAGCTGAGAGAGGAATGCAGGATTCTCCCCTAGGGCCTCCAAAGTGTCCTGCGTGCACCTTCAGTTTGGACTTCTAGTCCCTCAAACTATTGGAGAATACATTCCTATTGTTTGTATTAGCTTCTTACAGAAGCCATAGGAAACTAATCCAACCTTGGACCTCACTTCGCTTGGCTCTAACATGAGGCCAACAAAGAGTAGCTCACAGATTCAATGTGATAAACTTATGAGTAAGTACAGTTAACCCTTGAACAACACAGATTTGAACAGCATGGGTCCACTTATATGTGGATTTTCTTGATAAATATTTTCTCTTTCCCATGATTTTCTTAACAACATTTCCTTTTCTCTAGATTAGTAAGAATACAGTATATAAAACATATACCAAATATGTGTTGACTGTTTAGGTTATTGGTAAGGCTTCCGGTCAATAACAGGCTATTAGTAGTTAAGTTTTGGCAGAGTCAAAAGTTATGCACAGATTTTCAACGGCATGGGGGATTGGCACCCTTAACCCTCATGTTGTTAAAGGATTAACCGTAATAATAAGAAAGGTTAGTGCTTACACGGCACTTACCACATGCTATTGAGGAAGGCAAAGTGCATACTACCACAGATACCAACTATATGTAAACAAACGAAGAGTACTACACTATCCTGTAGAGCATTTCACTAAGGGTGGATCCATTAGCATGAATAATCATTCAAAATAAGGATGTGTTGATTGTGCATAATTATAATGAATCAAGCAAAAGAGCTAAGCTACCCAATCAATAAAAATTACTCTGCAGGTTCCAGTCCAATAAAGTCCAATTTGCTCTTTCTGAACATGCAAAAGGCCCCCAAAGTTCATTACATGACAAAACACTTCCCGATTTTTTTCCTGCCATTTGGCCTGCAAACAGCACCAGGCAATTTCCCTGCAGAGAGCGGCCTGTCCAGCCAGCTGTGAACTTCACTCCCAACCTACTGGTCTTGAGGCCAAAGAAATGAAATTCCCCCCAGGCAAAACCAATATGTTCCTATAAATACGAGGGAGAAGGAATGGGGAGGGGGATTCTAAAATTGTACATGTTGCTCTTAGGCTTTCTGATTTTTTAAAAATATTTTTTAACATTTAAAAAAATTGTTAGTTTCATTTATTTCTGAGCGAGAGAGAGGGAGAGAGACAGCGTGAGCAGGGGAGGGTCACAGAGAGACGGAGACACAGAATCCAAAGCAGGCTCCAGGCTCTGAGCTGTCAGCACAGAGCCCGACGCAGGGCTCGAACCCAAAAATGGTGAGATATGACCTGAGCCGAAGTCGGACACTTAACCGACTGAGCCCTCCAGGTGCCCACGTTTATTTATTTTTGAGACAGAGAGAGACAGAGCTTGAGTGGGGGGAGGGGCAGAGAGAGAGGGGGACACAGAATCTGAAGCAGGCTCCAGGCTCCGAGCTGTCAGCACAGAGCCCGATGCGGGGCTTGAACTCACGGACAGCAAGATCATGACCTGAGCTGAAGTCGGCCGCTCAACCGACTGAGCCACCCAGGAGCCCCGGCTGCCTAATTTTTTTAAGTGGCCATCAGGATTACATTAGCAGTAGCCAACTATATGGTAGCGAACTATAAATCTAGGAGGAAACACAAGAAAGGCTAATGAATGAGGAAGAAATGTAGGATATAAAGTCAGCAAAGTGGGAAGGAAGAGGGAAAAGGAGAGGAAGAGATGGTTAAAGAATTTGTTGTTTCATGCAGGAAAACAGGATCGGTCAACAGGGTGTCAGACACAGGTCTCCACATTCTTTTCTTCCATGTCAGTATGGGCTCATGCATGGAGGAAAGGACATCTATCTCATGCTCCAAAGATAATTATCAGAGCTAACGTTAGTGCTCACTGGTGATAATGATTGCATCTAAGGTTTCTGGTATGTCTCCTCCTTCTGCTACATATATATATATATATATATATATTTTTTATCACTTTGCAACATTATTTGAATTGCCGTTGCCAATGTTCATTTTAATTTTTTGCCTGTCTTGATTCATTTTGGAGAAAAGTTGGGTCATAAACCGATAATAATAAGCGAGTTAAAAAAACAATAGTATAGAGGCAGTCATCCTGACTTGCCATTTCTGACCAGTATGTGCTGCTAGTTGTATCTGTAGGAAGTAAAGATGAGTCTTACATTTGAACAGGAAACTCTCAGAAATAGAGGGATTCTCCCAAAAGCTCAAGGCTGTCTTTGGGAAGTAACTGACTGGAGCATGGCGGCCACACATCTCCTATATTTTAACTCCTTGCAAAATGAACGCCTTCAGATTCTGATTTCCCAGGAGAAGCCTGGTTTCCTGTACATTTGAAGCCCTCTTCTTCCTTGTTCTCTATATGGTTCTAGTATTGAGGGACTCCATGGAGCCAACATACTTCCCTAGATAGACAAAAAGAAAGACTACTTTCTGTCCTATTTTTTTCCACCATAGAATCTCCCTAGCTTAAGGGCTCCAGAAGTGAAGTGTGAGTTAATTTCACCCAACCTCTGACAATGTTTTTTTTTCCAACAGCAGCGTTACATCTCTATAGCATACTCATCATTTGCATTTGTCATTCTGATTAATTCTCTCCCCCGTTTTGCACATTTCCAGGATGAATCTCATTTCCTACTCAGGAGGCTCCCCTCTTCACAAGTCCTTGTAAAATTGCCCTGGCCTTCAATTTGGTTATAAGAGGCTGGTTAATAATAGCTAGAAACAGCCTTCATTGGAGAGGTACTTTCTCCTGTTCAAGACATGAAAAAAAAAATAACCACATTCAAATGTATACTATTACTTTCATAGCTCCCCACGCTAACCACTTCTTTTCACAAAGATACATAATTTTATCTTGTAACAAAAAGGGGCATGGTATTTATATAAAACGTAGGCAATGCAGTTATTGAAAAAGACTCTATAGATTCCTCCCCACCTAGAAATTACTTGAGATAGCCTCTGGGTGTATGGTCTTCCAGTGTTTTGTTTTTTACATACATAACCTTTTAAAAAAAAACAAAATAGATTATACCATACATAACCAATTGTTTCTTGGTCAGTGGACGACTGATTGGTTATCATTATACTTTGTGTTCTTATCTTATGGTGGTCTTGATTCCACAGTACTCTCACTCCACGATAAATAAAAAATGTCAAATAAAATGTATAAGGCATCTGTTTTCTCAGTCCCACGTCTAAGCCTAAATATCCCTTATTTCTTCATTGCTTTCAATTATCTGGAAATTCCTAGTAAAGAAATCATAACACAGCTTTCATCAGAGGATAAAACGATCCATTCCAAACAGACGTTTGGAAAGGTTTTGAGAGAATATTTAAAGTACCCTAGTATTATACCTGAAATTCGTAGGAGCAGAAAAAATAAAACCAAACCTTTGAAAGTGTAAACCACTCTTCTATAATAATCACATGGTATTTTGTACACCCAACGTTAAACTTATAAAACATCATTTTGCCATTCTTTCCTCTTGGATTCTAAATTTCAAACATCCAAGCTGCTTTCAGATGCCTCTGTAATCCTTTCTTCATGGCTACACACTGAGATGCATAAAGGATGAGAAATCAAAGTTGTCAGCCATCTGAGAATTTTTAATGTATCAAACATCACCTTCCAAATACATTTCTATTTCATTTCAAAAACAAAACATGAGTGATTTAGTTTCAAAAAGTCAGTCTGGTTCATTAACCTATAACTGTACCAAAGCAAGAGTCAATTACATTGCCACATCAGATGTGTGTTGAGATAATTACCCTGAAAAGAAGATGTAAGGATGCCCATAAAGGCAGTGAAATGTGACCTATTAAATCAGGCTGTAACCTATCATGGGTCAAAAAACACATTTGTAGGGCCAATGGTCTCCTGCCTACATCCAGTCTTGCATGAATTCTGCAGGTGTCTTTTGTAAGTAAACTTTAGATCTGTCCTTTCATTTCAAATTGGGGTCTTGTCTTCCTACCTTGGCTATCTGGGATGCATGCATGCACTTCACAGAACTAATTGCCTACTTAAAATTATGTCCCTTGAAATCTATTGGCAAAGCCTGACATAACAACAGGCCAAGATCATGCTGTATTAAATAAGCAGGGAGTCATTTGGGTTCACTTTCCTGTAAGTTCTCCTCCTGTTAATACTTTGTAACATTGATTTCCATCTCCAAATGCAACATCTGTTACAGCAAGGGAGCAAATGAGTCAGCAATCAGATCGACTGAGGATCACCTGGTGTGAGAGGAGAAAAAATATTTACTACTGTCTTTACTTGGATGACTGCCAGTCACAACACAGACAAGACGGGTGATGGGGCTAAAAGGTGGCTTCTATTCTGGGAAAGAGATAGGTTGGCGGGAATGTTTATTACCAGGCAGTACAATATGGAAATCAGGGGCCATCTTCTTGCAATTACAGATGGAAGAGACGAGGAGGAAGTGGGATATAAGGAGGAAATGGAGGGCTTGGTTCTGTTGGTGGCAATTACTGCATTTGCAAACCGATATTTTCTTCCCTTAGATGACACAAAGAAGCCATCTCATCCCAGGTACACTGTAGGCCTGTTTTTGCAGTGTGCGGAGAACCCACGGAACTTGGCATAGAGTTATGGTTAGTCACAGCTACAGTCTCTGACTGTGAAAGGACATGTGACAGTATCACAAGGGAAAATGACACAGGTGGTGTCTGGAGGCTTCCTTATATTCTCTCCACGCTGGTAAGGGCCACACGGAGTGCATTCTGCCCCAACAGTGAAAATGAAAATGAAGTCCCGTGCATGTGATGCTTCTGCCCAGGGCAGCCGGTTACAGGCTCAGTGCTCAAGGTTTGCATTTGGGGCTGGCCACGTGGGCATGCTCTACCCAGCATACACCCGAACTCCAGACTCGCACACAGAGATCAGGTGTTCAGCAGGAACCACACTGCCTATAGGAACAGTCTAGTCAGAGTGAGCCAGCTTTTCAGTTAGGGAATGTTTTATTTTTTTAACTATTTATTTTTGAGACAGAGCGGGGGGTGGGGCAGAGAAAGAGGGGGACAGAGCATCCAAAGCCAGCTCTGTGCTGACAGCAGAGAGCCTCATGAGGGGGCTCGAACTCACAGACCGCGAGACATGACCTGAGCTGAAGTCGGACACTTCACCAACTGAGCCACCCAGGTGCCCCCAGGTAATGTATTCCGTGCCAAGTTCCGACACCAGAGGCCATCCTTGCAAGCACACTCTTCTAAAGATCATGTAAAGTACAAATACACTTGCAGTGAAATGCACTGATGCTATATGAAACTACAAATAATTTCAGTGTGCATCTGAACGCTGAAAAGTCATCATAAGCAGGTCAAGGGAGGCTCTGTCTTAAAATCTTTTTTTTCCAATCAATCCTCATGAAGGAATGAGGAACTCCATTCAGGTTCTTCAAATGTCCTATCCAAGCCTTCTGTGAGGCATTCCCAGGCCAAAGGAGTTGTGGTCATCCCTTCTATTTCTCCAAGGACCATACAATATCACCTCTTATGCAATTTAAATCTGCATGACATTCCACCTATTTGTCTGCATGTGTACTGCACTTTCACCACTTGTAATGCCTCCTGCTCTGGAAACCACACACCTCCCCCAACTCCACAACTACAAATCCCACTGAAATTTCAAAGTTTAGATCCAACATCATCTCATGCTTCCGAAGCCTTCCCCAATAACCCTGGCTGGAGTTAATCCGTACCTCTCATGGAAGTTTCTACCTTCAGGTATGGTTACTTGTGTGCACACCTTGGTGTGTGCAGGATTTCCCCTTCCACCTGCAAAAGCTGCATGAAGGCAGGGTCCAGATCAATCAGGATCAGTTTCTGCACCCTTCAGTCCTTCCCCACGACACACCACTAATGTCTAACTGTACTCGCATCCAGTAGGCGCTTGAACAAATGTATGTCGGATGGGTGGATGACTGAATAATCTGGAAGGGCTCTAAATCGGCCCATATGAATTGTGCTGATAACTGGACTTCTAAAGAAGGCATGTATTCACAAAGAAAGCTCTGCCTGTGGCGGCAGAAATCACAATGCTAGAGAACCATTTTTACTCGAATGCAAAATGTACTTCTTTGAAATGAATTTCCCATTTGGACAGCTGGAAATCTGCGGATCTTTCCTGGGAAACAGCCCAACATTTAATATCAGGGCAGTGAGAAGGGGTCTGGGTTTGGAATCTGTTCAATTAATTTGGAGTCCTCAGTCCGAGGAACAGCAGTTTCCACATTACTCCAACAATTCTGGCTCTCTCCCAAATCTCTCAGAGAACGTCTGTTCTGGACTGCCATGGAAACTACGGCCCCCAGAGGGAGACAGGAGCCAAGTCCAGGATGGAGGGGCAGGGCCAGAGTCTTCATCCCCTGTGTCCTATGAAATGGCTCTATATTTCCAGCCCAGGTAGCCAGTGCATTTAAACACCGTTGAACAGTTTATCAATAGGGAACACAAATACATCATCGTCAGCACTGCCTGCTACCCTGTCACCTTACTTTCTTCTGTTATGGGTTTGCAATCTTGCCATTAGTGAAACCCACTCACACTTCACGCCTGCTGGCAGCTTTTGTGCTGCTATAACTGCCTTTTCTCCAGTGTATTCAAAATAGCCCCTTCATAAGGAAGGTGCATCTGGCTTTCCAGAAAGCAAGTCCAATTGTAAAGATTTTTATAGTAAGCCTTCTTACAACAAAAATTCAAATTTACCTATTCTGAAATACGGGTTGTCACCTATCAGGTTTCCCTCAGCCAGGGTCCCCACTCCACTCCACTGGGTGAGATGAGACTCAGGAATTTCAGGACAGAGACAGCCACGCGATGTCTGTGGAAAAGCCGTATCTGTAGCCTAGCCCTCTAGCACCCCCCCCCAAACTGAAAGGTCCTACAGAGCACAGTGGCTTCCAAACGTGTGTGTGTGCACGCATGTGTGCAGGTGCACACACACACAAGCACGTGCTCATTTTTGTTCTATTTTGAAAGAGAATCCCGAAGGTACTCTATAAAATTGCCAGTAAGGGCAGCGGGGTGGTCACAGCAGGCTTGCACCTCTAAAGATCTGGACGTGCAGGTCTTTAAGGAGGTGTGAATTGCATTTAATTAAGGCCTCTTCATGTCAGCTCCCAGTTCCTGCAGGTAACTGGGACACATGTCTCAGATGCAGGGGCCACAGGGGTTCACAAGATTAGTCCAGGAAGCGTATGTGACAAGATCACTGTCATCAGACTGATAGACGCTCTAATAGCCTCGAAAAGAGCGGGGTGGGACCCGGGAAGACAGAGACCAACAGCTGGGGGTGGGGCTGGGAAGAGAGCAGAACAAATGTCAGAAGAGAGACCAGTGGCGGCTCATGTGGGATGAGAAAGAGTTTGCCAGGCAGGGGAAGCAGAGAAAGCCCAATATTCCAAGCAGAAGGCAAAGCATGGAGGAGGCATGTGGCCTGTGGTGGGCACCTGCCAGCCACATTTCGAGCCAGCGTCCCAGGGGCCCTCATTATGTTGTTGTCAAGGCGCATCATAATCGGAGCCATGCTTTACAGTCATTCGTTCTACGTAACCTGGCCTACTTCACAGAAGACTTAGGAGGGGAACAAAATACAATTGACTTCAATGATATCTGCAAAGGTAAAATGCTATCTAGCTGTGTAGTGTTGCTCATTAAAAAAAACATTAAATATCCTTCACCTACATTACAAGCCAAGTTGTGAAAATAAAGCTGTCTTATTTCATTAAGAATAACCAACTGAGCCGGTAATGCCAATAATCACCCTCTATCAAAATGGCTGCAATTTGTCTGTTAGCCCTTTCAAGTTCGTAGCAAATTAGTTTGTTCAGCAAGTGGTTGTGAGGATATTATGAAATCATGAGCTTTGGAATGCTTTTCTGTTGTAAGACTGTGCTTTAGGTTGTGGGAGGTTCCTTAGCAGACCCTGCCATCAAGCCACCTGCGTGTCTCAGTCCCTCGAGTGAAAAAACTCTCTTCTGTGCCTAACCTTGCAGGGCCTTTGTTTGTTTCCTAACAGAAGGCTTCCTGAAATGGTCACGTAACTTCTTTATTAATTCTTAGCTTTCACAACCATCTTTTAATTGACCGCGATATTTAACCTACATCATCTAACTACATGAATAAAACAAACTGAACCTTAGGATAAATGATCGGTTTCTGTATTTTGACGTTGAGAACCCTTTCCTTTCCAACTGCCTTTCTTGAACACAATGCACAGTACAGGAATCATTTCTGTAATTCGTGTTGGCAGGGATAATATCACCTGTATAATAGTCTGAGGCAACCATCAGAGATATTCCATTCAGATGGTATTTTGCATATCATAGGACTGTGCTCCCCCACATCAGACACCAGCTACCTTCTCCTTCGCCCTTTGCCCTTCGACCAAAATTGAACAAAAACACGATCCAAACAAAAATGGGAAGGCCAAAGAAAGACGCTGCTAACTCATAATCAAGGGAGAATCCAGACTTCAGTACTTCTGGCACTTCTGGGGAATTCTGACAGAACATGAAGCCAAGAAGAAAGCTGGCAGTGATCAGGATTGTAGAATTAGGCAAACTTCAGGCTGCATTACCCTAAATAATCCCAGACAGATCAGGATCCTTGCTTATGAAGACCTTCGTAGGAAGGAACTCTACAACATCACTTAGATGGTAAGGCATTCAATGTTACCTTAAATAGAAATCCTGTATGCTATGCTATTCAGAAAGGGGTTCCATAAACCCCGATTCATCTATTTTCAGAAAGCAGCCATGATATAATTTGTTTATGCATAGATAAAACCCTTTACCTCCAGTCAAGAAGTAAGGGGCTTTATAATAACAGTCCATTGGTGTGTTTGGGTCCATCTCTCTTACCAGGAACCGTCCGTTACCCATAAAGATGGAATTACGAGCCTGCCAATTCCCAGTAATGGGCATCACCATATGACAGAAAGAGTCCAATGGAAAAGAATGCAATTACCCTCAATGGTCCCTGGAGGTTGAGTAGGCAACTAGGCCCAAGGCTGCTACTGAAAAAAACAGAAGCTTTACCTCAGAAGAAGGAAAAGGAAATAAGTAAAGAGAAATGGGACAAGAGATCGGGAAAAGCAGAGTACCATAGAGTAATGGCTTCTGCGGCCCCATCTGAAGCCCCAGAATGCTGGCCAACCCCTTACTCTGCATCTCTAAACAGCCAGGATCACTGCAAATGCCCCACAGTCAGAGAGATTGATTCTAGTAAGGAATTCAAGGACAAGTGTTTCAAAAGGATCTGTCAATGAGGAGCAAATTTTCCCTTTGAGTACAATCATTCAGGAATAGCAAATCTACTCAACTTCAAGAAGAAATAACAGGATTGTATCACAAAGTCGTTTGACATCTGCATTTGCGAAATGCCACAAACAGTTTCATGTCACAAACCTGTGCATGCCAAGCAAACGAGTGGACCTTCTGTTTTTATAACGCATGGGGATGTGTAGGTACACATGCAAAAAAACCAGACTTTGCAAAAGGAAATAAAAGGCAGATTTTAAGAATTAAAATCAGATTCTCAGAAACAAAACCAACCAACACAAAGCCAATACAATTACAATATTCCAGTGACAAAAGAAATTAACATAGTTCCTATCATTCCTACTATTAAAGTGGTATTCTTAAACTGGCTTCCGGTTCTGATCTTGAACAAACAGGCCAATAAATTTGCATGTCCATAGTCCAATTATTTAAACAACTTACTTTATAGCAAGACCCAGAATTCATCAAAAACTGGCATCTTTTAATTCTAATTCTAATTAGAACAAGCATTGCATTTTGTATGCTTTCCAATTACGCACGAGAAAAGTCAGCATAAGTGTCCTCTCTTATCATAATTATCTGTTTCTAATTTCAATTTTGGCTATGACTTTGCACTCAGTGATGTAAATGTAACTGTTCCTGTCAGATTAAGATTAATTTGATTTAAGCCTTCTTTGTTCTAATTATATATTCTATTTCTGCTCACGATGCAAGTTCGTTTCTAAGCCACATCTGTATTTTATCACAACAATGGGGAATTTCTTTGGTATTTAGAAGGCAACCATAAGATTTCTTTTTGGCACTGTTAGGACAATTTTCCTGAAGCTTGTGCCAAAGCATCTAATATTTCAGCTGACTAATCTACAGATTAATAAAATTATTATTTGAATATTAAAGCATGAACTTTTCTGAAATGAAGTCTCTAAAAGTTATTGCTCTAATTACTCCCTCTGCTCCCAGGAAAACCTTCTGGTTGCTGGTTTATTCCCTGAGCAAATTCCTTTATTGGGTGACACCTTGCATGCTATGCTCCCAACTGGAACCACCACAAGGCAGTGGTCAAAATCAAAATGAATCACTTGGGAATCAAAGCTGTCTGTCTGGATGTCCAGAACTCGAGAATCCATGCATCGGTTTCTCTTACTAATTGCCTACCTTGCTATTTCATAAAAATAATCAGGTGAAAAGAAGTGGATAATAGCAAATTAACCCTGAGGTAAGGTGTTCTCTTTCATTCAAAGACGCAAAGCAGAAAGTGTTTGGGAAATGGCATCATAAAATACGGATTCCAGGGGTGCCTGGGTGGCTCAGTCAGTTAAGCATCTGCCTTCGGCTCAGGTCGTGACTTCAGGTCTGTGAGTTAGAGCCCTATGTTGGGCTTTGTGCTGATAGCTCGGAGCCTGAAACCTGCTTCCGATTCTGTGTTTCCTTCTATCTCTGCCCCTCCCCTGCTAGCTCTCTCTCTCTCTCTCTCTCTCTCTCTCTCTCTCTCATAAACAATATATTTTTTTTTAATTTATAAAATACTGATTCTAGAATCCAGTGCTAAAAGCCAGGTGAAATATGCAGGCTAAGTCAATTCAGCAAACATTTTTTGAGTGCCCAGCACAATGCCAAGTACTAGAAAAGTTTTTGCCAGGAGAATATGGTTAAGTCTAGATGCCTTTAGCCTATAAAATGCTTTGAGATTCTCAATCCTAAAAAAAGATCTTAAGAAAATCAATATTTGTTGTTTTGAGAAGGGCCATGGTACATTTATTTGAAAATACAAAGTAATTCAGCAAAGCATACCTAGAGTTCAAGAAGCAAGTTATCCAGAAAAAGCCTCATCAGCCTAGGCTGTGAAGGTCAGTGACCTCGCATCACATTCACTTTTATATTTTCCAGGTTCAATCCTGACCTGTAACAAACGAGGTATGAGGCAGCCTGTGAGAAAAGCTTAATACAATGATATAAAAAATGGAAGGAATAAGGATAGTGGGATTAGGCCAAGGTTAAATCACCCAAAGGCTTTCTATTAGAGCCTAGATACTTCCTGCAGGTGGGTCAAAAAGGAGCTGGTTCTTGGTGGCTGGAGCAAAGAGGGGCTCCTGAGAGATTCTAAGATGCAGAGGGCAAGTGAAATTAGAAGGGGCCAACTAGATGCTAAGGAGAGCCTTTTCATGAATAGCGATCTGAGAAAACTTGCTTTTCTGGATCTTCATAATAAGATGCTAAATGACACAATGGACCATGCCCAAGCAGCTTTCTGATATTATAAGGATTATATGGTATGAGTTGTAATAGTCAGAGAAAGGTGCTTGGAGCTAACAAATTCTAAACCTGCAGAACACTGTATCGCTCAATCTCTCTGTCATACACTAATTCATTCGGTCGTTTATCATATATTCAACAAACATCGCTAAGTCCTACTGGGCAGTTGACACTATGCTGGGCATTGGGGCAATGGCAGTGAGGACAGGGACACTGTCCGCTGTGTTCACTGCTACATTCCCAGCACCTTGCCCGGTGCCTGGCATAGGGTCAGGGCTTGTAAACATCTGTTGAATAAATCAGTGAATGAGTCCGCAGTCTAGAGAGCTAGTGAATCAGAGGGAGTTGACCTAACAGTCAGGGCTTGAACGGAACAGGAAGTGGAGGTAGACTGGATGGTGAATGCTTTTAGGTGAGGAAATAAAGAGACTTTGGGACTTGATTTTGAAAGACAGCTCAGTGATATGCCATCACAATCATTCACTTTCTTTATCATTCTATGTTTTTTCAATGCGTATTTATTTATTTTGAGAGAGTGAGAGCAAGCACAAGCAGGGGAGGGGCAGAGAGAGAAGGAGAGACGAAGAATCCCAAGCAAGCTCCGTGCTGTCAACAGAGTCCAACAATGGGCTTGAACCCATGAACCATGAGATTGTGACCTGAGCCAAAGTCAAGAGTCGGACACCCAACCAACTGAACCACCCAGGCGCCCCTATCATTCTGTTTTTATGTCTCCCTTCCTCCAACGTATACACACAGAACTGAGCTGTAAGTACAATGACTTTTTCCTCAAACTGTAAAATATCAAAAAGTACTTTAAAAGAATAGATTAAAACAATAAAAAATACTACAATCTCTAAAATCCTCCAAGTAGTTGAATATTTTAAGTGTAGTTGGAGTTGTAACTCCCAGCACTTTTGCCAAGTCAACACACTATTGCTCTTGATTGCCACAGCAAATCCATGAAGTCATAGGAAGATATAAGTCACGTCGCCTATAAGGAAATGGAGTCCAGAACACATAGGAACCGGGTTACCAAAATTTAAGACCATGCTTTCCATTTTCCTCCTAAGGCTACATAGGTGCATGAAGTAACATGGAGAGAGCCCAAAGGAGAAGAATTCCACTTAAATCCTCCATTGGCCTATAGGAGTATCAAGGTGTCGGGTCTGAATGCGAGGCTAATACAGGCACACTTTAAAATCCTGCATATTTATGTTCTGAAGAAATGATGTCAAACTTTAATAAGGTTGCCTCTGCTTTTATTTACTGTACTGACCAATCACCCAACCAACAGTGCCTTGTTTAAGGCATTTTGAATATGCTCTAAGTGTTCAAGAAGATGAAGGATATAAAGTCTAGGCGTGCACTTCTAGATTTCAGAGTTTTCCACTCTTCTACACACAGACAATTTTCAATTTATTCTCAGTGATTTCACTTCTTCTCAATAACAAACAGCTCTCTCTGCCATTGTCTGGGAATCCATTGAGTCAGCCCAGTTGTGAGTATGCAGTTGGCACTATAATTCTTATGGCCTCTTTCCTGGTAGATATTTGACAAGGACTGAAGGCCATCTCTCTTCCTGAGGAACAACCGAGAGAGACACTGTTGAAAGCCTGAGGAAATTTTTGTGAATTCTGTCAGAAAAGAAGGAAGAAAGGGGATGTCTCTCATTCGCCCTTTACACTGCTTTCTGTAATCAGGTAATACAGCGAGGAAGTAGAATCCTTTGAAAGGAGAGCCACAGAAAACTCTGCTTTGGCTTTTTAAGCAGCTCCAGTCAATGCTACTTCACAGACTTCAAGAGGTGTGCCCCTGTCCACATTGTAAATCCTGGTTTGGCCTGCTCTGAAGCTTTGGGGAGCACACCAGGGATACACAGCCCTAGCTAGGGAGTGAATTATGATTCCAACCCATTGAAAATGCCAAATAGGAAACATTGGAACAAAGAAAATAACACAGGGCTTGGTTTCAGTGTTTTGTTTTTCACTTTAACATGCTATTTATTTTTATGAAAAGAGAAAAATTGGCTTTTGGGCAGATACGTTGCTCGAGAAATGAGTAAGCTCTCTCAGGTGAATTTTCCCCTCTATCGTCTCTACCTGTGGCTCAAAATACAAGCGTCAAGAAAAGCTCTCTAAAAAGTACTGGGGGCTTCACAACTACCACTGGTCAGTTGCTTCACAGGTTTGATTCACAGCGTGCCTAAGAAGTTGATGACATGACTGGATTCGTTTGGTGAGACAATGATTCTCATCTCAGCCAGAGTGTAGTTTGGGTTTGTCACACATTCTCATAATCATGATGTGGAAGCGAAGTGGAGACGGATGCAGGATCAGTGTCCCTGAAGCTATCCAAGTCTATTTATGATGGATGTAGGGAAGATCAGAGACATTTCCATTAACAAAACTATCCCTAGGATAACATAATGATCCTTCCATCCTCAAAAGATAATGAAAAATGTCTCCGCCCTCTATTTCCCCTGCCGAGATTTGGAATCAACACTATCTGCACACAATGCATTCTATAGTTACCATAATTTCAGTTGAAAACTATGTCAGAAAATGTCATTTTCAAAACCACTTTGCTTCTCTGAATACACTGTGCCCTCATCGTCATGCCGCATTCATACCTTCTTATCTCAGTAACAATCCTTGAACTCATTTCACAATATTTCTTCAGGAGCAAAACCCTTCATTCTTTCTGGTTTGGGTTTAAATGTGTTTTTTTCCATAGTTCAAAAGAAATAAGATAGGCCCCAGGACCCGTAAAGTCATGCAAATAATTAAGTCCAGTACTAAAACGTTTCCAAGCTTCAAAGGTAGAATGGCTTATGATTTTGTAAATATCTTCAAGGATCATGTGAACCAAAGGAAAGATTCTTTCACAGAAATGGAGCTTTCTGTAAGGACTCCATGGTGTTACAAATCCCCCGTCTGACATTTCCAGGATTCAAGTCTTCTGTCCAGGTGACGGCAAGCAAAATAGAGTGAGTAATTATCTTGGTTTGGTTTGTCCAGGACAGCCCAGTTGAGCACTGAAAGTGCAGGAGTTGGGGGGATGGGCACCTGGGTGGCTCAGTCGGTTGAGCACCCGACTTCAGCTCAGGTCATGACCTCACAGTTCATGAGATCAAGCCCCACGTTGGGCTTGCTGCTATCAGCCTGTCAGTGCAGATCACTTGAGATCCTCTGTCCCCCTCTCTCTGCCCCTTCCCTGCTTGGGCTCTCCCAAAAATAAATTTTGAAAAGCACGAAAGAAAGTACAGGATGGTTGGTCTGCCTACCTAGAGCATACTCTTTTCCTGGCAGCAGGCCACGAATTATTGCTTGGGCCTGGGCTTGGGCAACAAGAAGAAAGAGAGACTGATGGTGTTCCTACTTTGAGAGGCATCTTTTCCCACAAGTCTCCTGAATGGCAAAGACTCAGCCTTACATGCGAGAACATCTCTGAATGCTCCCACAACAGCCGGTGGAGAGGTAAGGGGAGATATTTTGTTAGCATACATTTAAAATGATATATTCCAACTTTCAAAACAGCAAAACGTTCAAAGGGATGCTGCCTCGTGCTGTCCGTCAGTCAGGGAGGAATAGCAGGTATCGTCATTGTCTCATCCTGCTGGAGGACATTTGGCAACAAATATCAACAGCCTTAAAAATGTTCGTACCCTCTGATCCAGTAATCCCTAGATAAAAATTCTAGGGGTTTTATCATCAGGGAAAAGAGCCTGACATGCATGAAATGGCTCAGGTTTAATACTATGTATTGAAGTTCTATTTACTGTGCAAAGAATGGAAAGTCTAACTGTTCAACAAAGGGGGAATGGTTAAATCAAATATGACCTAATCATGTTCTCTAATATTATATAATCAGTCCCAAAAATAAAGTTTTAAAAATTAATGATAAGTAAGAATGCTCCAAAAAGCATAACAGACAGTTGTATATATAGGATGGTTCTGTTTGGAAGAGATAAATAAACGAATGAAGAGACAGCTATCACTGGGATGCCTACAGTGGTCATTGATAGTTAGTGAGATTATGAGCAATTTCCATTCCATTCTTTTTTCTTTTAATGTTTATTTTTGAGTGAGGGGCAGAGAGAGAGGGAGACACAGAATCCAAAGCAGGCTCCAGGCTCTGAGCTTTCAGCACAGAGCCCGACATGGGGCTCAAACTCATGGACCACGAGAACATGACCTGAGCCAAAGTCTGACACTTAACCTACTGAGCCACCCAGGTGCCCCAATTTCCATTCTATTCTTTACACTTTGAGCCCCGTGTTGGGCTCTGTGCTGACAGCTTAGAGCCTGGAGCCTGCTTCGGATATCTGTGTCTCCCTCTCTCTCTCTCTGCCCCTCCCCTACTTGCACTCTGTCTTTCCCTCTTAAAAATAAACAAACATGTAAAAAATTTAAAAAACAAAAACAAGTTATTGCTGATGTCTGCCAAAGAATCACCCCCAAAACCAAAAAATCCACAAAAACGTCTGTCAAATGTTTGAGGAATGTCTCTATTCCTTAAGAATCTATGAATACGTCTCATATATTGGGCACCTAAGGCAGCCAAGTACCATGCTAAGAGCATGGCATGATCTATATTATTTTCTAATAAATGTGTATGTATGGCGCTCTAAAATTTATATATGTATCCACATTTTATGCGTATTACGCACACACACACACACACACACACACACACACACACACGTCAGCAAATTTTCCCTGTAAGGAACCATATAGTACATATTTTCAGCTTGGCAGGCTACATGGCCTCTGTCACAAGTACTCAACACCAGCCTTGTAGCACAAAAGCAATCACAGACAGTAAGTAAACAAATAGGCATGGCTGTGTGCTGATAAAACTTTACTTGCAAAAACAGGTGTCTGCAGTTCGTAAACCCCTGCTCTCCCCCAAATGAAATTTGATAGAGTACTGGCCACCACCAGAAAGCTATACCCTGAGGCAAGGTTGTTATAGAACAAAATTTCCTCAATATATCAGAATGAAACTCCATCGGATCAACTTTCATAGTTCAACCTCATCATGTGGTTTTCCCCTTTGGAGGACAAGGATTCATGTCTTCTGACTCTTTTGTTAGATTCCACGTACTTGTGTTATGCGGATGCTCCCTGCACAGCCACCCTGACCAGGGGTCAATGGGTCGAATGTAGTGATTTGAGGAACCAAGACGTAGCTGCTTATCATTCACCACTTACATTTATGTGTCTCTGTGTCACGTGTGCTAGCTACTTTCTGAAACAGAACTTGTGAGGACACACAGGGCGCTAAGTTGTCACATGAGCCCTCAGAATGTTCATCCTGCACCATCTACAGCCAATCACCCAGAGAGTGAGGGAGCGTTTGGTGCAAAGCATTGGTTTTATTTATTTTATTTTTAAGATTCAAAACTATCACTTTGGTTACTGTGCCTGGGCAGGTCCCATTACTATTCAGACACAATGAGTGAAGACTCCAATTTACCAACATGGAGATAACAGAGAGAAATGTCATTCTTGAACTGCCTGTTTTTTATGTCAAAGAAATTAGTCGATTGTTTATGAATTACAAAGGATGCACATAACCACAACCAAACGAAGAGTTCCCATCTCAAAAGCATTGCATTCCGAATTCTCATACTTCGCCAACAAGGAGGAAAGCACAGTTAACTTTCATAGGAGAGAATGCCAGTTCAAAGTATGAAAAGTGCCTGTATCACCGTATTCAACTGCTAACTGTTCTTGCCTTCTGTCGACCGTAGCCAGTTCTGTTGTTCCTCTGAGACGGCTCTATTTAAATGTTAGTGCACATACAACATAGCTAACCTTTTGTGCCGAGCACTCCACCGGTTTTATTTCATGGGATCCTTACTGACCCTCTAAGGTAGGCATTATTATTATCTGCATTTTATAGATAATGAAAATGAGACTTGAGGCAGTTCAATATCTTGCCCAGGCTAGTGTGAGATAGCTCCTGGATGTAAATGCAGGCTGTTACATTCTAAAGCCTAGTTAGTCTATGCTAATCCCCTATCTTTCAGAGCTCCTGATGCGGGCCCACTCTCTTTCCATGGGTTGCTGGTCAAGCTCAGTCCAACAAACTTGTAAATAATCACGAATCATCCACATTAAACCTCAGCAATGTTTCAACGTCAGCTGTTCTGCCTCAATGATTTTTTTTTTTGAAGGAGCAAAGGGCTCAGATGACCAACAGCATATTTGTTTCAGGAAAGGTATTCAGAAGTTCCAAGAAGAAATTAGGAAACATCTCATAAGATGGCATGGTAGACAGAAAAAGACAGATATGTATGAAGGTATTATATCTTTATTAAAATATATGTGTGTAATAATATATGACATATACACGAATATAAATAGATTCCCAGGTATTTCACTGTGCAGTCGTTTCCATGATTTTGGGGTATTTGGGGTTTTGTCAGAAAATTCTAATGCTTCCCTTCAGAAAGAAGATGCTGTCTCTGTGGTGCTGTGATCTCATTTCAGACTATCTGCACATGTGTGGTGACCTCCTCTGTCTTTTTTATCTGTGTGTTGAAATGTGGCCCGTAGAGGCAAAAATCAAACAATGCACGATTCCACCTTACTGCATAACCTGTCGCCCCTCATCAGTTTGCGATTTAGTGTAACCTGAGCACGAAGCCCCCTGCTAGTTTGTTGCAGAGCAAATACAACACGATCCACAGCTAGGAGGTCAGACCAAAGGCTTTGATTAAGGTAGACTGGAAAAAACGGAAACGTTTTTCTGTAACTAAATATCATAATTAAGCACAGACAAAGCACTGGACTGCCTGAGCATCACAATGATTGGAAAACAAAAGTGACAAAAGCAGTTTGAGTCATGATCAAGATACAGCTGAATATATGGTATGGAAAGAACCGATTGAACACGGGAGTTTCTGGTTTGAGTGCATGTAAAATGATAACCTGATGCCAAGATGGAAAGCAATCAGGAAGTTTCAAATATTAATCTATTCCCTTAACTCCCAAACTCACTCTGACAATTGCAAAGACGTAATCACCACTACAGCCAATGTGAAAAACCCCGTCTTTGAGACAGTCAATGCAATGAGCATGTTCATGCCTCCATCCAATTTATATACACAGCTCAGAAAGATGTCAAGGGGGAGAGCCCTGTTACTGATTTCATGACACTTCTTTGTATATTTCAGTTAGCTCTCCTAATAATACATTATGAGCTTCTGGAGGGCAGGGAATACATAATATTCCATATTATTCTTTAACAGCGCATTGAAATTGAAGAGTTTCTCAACAGGAAAGAGAGGTGCATCTCCTCATAAGAAATTTCTGCTTTTCCACACTTGATATGCTCTCCTCCAACAGTGGCTCACTGCCCCTTCAACAAGGCCTAATCAATCAATACCCAAATGCTGGATGGCTTCTCCAGCGGGGCTCTCTATCTTGCTGGGGCCTGAAAGGAAATGGGGGCAGGGGCAAAGCAGGAAGAAGAGGTCAATGGTGGCTAATTTCCTTAGCGGAGGCATTAAGGTCAGATGTCTAGATCCACACAGGGAGCCCATAAACAGCCCTTGCATCCTCAAGGCAAAAAGGAAATCTTCTGCCCGTTTCATACCTTCTTTTATCACCACAATTTGACATTTTCTGGTTTCTCGTTGATTTAGAGATATACCTGATTTTTTAGAGAGTCTTTTTGTTTTTGTTTTGAAAGGAGAAGCAGAAAACTGGGGGGGAGGGGGGGGGAAGAGGACCAAGAGGTAGTCTGCTCCCCAGATTTTTATCCTGGAATTCCTTGTGAGGCACGTAGAGGTTTCAGTACAGTGGCGATTTCTGAAGCACAAGTATGCACAAGTACACATGTAACAACAGTTCTAAGCTTAAGGCATTGATACTGACAGTCTTTCCTACTGGGCAACTCATTGGGAGGGAACAAAAGATATCAGCTCACACTTCCCAGCAAAATACTTTTAAGAAGAGATGTGGAAAACCAAATCAACTGCCCAAAGTTCCTTAGAATTCTAAGAAGCCAAGCACAATTATTGGTAATTAAATGTTGAATTAATGCTTATTAGATTAATAGAGATAAAAAGTCTTCATAGTATGGTTGTTCATGTGTGTTGCATATTATACGTGGCATAATGAGGTCTCTTGTATAATGGACGTATGTTGTACACCAGTGCTCTTTTAATAGGACGCAGACTTTTTGCTTCCCTGGTCTACCCCTGATTGGAGTCCTGACTAGTCGGATGGGGAGTTCTTGATCAGAAACAAAAAGCCTGCTATCATACTGTTCCTTCATGCGCAAAAGAAGAGCTTGCTTAAATACAAGGAAGTTGTGGAGTTCATTATGTACATCTTAGCTAGACACCTGTAGGAAGATCAGGACATGATGGTTTATCCAGAAGGAGACGGAGAGAGATTTGGGGGGTGAAGAGGCAGATCAGGTGGTGGTGGCTTCTGTGGGATCTGGGGCTCCATGGGAACAACATGGACTCCACAGGCCTTCTTCCATCAGTAATGTGCGGCAAACTGTCAGTTTGGGTGCTAGATCGAATCTCAGCGCCCACAGGTTATCCCGGACATGATCGGCCAGGACAAAGAGGCCCTTCTGCCACTCGGTAAAAGGCGGTATACACATCAGAGCTCCAGGACACTAAAACAGAGATAGTATTAGCCTCCTTGAAAAGACGCAGCATTGATGTTTTGCCAACCACAGAAATCAGAAAGGCTATTACATGAAAAATGTGTCAGAATAGGTTTAATGAAATATGTGAAGATGTGCCAAAGCTTGTATGACCAGATGTGCATGTCACGAAATTTGGCTGGATCAGATTATCAGGGGGGCTGCCCCATAAGTCCATTTGTGCTCTTGCCTCAAAAGTCTCCTCCAGCAATATGTAACTGCACACAAAACTTACTCCACAGTGTATCATTTTCTGAGCAAAAAACCCCCACAAACTTAAAAATAGCGCAGAACTATTGAAATAGTTACAATTCACAGATTCTTTTAAAGAATTTAAACTAGCATTATCAACACCCGAGGGCAGCTATTTTTGTAAAACAAGAAATAAAGAACATCTTTCATGACTTCCAGGGGGGGGGAAAAGGCAGATTATGCATACTATAAAAATGTGGACTTGAGTGATTCTGGTTTCATTTCATTTCATCCCATTTCCTCCCCCACAAACAGCTATATCATCACAACATCCCCAAGGTCTTGGAGCTGAAAAAGGAGAAGGGAGCCTTACAAATGGCTGTTTGGGCTCCCCTGACTTTGGCCTTGGCATACGGGCCCCGGGAAAGGAGGAGCATAAGCTGCAATGTGACTCCAGGAGGAAAGTGGAGATTTTAATGTTGTTAAAATGTACAGTTTTAAGAAGCGGAGTCGATGCCTAAAAAATCCTCTACTCAATGAAGAAATCATTGAGTAGTTCTTGGCAGAATGTCAAACACTGCACTTAAGAAGACAATTAAAACAGTATAATGCAAAAGCTATAATTAGAAACATATCTGCACAAGTAACATACTATTTTTCTTCTATACAGTTAAAAGAAAAACATGAATTTCTGCCAATGTTCATTAGGGTCTTCACCAGATAATACTGCTTTATTGAGGAGATGGTTTCAGATGCCACAAAGGTTAAATTAAAAACAGCAAATGCCCCAAAAGGGAGATGTTCTTACATCACTTCTTAGATTTTCACATAACATTATTAAATCAGGGACGTGCTCCGGCTCGTTCAATACTAATGTGACCATGACATTCTCTCACTTGAAATCCAATTTTTTTAATTGGGATGCTATTCAGGAATAAAACTAGATGTGTAAACTCCATAGTTGGATTATTAATGAGTTGCTCGGTTCCCCAGTGGTTTGACTAAATTGCCCCCCTGTGCTTACCTCCGTCTCCACCCCTCTTCCTCCCTTACGCTCTTCCTTCCTTCCATCTGGAAACGTTAATGGAGCTCCTCCTAGGTTCAAGACATTGTGCTGAGTGCTGGACAAACAGGGGTAGGTGGACAGCCTAGCAATAGGAAACAGACAAGGACTCACAAAGTTCACAGTCATCTGGTGGCATCCAAGAGGCCTGACTGAGAGAGGGTGAGGGCTGTCAATACTACAGTAATTTAAACACCTGACCTGTGGCCATCCAAGACAAGATGGATTCTGTACTCAGAAGCTCCCGACATCCACTGGTACATACACACACATACACGCACGCACGCACAGACACTCAGGGCAGACTTGCCCCAAACACACACCCTGTCTTCTGGACCCTGCTCAGCAGGAAAGCTGACCGGTGATATGCTCTCTGCCACTGTCAATAGGGCATCTCAGAGGTATGCGTAACTGCTTTATGGATCTAGGAATCCCGAAAGCTCTGGAAGTATCACGTCCACCTCCCCAGACCCAAGGCAAGTCCCACTTTGGGAAAGCAGCACAGTAACACAGAGGGAATGATCTGGCTCTCGCGTACATCACAAGGAGGCTCATGAACTCTAACTTGGTTTGCGCAGCAGCTCTGCCCCAGCATTGTGACCTGGCTACAGCGGTACAAACCAAGTCCGTAGCCCCATCATAAATGGTGGTGAAACTAGCAAATTCTCTCAGCAAACTGGCTCCTTCCTTAAAATATTAGACAATATTGTTAGCACAGAATTATTAGCTCTGTGTTATACCCGTGGTATCCTTATGGGGTTTCAGTCACAGTCTATAAACACTGGAGAATTTGGAACTAAGCATCAGTTGTTCTACGCAGCTCACAGAATGAAAACAAACTACTGTAAATGCTTGCCACCAAAAGAGATCTATAGCTCAAGTAGCTCCTAGTCTCTCAGGAAGACAAGACACGGCCATCGAAAATGACTAGCAAGGCAGGGTACAAAATGTGACCAAAGATGGGTGCTGGTAATAGTAACAACAGCTACCATTTGCTAAGGGCCTGTTAGATGCCAGGCACTGGGCTCAGTCCGCTACCTTTGTTATATCCCTTTCAATCCTTGCAAAAACTCTGTGGAGCGCTATCATTATTCCCAGGTGACAAACGAGAAAACTGAGGCTTACGAATGTTCACTGACTTTCCCAAGGTTACACAGCAAGTACTTTGTAGGATCTGGATTGGAATCCGAATCTGGTGCAAGCAGTGGAAAACCAGAAGCGCAAGCAGGGAATCTGGAAGGGACGGCACTGGTATCAATATGCAGTTAAGAGAACTGAAACTTTGGGAGTGAATACATCTGATGGCTGAGTTTGCTTAAGGTCAAAACCCTGGAATGATGCCGCCAGGCTGGGACACGGAAGGGAAAGACATCAGGTGACAGATGGGGGCAGGTGGGCTAAGAGCCAGTAGAATGCAATGTCGTAGGAAGAGTTTTTGAGAGAAGGATGGTGCACCGTGGGAAATGCTCTCCCCCTCAAAACGTAAACTCAAGAAAAATGAGGTCTGTGGAAGGGTCCCTGCTTAGGGAGCTCTGCAGGAGGGCAGGCATTTAACCCCCAGGAGGGGAAAGTATCTGCGGTGCAAGGAAGGGCTAAAAGGAGGAAATGGGGGAGACCTTGACTCAAATTCCACATCGCCCCCTTAACTGCCATGCTCTTAATCACTTAATGTTCCTGAGCCTCAGCCTCCTCATCTGTAAAATGGGCTTCAGGCCAGCTACCTCGCCAGAGCCATGAAGCGTGGAGAGAGAAAAGCATGTTGCACTGTGCAGGAAACTTTGGACCTGGGGCCAGTGCACGCAGGGTGGCAGTGCCGGCTTGGTCACCTCTAGCCTAGTGGCTTTGGGCCATTCCTCAGGTGCTCCAGCACAGACCTTCGGTTATTGGGACCAGCCGTACAAAGTGACTAGCCTGGCCCAAGGTAGGTGCTCAGCATGTAGCAGATGTAAGCATCATCATTAATGAAATTTAGAATCAGGCGATTGAACTGAGGTCTATTCTTAAAAAAAAAAAAAGAAAAGAAAGAAAGAAAAGGTCAATGAAATACGCAATAAAAAAGAGACTATCTAGTCAGGCAACATAAATTGCACTAGGTTGAATAATTGTCAAGCGGCAAAATGACTACATGGTGTGTGATTTCAAACATGGAAAGCCAAGACGGATGCAATTCTATTTAGGGTAACAGGGAAACAACGATGTGCTAGGGTTTCCCCCATTAAGATTCTATGAAGGACAGCTTTTACGGTTGCTCGGAACATCAGAACAAAAATGGGAGAAACTTTCCCCAAGCCTACAGGATATTATTCTTGTCAATAAAGAACCATGAAATTAATGGGCTGTCTACTAAAGATCTACCATCAAAAATGTATACGAGAAAAACCAGTCTAGGCAAACTCCATCCCCTCCATCTGTAAACGCTATCCTGGGAGTTAACTCAGCATTTGCGAAAGTTCCAGGAACTCTCGCAAACCACATCCACCTAAGTCAGCCGTGAAAGAGGCATTTGTTCCCCCCCTTCCCTCAACAGCGGCCTCCAAAAGGGAGCATTCCAGGAAAGCCCACAGTGGTGTGCAAACGAGGCTCCGAGTGCCCCCATGTGTCAAGTGGGGTGCCCCCCCCCAGCTCCCGGCCCTGGCAGCCCCCTCCATCCACGAAGCACAGCACGGTACCCCACAGAGGCTGGATAAGGAGCCATTAGTAGGCCACGCCAATCGCTTATATTGGAAAATGAGGAAATGCTAATGAAATTGCTTTTGTGGGCTGACATTCATGGATGGCAGAAAGGGACATCAGAGAAGGAGCCCAGTATTTGCTCTTCCAGAGGGTTCCAGGGCCCAGCCAGAGCTCGGTAGCCAAATGTACATGTGCGCACACCGGCTGATGTGCTCACACCCGCACGCCACCTGTAAAGGTCACTGAGCACTTGTTAACCTTGAAGGGGAAAGAAAAACCTCAGTATTTCCCCCCAACAACACTCCCAGGCTCTTGTAAATCATATTCATATTCATACACTTAGGCATTAATTTACATACTTAATTTCTGACAGGCTGACAACCACGGCCCTTCTCCCCTCTCAATGTAAAGTAAGAAGTCAATTGTTATTCAGTGTATCCGTTACAGTGGTAGTGCCACTAACTGTATTTTATATAATGTGCTATCTGCAGAAAGGCAGATAAGAATTTGATTTAACATCCAATTAAAAGCCGTCATTGAAAAATTACTTCAAATAAGCCTTTTATTTTCTTTAATCAGTCTTCAATTCAAGCCTTCCTTGGACCTACTGAACCAAGCATCAGGACTCATGAATTTTGATTAAAAAATTTGAGCCCATTTCTAACTTAAGCAGATTTTTTTTGTTGCACTGTTTGATAGAAATTTAATAAATCTATGAATCCTAGCCAGCATCATTTATCATCTTTTTTTCCGCAAGACTGGCCTATTATACCTAGGCAGTAAATTATGAGCGAACCAGCAAACCAAAACTTTGCAGCCCGTTACTGAAGAAGAGATATAATCACTTGCATTGAACCATATAATTATAGTAGAATATGAAGCTCTGAAACATTAGGTCCTGTTTTGAATATGTAATACCCATGCTTTGAGAGCCTAAAAGATTTCTAGCTGATCTAATATAGCTCAGTTTAGCATCACATTGGAGTATTTGTGGTTGATGGAAATAACAGCAAGGGGTGGGGGAAAGAAACCTGTAAACAACAAGAGAGTCCCAGGCAGGAATATTTGGGGAAGTGACACTAGACTATGAGAGACGATAGAAAACCAAACACCTTCAACTTGGTGCCTCATGGTTCATGCCTTGCAAGAAAGGCTCAAGTTGTGTTACTCTTCATTTGCTCTTTAGGCCAAAAGGTTTTTATGTTTTTCCCGCAGATACGCTCAAGATTGTACCTATATTCTTTGTAGAATTTTAGCGGGCTCGATGCGTATTCTTTTGTACCTCCAAAAATTACTTACTGAGATGTAGCAGGGAGCGACACACAGGGCCGACTAGTGCAGAAGACAGCAATTTTAAAAAGCAACACCCATCATGTGTGCTAAGCGCTATGTGAGTGTACCAGCAGTGGGGGGTTGAGATAGACTTCCTTGCGAAAGAGCCATTTCAGCTAGGTCTTCAAGGGTGAGCAGCAGTTTGTGAGGACTCTTAGTCTGTTACTGCCAACAGTAATTTTTATTGACACCTATGTCACGGGTGAGTCAGGAAAGCTGCATGTAGAAGTCAGAAGGTCCCGGTGAAAAATGTACTTGAAAACGATGTGTCTTTGTAAGAGAAATAATCGAATGTCTAATGCTTCTTTTGTGTCTGGGAACCCTGTCCCCAGAGCATCTGCATCTCTGCCATTAAGCCAATGGCCGCATAGGCTGAATTTCCTTCTTTCCAAAGTTAGCCAGACCCTTTCCCATTTCTGTGCTTTGGTACAATCTGTTTCTACCTGATCGAATGCCATTCCCAACTGATTCCTACCAGTGCATTGGTCCTCAGGTTTCAAAAAGTAAGTCCACTCTGAGAAATCTTCCCCAATGGCACTGGGCCCCTCCTTGCTCGAGTCCTCAGTGTCCTGGTTGTTTCTGTCAGAGGGCACGGTATTGCCACTGCTCATTTGCTTCATCTCTTGCACAAGACAGAAAGTAGCAGATCATGCAGAATGAATGAATGAATGAATGAATGAATGAACGAACAAATGAATGAAGAAATCGAAAAAATGTCCTTAACCTCTTACTTATGCTGATTTGTATGGCTGTGGTAATTCCTTTCTATAAGGGAAAATACTAGCCTAAATCCTTTAGTCAGGGGTTTAATGTGCTCCAACAGATAAACGGCATTGATTCCTTTAGAAAAACCAATACTCTGATTGATATGATAAAAGTAAGAGGAGGGATTCCACTTGGCTTTGCAACCTGTGTTCTCTCGTTCGTAGTTTCCCAAACACTCTGGGTATAAAGGAAGGCAAATGATGCTATGAAATAACTCATTTTCTAAACGTTTCAGACACAAAAGGTTAGGCTGTAGCTAGGAGAAAACTAAGTAGCATCTTACAAACAAGAGCCAACATCCAGAGGCAGAAGGCAGAATTTTCAATGAAAAGCCTGTCAGGGATTCAGGATTAATTAAGAACAGACATAAGTAGAAGACTATTTCTCCTTGTCTGTCTATAGCATCATCACACACTACTAATATAGAAGCCATTTTGACTCGGTTCAGCTTTGGCTACTGTTTTTTTAAAATTTTTATTTATTTATATTGAGAGAGAGAGAGAGAGAGACAGAGAGCAGGGGAAGGGCATAGAGAGAGAGATAGAGAGCAAATCCGAATCAGGCTCTGCACTGTCCACACAGAGTCCAACACAGGGCTTGATCTCATGAACCATGAGATCATGACCTGAGCCAAAATCAACAGTTGGACACTTTACCAAAGGGGCCACCGAGGTGTCCCGGCTACTATTTTTTTTTTAATTGACAAGCAACACAGTGCATGATTCCAATAAACAGTCTGATTGTCAGCTTATACTTACTGGTCCTTCAGTGCACATATAATTACAATGGACACTGCAGACGTCAAGATTTAAAAGAAATGGAACAATAACCATCACATTCCTATAAAGGCATAGGCACAGGAAGTCTGGGTTATATTTCAAAATACTTTTAAAACATTTTCCCAAGTCCTTTTTGTTTGTTTCATTTTTAAACCAATGGATATTTTGAGTAAAATAGAGTCCATATGTTGCTGATCCACTTTAAATTAACACATCAAAACATTGTTTTGCAAGAAGCCAAGAAGCACTTGCCGTCTAAAAGAAATCCTGAAGTTGGGGGCACACAGGGGAAGGGATTAATGGAAATTAGAACATGTAAGTCTTCCACCTCCCCACTCCTGCCTATGGACCTGCATTACGGGGCTCCCGTCTGGTCATCCATTCATTGTACAGAATATGAAAGTCATATACCAGGTTTAGAAGTTGTAGGCATGCAGAGATCAGCTAGTCCAATCTTTTGCAAGCCTAACATTTTAGAGATGAAGCCACAGAGAGGAAATGACTGACTTAGGGCCATATGGCAATTAGAAATAGGCAACATGGAAACCTAGAAGTGCGGATAACCAGTTGATTCACGAAAGGCTATTGGCAAGGGGCTATTTACAAGAGCAATAATCCCCTGACAGGTCCATCTAACTAAGGAAAGGAGGGAGTCGGGCACCAAGGTCACCATCCACCATGCCATGGTCGAGACAGCTCCAGAAATCCTAGCTTATCCTTTATTTAGTAAGCGAGAGTCCTACATGTTAAGGGATCCTGAATCTTCACTGAATCCTCCCATCACTGGTGAGGGGCATGCCTACTTTATAGATAAGAAATAAGAGAGGGATCATGACAATTAATGGGGGTAAAAAGTGAAGCAAAGCAGCTTAAAAACCTGACAGCTAGCTGCAGAAGCCTCTCCCTCTATGCCTCCTTCGTTGGAACTGATGCAAACCAATAAACAGACCAAACACAACAACAACAAAAAAACAAAGAGACAAAAACAAAACGCAGTTTTTCTTTCTGTCGCTAATGTGACACTTCCATACAGCAAGATCATCATAAGTATTCGAAGGCTCTTAGAATATCAGCATGTGTCATGTTTCCTATTTGGGCATTGTCACCTTGAAAAGGGGCAGCAGAAGACAGGAGAAAGGCCTTGAAAGTTTAAAATTTCAATCCTGCATACTATGTAATAACATGGGAAAATGCTCATGCCATTTCATTAAGAGGAGTCAAACAAAGGAGCAAAACTCTGACTGTAATGACCATCTGAATTCTTGTTGTCTCTATGCACATAACACACATAAATAAACCAACATAGTCGATATTATGCCTCAACTTTGTTTTCTCCTTTATACTTTTACAGACATGCAAAATTCTTAACATTATACAATATTAGAATTTGATCGTGAAAAATAGCGTGCTCGGTGAGAAGTCAGGTTTGAGCCCCAGCCCTGCCACTCACGGGCAGTGTAGCCCAGGGCAGATTGCTCCTTAACCTTGCTGAGCCCCCAGTTAACCATCCTCAGAGGGGCCCCTTCTGCACGCAGCTGTTTCAAACAGTGAAAGACAGGAGGTAGAAGGTGGCAAGTTAAAATGTGTAAGGTAAAAAAAATGTGAAAAGTACTGGGCTCTTAGCAGTCTTTTCTTTGGACACATAAGATGTAAACAATCAGGAATAGGATTTCCTACGCTGTTTCTACATATAAATCCCAACATGGTGAAAAGAAGAATACTATAAGCACACATTTACACATTTCTTTCCATATATTTATTATATATACATTCATTTATGCTTCCAAACCCTCTCTTAAAAGCCTTTCAAGAGTCTCTTATGGTTTGCCTCCCTCCCTCTCCCCAACTATTTTTCCCCTTCTTCTCCCTCATGGTCCTCCATTAACTTCTTCCTAATCCACCTATATGTGCAAACATATGGTATCTGTCCTTCTCTCAACCGTGAGAGACTCTTGAATGCTGAGAACAAACTAAGGTCTGAGGGTGGGGGAGAGGGGAAGGGGGTGATGGGCATGGAGGAGGAGGGCACATGTTGGGATGAGCACTGTGTGTTATATTAAACCAACTTGACAATAAACTATTTTAAAAAATTAAAATAAAATAAACAAAAATAAACAAACAAAAAATAAAAAGCCTTTCAAACAAATCCATTCTGTGGCTGGCAGGTTTTTTTCTTCCATTCTTTGCCAGTACGCCACACCCCACAATCATGCAGGAATCTATGATAGAAGCCATTAAGGACTTAATTTTTAATCACATAACTAGTATATCTAACTCTGAGCCTCAAACAGAGTCCTTCTTTTTTTTTTTTACAAGTAGTTTATTGTCAAGTTGGTTTCCATATAACACCCTGTGCTCATCCCCACTAGTGCCCTCCTCCATGCCCATCACCCCCCTCCCCCCACACGCATCAGTCCTCAGTTTGTTCTCAGCATTCAAGAGTCTCTCATGGTTTGCCTCTCTCCCTCTCCCCCACCATTTCCCCCTTTCTTCTCCCCCACGGTCCTCAAACAGAGTCCTTTTTATAGATCACATTAGAGCTCTGGCCATTTGTATCCATGTACATCCTCAGTTGATGTTTTAGTATTTGTTGTTGGGTGAGTAGTCATGGTTAAGAGAATAAAGAATTCAGGGCCCTCCATTAAAATGACAAGAGTAAAAGGAGGACAAAGTAGGAAATTCATCCTGTCCACCCATGTCCCTTGTCTATGATATAGACACATGCACACACTGACAAATACCCCTCACTCGGAATTAAAGTCTCATTATTAAATGTTGGTTTTTATTGTTTAGTAAGGCATGAAGAAAAAACTATCCATATACTGGAAGAGTATCTGTGTGTTTGTATATTCCTACAAAGGAGTTCCTCCACTATATTTAAACACTTGCTGCAACTGCTATTTTCGGATTCATTTTTAAAAAATATATAAACTTTGATCAATAAAATCTTCACTTTTCATCTATTCTTACTATTTGAAGGACACCAAATGCTTTCCATTATTCAAAACGGGGTAATGAATGCTAGAGAAATACTGCCACACTCATTGAAAAATACCTCTTTCACACAATAGTTGGTTGCATTAGATCATTTTAGTATTATGCCATTATAGCTCAGGTCCATAAGGAAATAGTATCACAAAAGCTTTATGGGCAAAATCAACTGTAGACTGAAAAGAAAATGAAAGTTTTAGGGTCAGATTAGAGAAAGTGAATGTCTGGGCAGGAGGAAGCAGCTAGAGTTGTAAACAGATGAACAGTAAATGATTTACCTCTGCCAATAAACACAAAATAGTAGTGAAACACAAAAAGAAGAGAAAAGGAACAATATAGATTTGTTGCAGGAGGTAAACAATGCTGAACAGTAATTTGTATTTTAATCTATAAGAGACTGAAAACAGAAATCTCAAAGTTAACAGATTGAAACGTACAGAGCTACCATCTTGATTCTTTTTTTTTTTTAAATATTTTATTTATTTCTAGGAGAGAGAGAGAGACAGCGTGAGCAGGGGAGGGTCAGAGAGAGAGGGAGTCACAGACTGAAACAGGGTCCAGGCTCCCAGCTGGCAGTCAGCACAGAGCCCGACGCGGGGCCCGAACCCACGAACCGCGAGATCATGAACCCACGAACCGCGAGATCATGACCCAGCGAAAGTCGGACGCTTAACCAACTAAGCCACCCAGGTGCCCCACTACCATCTTGATTCTAACTCATGTGCACCAAAAGAATTATCTGTACTGCTTAATACAAAGTCTGCAATGACTTGCATTCATTTCTTTAAATAATCATGAAAATGGTGAAGATACTGGAAAAACAAACTTGAATGTTCAATACGTACCAATCTGTTGACCTGCTTAAAAATTATAAGCTGTATGGTAGAACCACTCTTCATCCTGCTCACCCCGAATAGAGTCTTCAATGTTGCTTAACAAATGCAAACCAAAGAGTGCCTGGGTGGCTCTGTAGGTTAAGCATCTGACTCTTGATTCTGGTTCCGGTTGTGATCTCACGTTAGTGAGATTGAGCCCCATTGGGTTCCATGCTGGGCATGGGCCTGTCTCTCTCCCTCTCCATTTGTCCCTGCCCTGTTCATGCCCATACTCTCTTTCTTTCTTTCTCTCAAAACAAAAAACAAAACAAAAAAGAAAAGAAAAAAAAAAAATGAAATACAAAACAAAACAAGAAACACAGACTATGTTTAAATTCCAAAGAGCTAAATGTAGCTTGAAAAGAATTAGCTAAAAAAAAAAAAAAAAAAGAGTGGGTATGTATATAAGGATACACGGATCTTCAAAGAGAGCTGTGAATCAAAGAGATAGTGTTTTTGTACCCATTCTGTAATGAAAAATTGTTTTACTAGGTCTCTGGTTTTTCTATCATCAAAGATAATGTGCTGTTTCTTGCTTTAATTCCTAAAATGTATGCAATTTCCAAGTACTTGTAGGTACCTGTCAAGCCACTGCAAAACCCAAGAGTCTTTTCCTATCTGAACTGCTGCCTAATGAGTCTGAGTGATCTAACTTACAACTATAGGCACAGTGACAGTTTCTTCAGGGCTAAGTTCTAGTGCTGCCACTTGTTTGCTGTGTAACTTTGGAAGAAATAAGAGTCTCCTCTGGACCCAAGTTTAGTCATCTGCCAAACATGTGAGATGATCATGGAGAGTTCTTTCAGTTCTCATGCCTGTTTATCTGTATATATTCAAATGGCTGAAGGCACACAAAAAATACAAAGGCACAAAACATAAGGAAAACCAGGTTTATGATGGACTATTCTGGTAGATGGGTTTCACTGCCCCCATTATTTGGTGGAAGTGGTAGAAAGGGAGGCCTCACATTGGGAAACATTGACCTAGACTTTTAAAATCTTCTGAAGTCCTAAAATGGTTTTAGTGAATATCTTCAAAACTATGACATTTGCCAGTTTAAGCCACCCAAGAAAATGGCCCATCTTCGGTCCCTATCATGTCTTTTCCAGATTCAACAAGGAAAGATAGAGAGGGAGTCAGTGTCATGTAGCACAAAGAGCACAATGTGGGGAGTCTACATGAACTTGGGTTTGAATCCTGCCTCCATACATACTACATGGATTTGGAAGGGTTGGCAGATCACTAGTGCAGATACAACACTAGCTCCTATCCTCGAGGATACTGGGAGGTTCAAGTGGGATGGCACGTGGGGCTCCTGGGTGGCTTAGTCGGTTAAGCGTCCAACTTTCGCTTGGGTCATGATCTCGCGGTTCGTGGGTCCGAGCCCCGCGTTGGGCTCTGTGCTGACTGCCAGCTCAGAGCCTGGAGCCTGTTTTAGTCTGTGACACCCTCTCTCTCTGACCCTCCCCTGCTCACGCTGTCTCTCTCTCTCTCTCCTAGAAATAAATAAAAAACATTAAAATTTTTTTTAAAAAAAAAGAGTGAGAATGAGTTAATAAAAAATGAGTACATTAAAAAGAAATAGGATGGTATGTATAAAGGCCCAGTAGAGTCCCAAGCACATATATATACTTAATAACTTTAATCCTTTGCTTTTCCTTTTTTCCATGGCTAGTCTCACAGCACTGCTATCCCCATGATCTCCTCCTCCAAAGTTGGGCCGAATTCTTGAGCTGAGATTAGACAAGATCCCAAGGTCAAGAGCCAAAGAAGGGCCTATTACAGGAAAGGGATCCATAGACAAAAACTGGAGGCAGAGAAAGTAAGAGGAAACACTTCTCCACCACCTCCCTGTGTGAGACCAATAGGGCCTGGGAGGTCTCCACTGGGTAGACAGAGGGCCAGGACACATGTGTTCTGTCCCCAGACCTCCAGTCCCACACCACTATACCTATATAAGATGATGCTTTGCATGGTTATTTAATAGTCTTACTGAGAATGGTACTATTGTTGGAAGTGAGGCCATCACATGTAAATAGCTGACTAGGTTTTAATCTCCTTCCATTTAGATTACAGACCACATACACGTAGCTACATAACGTGGCTAGTTTTTTCTCCCCAAACGATTAGCATTTGGTCAGGCCCACTGTCAAATTGAGGCATTTTCCTGTGCTTGGTAAGACTGAAAGCCACAATTTCCAAGCATTAATTATATATGCTGGTGGGCTGTGCACCTACTGATACGTTAACCCAATGGCAGCGCTCCAAAGGAGGAAGGAAAAAAAAAAACCCAAAAACCCTAGAGGCAGAAAAACACAAATCATGGAGTTTCAGGAAGTGTGGCTTTTGCTTTAATAAAGTTATAGTTTTGCTCTTCCATTGTGTGTTAAAATGTTTTCATTTTCATAAAAATCCCTTTCGAGACTCCTCCATGAAGGGATCATAGCTTACTGAACCCCACCTCCAGCGTATACAGCATAGTTTCAGAGGAAGAACAAGGGTTCATTCTAACATTCATCAAGTAGATGAATGAGCGCACAAAAGACAGAAAAGTATACTAGGCCTAAGAGACATAATGGTTTATGGCAAAACAAAAATCCTACATTATTTAGTACCTAAGGTGACAGTGCTAGAGGCATGAGTGTTGTGTCACAAATGTTTTAGTGAATAAATACATGACAGTATCACTCATCCATAATCAAACGTCCTTAAGAGATAACATAAAACCTGTGGGAAATGGGTTGCATGAGTGGCCAGAATCAACTAATATTTGATTACTTTATTCTCACCAGTTCATTGATGGGAAAAATAGTTATCCCCACTTCCAGCCATAACCTTGCAGGGAAAAGAATAATTATTATAATTGTCTGAGGTCAACCACAGTCATTGATGGAAAGTTAACTGCATCTCTAAATCAGAGTCAGTGATAACCTCTTGACCAAAGATCAAATCACTTCTAAGCTAGTGCAATTTATATACAAGGAAAAGGGAAGCCACAAACCTGCCATTCAGTATTGTGTGAATATGAGTGGTCTGCTGGGTTATTGGATTCCTCCTGCCTCTATTGGCGGGTAATTAACCTGGAAAATCACAGGCCCCTTGCTCATAACACATGCTCACCCCAAACATAAACGTCCAAATGAACAACCCTCGCTAGTTTTCCGAGAATGATAACATGGAACATCTTCTGTGGCCCTCAAACAAAATGCAGAGAGGCCAGTGGAGCAAGTCGTAGATATTCCATTTTCATATGAGAAGAGATAAGTGGTCAGAATGCTGAAGTGACTGAACCCAAACCACGGTAAGAAAAACCATTGGCAGAATTTCTCCTTGCACCTCAGGTCTTTTGAATCTGTAGCCAATGCTTTTTAAACTCTTCCTTTCTAAAAATAAACAGGGTTCTCTACTTTGTTCAAAAGTCAGTGCTGTGTCCCCAAATGCCTCCTTTCTTCTGTTACTTGTATGACAAGGTAATGGCTGTTCTCTGAAGGAAAATGCTTCTTCTTAGATGCTCGGGGGTATGGTATAAAAAGCGAGTCGGTAGCCCGATATAAAGTCAGGGCCAGCCCCACAGTCTTGCAGGCTAAATCTTCCCATTCCTACTGAAGCAAGCCATTTAGGGGCACCTGGGTGGCTCAGTCAGTTAAGCGTCTGACTCTTGGTTTCGGCTCAGGTCACCATCTCACAATTTGTGAGTTCGAGCTCCGTATCGGGCTCTGCACTGACAGTATAGAACCTGCTTGGTATTCTCTCTCTTTTTCTCTCTCTGCCCTTCCCCCCTCAAAAGAAATAAATGAACTTAAAAAAAATAATAAAGCAAACCACTTAGATGGATTCAAATGTTGCCACCTCAGGGGTGCCTGAGTGGCTCAGCCAGTTAAGCATCTGACTTTGGCTCAGGTCATGATCTCAGTTTGTGGTTTCAAGCCCCGTGTCAGGCTCTGTGCTGACAGCTCAGAGCCTGGAGTCTGCTTTGGATTCTGTGTGGATCTCTCTCTCTGTCCCTCTTCCACTCACATTCTCTCTCTCTCTCTCTCAAAATAAATAAACATTAAAAAAATAAAGCTGTCAAGTGTTGCCACCTTGGGTATGGTTCTTCGGGACTGGCCTCTCACCAAAACCAGCTGGGAAAGGACGTGTAGCTTGGCTCTACACTGCCGAGTCCTGAGGAATGCACACATGCAAAGGAACATTTTTCTAGAAGCTGGTCTGAGGCACCTGGAGAAGCACAGGGGCGAACCCTTTGGGAATGTGAACATTACTAAAACATTACCCTCATTTCCACTGGGTCAGGAAGCTATAGGAGGAGTGCCCTCCTGCCCTACCAGTTGCAGACCCCAACAGAGAAAGATATACCTCGCATTCCCAACAGGAAGAAGCTACTGCTTTATTACCCCAACAGGAGGAAAAATGATTTTCTCCTTGCCCAGCAACAGCCCAGCCAATGGGAGACTGTCACAGCTCAGCCAATGACAGGCCACAAGACTTCTGAGTCCCAGTTTACTCCAATGGTCTTTTCATTTACCACATCCCCTCCGACTCCCTCTTTCCTCTATAAAGGACCTTTCCTCTCCTTTGTCCTGCAGATTTGCCTGTGGTTCTGCTGTAGCTTGTGTGTCCCGAATTGCAATTCTTTGCCATTCCCGAATAAACCCATTTTTGCTGGTAAAAACAACTGACAGTTTTATCTTTAAGGTTAACAGGGTCTCTGGGGGGCAGGAAGAGGAGCATGGCGGTCTTCTCAGTGAAATGACTTGTCGGAAGAAGCTGGCCTCTGAGAGTGGCCTCTGCGATCTTGCCCAGATGAGTGCTCGGAGTCCTCTTGGCTGCTAAACTTCTGGTCCAGGAGTAAGGCGTTTCCACATCATATGGGTCGTTCATGGCCGAAATGAAGCTTCTTTCAGCCACAGCTTGGCTTCCTGTGGCCACATTTCCTGGCAATGGGGGCTCCACTGTCACTTGCCGGCATTTCCGGTGAACTGGTTTTAAGCCTCAGGTATAGTTTCACCATTTGTTTGCTGATGGTAGAACTGATGTGCATTGTTGGTTTGGGGTGTCTTTTTGTTTTTGTTTTTATTTTTCATTTTTAAACACTGCTAATACTGACCAGCCAACCCCAGACGTTTTGAAAAATGTAATAATGACAATGTCAGTACTGCATCTCGTGAAATGTGCACTTTTGCCTTATGTGTTTTGAGGCGGATGGTGGAGGTTGGCTTTCTGAAAGAGAATGCCATCTAAATCTCCCCTTAATTCAAGCTATTTTATTTCCTTAACACCCTACAATAGCTGAAAGTGAGTTAGCAAAGGCATTTATTTTCAAAGTTTCCATCATCATTTTGAAAAATAAAAAAGCATCTTTCTGTCACTGGGCCCTTGGGCCACAGGCAAAAGAGTCCGTCAAACTCTGAGACACCATTGCATTTCAACTGTCACCCAGAGACAGACTGGCACACTCTAGGAGCTTGGAGCTTAGTCTGAGCTGCTGGAAGGGAGCCTCCAATGTATCGCAAAAACCATAGGAAGGTTCTCAAGACAACTTTGGATGTTGCATTTGTTTTACAAAATGAAGCTCTGTGAATTCAATGAAAATGGATCAGAGAGGATTTGCGAATGAAAGGCAAGCCATCAGGGATCATTGCTTAATGAAATGGTGTCACCCTTTTATTACTTCCGGATGTTTCCTCCCAGTTCAAATATTTAGTATTTGGGGGTGTTGATTTTTCTGAAGATCCCGAAGCACATTAGCAGAAGTGTTAGGAATGTTATTAATGATCATTTCGTGCCAAGAATATGCTAGCCCTCACACAAACGCGTGGAGCATTCCTATGAGGCCGTTACCATTGGTGGCAAGAATTATTATCCCGATTTTCCAGCTGGCAAAAAGGAAACCTGGACTCACCAGCAATTTGTCCAAACTATGCAAGGGCTGGGACAAAGGCAAAGCAAGGTGGAGAGTTGAGACCATCATGTGGCCAAGTCAAGTCAATAAAAACAAGTGACTGAGAGTAAAGTCCCTCTCTCTGCCCTCACCCCTACCCCCAGGTTAGCTGGATCACACTCTGCACTGATTAAATTCACTGGATAATTGTTCTTACGCCTTTCTCAAGCCCTCATCAACCCTCCCCTGAACTACTGCACTAGTTCCTAACTGGTCAGCCTCCTAGTCTCATCTCCTGCCCCTCCAATCGATTCTCCACGAGAATTAAGACGAAGCCTGAATACGTGAGTCCCCGTATCACAAACCTCTGCAGAGAAGAGAATGAACTCTGTCCTGTGTGACATTTAGACCTTCCATCATCTGCTCCCTCCAGCCCCATCTCCTTCTACATTCTCCCTTATAGACCATGCCCTGCCAGTCCCTTGTGTCTTTGTTATTGTCCCTTTGATGAGAAATGCCGTTCTCCATATTCCTCTTACCAAGAACATTCTCACCCTTGAAGGCCTCACTCAAATTGTCCCTCTTATATCATGCTCTCCTTTGGTCCCTTCAGTCACAATATACAGCAGGCTCTGGACTTGCTCAAGATATCCCTTAAACCTCTAGTTTACACCCACATCATTCTGGCTTGTTTACACATCTGTTCTCACCCCACTTCTGATGCACCCCATGGGGCTATAAATTTCTGGCAGGCAAAAATGATGTCTGCTTCAGCCTAGTGTTGCACACACATCCCAGTGGTGAGTAAGGAGCCTAGAACACAGGGAATACACAGCAGGAGGTATCCCCACTAATGAAACACAAAGCCAAGTATACTCACCATAACCCAAATCTTCCCAAGTCATCAGATCCCACTTCCTTCTAAAAGCTTAAAACTGCTCAGTGAATGAAATCTGTATTTATTTTGTCAGTCTTAGCTCAAAGGAAAAAAATGCTGGAAGTTATATATTGAATTTCACAATACTTGCCCATTCCCCCAACTCATTGATTTATTCAACTAGTGGATAGTTTTTCCATTTATCAGCTTTCTAGACCTGTGTGGAACTAGCCTTAAAGGCACTTTGGAATCAAGTGCTTATAAGTTACTGTCAAAAAGGATTTCACAATTGGATCTGCATTTGTAAGCACACTATTAAAATATGCTTTAACGTGACCAGAACATTTTCAAACAGCTGGCATATTCATCTGAAAAAATAATTAGTTTTCAATAAAAGTTGCTTTTTATTACTCAGGAAAAGTTCTCTGGTGACTTTTAAGGATCTGCCAAGTGAAATTTTGAAATGAAAATAGAGTCTCCCTGCTGGCCAGTGGCCAAGCGGAATGAAATGCACACGAATCCATGCCAAGTTCTAGACGAGTCCCACCGAGGCAAAGTGGATAAGTGCCCGCCTGGGTTTAATGTTACATAAACCCACCCATCGTCTTCTCCTCCACCTCTGCAGAAAACTGTCCACTCGGGGCCTACGGCCCATGGATCGCGCCAGCTTTACCCCTTCTCTTTGCCGGCAGGAAATGAAAAAGGATTCAGGACACGGCGGAGATTCCTTGAGCAACAAGCCAGGCCCGGGGAAGGCTAAAGCCTAGGGATGTGCTGTTAAAGGGCCTAAAACAAAGGAAAACGGACAGGAAACCTGGTGCTGCTGCATGCGACTTGCAGGCAGCTTCCACCCTCAGCTACCTCTGCACAAAGGAAGGTGATGACTTAGCTGCAGCAACGACACATCTGACTACTAAGGCAAACAAACCCATAGCCTTTTAGGTGACCACCTCTGTTGGCAGGAGCGTTCACCAGCCAAAAGCTTCTCCAGCCCGTGTGACATCCAGAGCTTAGGTTGTTTAGTATTTGGTAAGTCTTTGCAGGTTTGTGTCTTGCAGCAGCTTCCCTGTCTGCACGGCCCTTCTGTAGCACCCATCTACCCAGAACATCACCGCTGTCCACTGCCCAAAGCAGACAGCACACAACCTGTTCCTGTAGGAACTCTGTGACTCCTTAAAGGGAAAAGGCGAGGAATGTTGGTTAGTGAAACTTCAGCCGTGAGGCGCTAGGAGGCTCCTGAGAATGTTCTCTCTACTGTAAGCTATTTCCTGGCTGAAGCCAGGTGAGAGCAGAAGGTTCAGAGCCTGCAGTGACGGTGATGAGGATAGAGGTGGGAGGCAGAATACCCACGTTTGAATCCCCACTTTGCTACGTTTCCCGAGTGATTTTCAGTATGTTCCAACCTTCATTTTTCTTGACCTGTGAAGTGGGAAGGAAAGTGCCCATCTCAGAGGACAGTTATGAGAATCAATGGGGACACTATTTTATAAACTATAAAGTACTGTGTCATTACTGACCCCTTTGTCACCCTCTCCATCTTCATTTCCAAATGTTCTAATGGGAAAGCCACTTTCCCATTTAAGAGACTACAATTTAGCTTTCATGGTCATTTGGAGCAGAAACTACCAATTCTCCAAAGTGTTACGGTTGGAAATATAATGTATGCCAACTGGCAAACAAAGGCTTACCTGGAACTTATGACATGATTCCCAGGTGCTGAAAGGGTCATTTTTATAGGGCCATTTGTCTACTGCTGGAGTCGTGCTGTTAAATGGATTCTAATGTTTGCTACATATTTGTGTGTGAAGTTGAAGGCAAAATAACTCAATTTCTATAGGTCAGATTTAATAAAATGGGGACAAAGTGCTTCTTATTCCATCTCAGTTTGTAAACTATTAGCAGTTAGGTAATTCCAGCCCAACCATTCCATGGAGAAAGTAGCAGATCTCCATATTATGATGCTTAAATTGGGTTAATCATTATATCATTATTGATTTTATTTTATTATTTTTTAATGTTTATTTTTGAGAGAGAGAGAGAACGAGTGGGGTGGGGGGTGCAGAGAGAAAGGGAGACACAGAATCCAAAGTAGGCTCCAGGCTCTGAGCTGTCAGTATAGAGCCCGGTGTGGGGCTTAAATCCACAGACCCCAAGATCATGACATGAGCGGAAGTCAGACGCTTAACCAACTGAGCCACCCAGGTGACTCAAGATCATTACTAATTTTAAATAAATAAATTAATAGAGAAGCAAACATCTAAATTCAACCATAAAGCAGAACTCCTACCTTTCAGACCCAGCACTTCTTCTTGGGGGAAGTTCAGTCATACCGGGGGCTCTGTTAGCCTGTACTGCTTGGGGTGCCTAATCTTCGTGAACTCTATTTGCAGGGTACCGCATGTGCCCTCAGGGATCATGTGTGCACCCCACGCCAGGTAGAAAAGGTCCATATGGAAACTTTCTAAGATAGACTATTATATCTCCCTATAGTGATAATGGAACTTTCCCTAAGTGCAAATGCAAGGCTATTTTACCTGCTTAGGGCACTGATGACCCTCATATTCTTGAAATCTGAACATTTGGTAGTTGCTAGGCAGAGTGGGCCCATATGACCAGACCCCAGTAAAAAACGTGGACACTAAGTTTCAAATGGGATGCCCTGGGCAGAAACATCTCACACATGTTGCTGCATTTTTGCTACTTGGGGTTAGAGCATTCAGTGTGGCCCCTCGTGGGAGAGAGAGAGAGAGAGAGAGAGAACACTGGAAACCTGCACGTGGATTCCTCCAGACTCTTCCTGATGGATCTTTTTTCCCTTACTGATCCAGCTATATATCCCTGCTGTTGTCTCTATAATAAATTTGTGCCACGGGTAAGACTGTACAGTAAGTCCTACGAGCCTTTCTACCAAATCAGTGAACCCTGCGTGATCTTAAAAACCGCTGAAACCATCCGCATGTGGCCATGATGAGGACAACTGGCCTGTGAGCCTTCAGATACTATGTTACATTTACATAACATCCCTCCAAAAATACATGTGCTCAACAAAGTCTAGAGGATACCCTTGGCCATCTTGAAAAGTCAGGAAGGAAAACAAAAATGACTCAGATATTCTGTCCACAAAGGTTACAAAATTACAAGTAAAGTAATTCTGAGTTGCTTAAGTTCTTATAACTAATTGCCTTTTGGTAAAAAAGAATCAATTAGAGATCAGAGATGTCTAGACTAATTCCATTAAATATCACAAAGAGAAAGGAATGTGGAAGTGGAGTAAATGGTAATTTGTGTTGAATAAGAAAAAAAAATGTACAAAAGAACAAAGTAGGAAGGGGAGACATGTACTGGAAGTTTATCAAAGATGAGAATTATGTCAGAAAAGTGAAATGGTCTCAGACACCAGCCACCTCATACTGAGCCAAATTTCCTTAGAACCCAAGCTCTATCTCTACTCACCCACAGACTTGGAGGGAATGTCTTTTAAGACACTGTGTTAAATCTTTGAGACTTCTCCAGAGGTCACTGAATTTGCTTCATATTTTATTGAAGAAGGGAGAGTCTTTCAATGGAATATACAATATTTCAGATCCAGGACCTGTACCCTCAAATCCTGAGGCGAGAACTCCAGCAGACACCCAATACAGCTCTGTCTCCAGGGAAATTATAATGCATGGAGTACAGCATCCAGGTGGAACAGAGCTGAGGTGGTGTGGGCATGAAGACCAGGCCATGTAGGGGTAACACTGCCCCTGGGCTCCCTGGGGTGGGGCTTTGCAACTGCCTTTTCCACTCCTCACCCTGAATTTATGGGGCTCCTGAGAGATGATGGAACTATTGATGAGTGTGCCTGGAGGGGATTCTTTCAGGCATTCTGGAGAAGTCTAATGCCACTCCAAGGCTCAGCAACTGGAGTAGGCTAGTGTTTCCTCCTGACTCAAGCTATCGGGTGCCAGCTGTCCCCATCTCTCCATCTGATTCATGAAAACCCACCCCAGTGCCTAACTGTTATGAAAGGCCAGAACCATAACATTTCACTCTAACCCTCTGGAGAGAAAACGTGGCTCCCAATAATAGCAAAACTGTAAATGATGTATTAATTAGTACCACTGCCACTGCCTCTCTGCCTCATTGCTATTCTGCTACTACTAACCAGCCCAGTCTCAGCACCATTACTACCAACATTTATCAAGCACTTGTCTCTTTAACTACATGGCATGGAAATTAGTAGTCTTCTTTTTTGTTCTTGGCTGCATTTATTCTTAAGATTTGGAGAATTGTGTTCAAATCTGGGTGGCATCACTAAGTAATTCTGAGCCCTTGAGAAAGCCATCCAGTCTCTCTGTTGCCGAATTCCCTCATTTTAAAGTGAGGTAATAATATCTCTCAGGCAAGGTTGTTGGGAAGACAAGGAATAACGTAAAGTAATCAACGGCTCTCATCCAGTGAGAGTGGCTGCGGATACTGTGGTTGATGTTATTTTTATTTTTCAAAAATTCCTCTTATAAAGATGATGTAATTTATGCCAAAATTTCATTCTTGGTCATAGCCTCCAAAGTATGAGTGCCAGTGGCCCCTCAGAGGGGAAGCAAACTAGCAGGTCTTCGGGCATTAGACCGTGGGCTTGTTCATTACCATGATGTGAACATGGGAAGAGCCTAGCTCCGAAGTCTGCCCCAGGACAGAAGCATAGCAGGCTTTCTGACAAGGGCTCACCTAATCAAACACTGCACAAGATGCTGATGCTGTATATCAAGCTCCATGGAAATCACAAGTATGTGGGGTATTTTCATTTGCCTTTGTCTGTATTCCAGGATGATTTACAGGGAGTCTTTTGTTTGCTGGGAATGGAGTGGGAAGAAGTGGCCAACCTTGGTAGTGACTTGCCCCACCCTCCTCAGGCATATGCTAGGCAATTAGCGTGGCTGTGTAATTAACATGAGGCACACTGTTCCCTCCCCACGCTCGACGCCTCCCCTCCTCCATGCCGCCACCATCACCAAAAAGGTCTTCACACCTGAATACAATTTTGGTTACAGAACAATAAAGGACAGGTGACAGGCCCAGCTGGAAGGCCTCTTTTTCATTTTCCTGTGGCCACAAATCAGGCATCTTGGGCTCCCAGCAGGACACAGGCTCCACTGGCAGTAATTGGCACCATCTGTAGCTGTCAGAGCACTGGCTGGCATTCCAGCATTCCATCTTTCCAGTCAAGGCATTCATCACTCGTCCAAAACTCAGCCAGCTGACACTGAAAGATTAACTTGCATTGATTTGCTTGGCTAAACTCGCCCGAGCTTCAGTTGGTACTGAGCGTTCCTGTTTAATAGCCATCCCCATCACACGATGTTTACAAGGTGATTGTCTACTGAAGGTTTTTCTTCACTCCCCATCTTCTGCCTAATGTTCTCTCAATAATTAGACTTTGGGAAATGGTGGATTAAAACAGAGGAAAGTGAGTTCTGCATATGGTCCCTGCCAAATGACAGGGCCCATGGGCTGTATAATTAGAAAGTTTCTCCCCTTATTGCTCTGTTGCATTAAATTCCTCTTTGGTTACAGTGTTTGTAGGTCATGGGGATGTTTCTACCTGGATTTTTGCTAGAAGACATCAGGGGGTCAGTCATCTCAGGGGTACCTCAAAGGCCATGAGGTTGGCCTGTCTCTGCCCTTTCAATCTCCAGCTCTTGAATCTCTCCCGGAAGCCTTCCCTGGGCCACACCCAGCATTAGGCATGTGGGCTACAGAGGCATGAGCCACAGGCCCTTCTCAAGCACTCACTGTGTGGTGGAGTGGAAAGCCAAGTTCATCAGTGCTTGCGGTCCACTGTGCCAAGAGACAGGGCAGAGAAGTGACAACAGCTCTGTACTCAGGAAGCATGAAAAGAAGAAACACCTGTCATAGACCAGAAATGGGGTCAGGAAAGGCTTCCTGGAAGAGACGATACTTGAGTGTTTAAGGCTGAGAAACTAACAAGACTGTGAACTGGGAGAAAGGAAGAGGGCATTCCTCAGGGTAACAGGGTGTAAAGAAGGCACTGTGCATGACACAGCGTGGGGGTATTTGAGGTGCTCCAGGTGGGAGTTCAGTGTGGTGGGAATGAAGGGTCGTTATGGGGAAATGGGGTCTAGTAGTGAAGGAGTACGTACATTCAGCCTCCGTGCTAAAGCAAGGAGTTTGACTTTTATCATGTGAGTCTTGGAAATTCATCGAAGGGGTTCCCAACAGGAGCTTGAGATGATGAAATTTGCAGCCATATCTGAGATCAACTACATAGAAGAACTAGAGGCAAAGAAGCAAGCTAGAAAGAAACGTAGCCATGTCGCAGGCAGTAAGGGTGTGGGGAGAGGTCAGCCTGACCGTCCGTTATGACTGAACAAAGAGGGGCATGCAGAGGTCTGAAGAGGTAAGAAGTCTAGGACACCTTGCAGGTTTGCTTCCCGCAAGACTCAGTGGAGGGAAGGGTCAATCCCCAAGTCGGGCATTAAGGCAAAAGGGGCCAGTGAGATTCCAAACATTAGAAGGCTGGTCATGTGTGACATAGCCCACCTTCCCTGCAACTCTTCCTCCACACTTATGGGGAAACTTCTGCTCTGGCAAGCACATCAATGTGCTCCTTCCTGGAAAAACTGCTTTCTTCTCCCAAACCTCAACTCACATGATGCCCCTCACTTATAAGCCCCCCCTTCTTCTGCCCCACCTGCCAATCCTCCCTAATTAAGACTGGCAGCCAGCACGGAGCAGGACCTTAATGTATACTTGCCATTATAGGCTGAGCTGTATGCATCCCCAAGAAAATAGGTTAAACTCCTAACCCCTGGGGCCTGTGAGCATGACTGACCTTGGTTGGGAATGGGTCCTTTCAGATGTAATTAGTGAAGTTAAGAGGAAGTCATACTACAGTAAGATGGGCCCTTGACCCAATATGACTGATGTCTTCATAGGAAGAGAGCAATCTCTTCATAGAAGGAGAGAACACAGAGCAGCCCACGTGACAAAGGAGGTAGAGACTGAAGTGCACAGCTATTAGCCAAGGAACATCTAGGGCCACCCAGGAGCTGGAAGAGGTAAGGGAGGCTCCTTCCCTGGAGCCTTCAGAGTGACTATGGCTCTCTCGTCACCCTGATGTTGGACTTCTAGCCTTCAGGACTGTGACACAATACATTTCTGCCATTTACGCCACCTGTCTGTGGTACATTTTTTACAGCAGCCCTAGCAAACCAATACACTTGGGAATTGAAACAATCAGATAAAATCATGGCTCCTCCATGAAGTTTACCCTGTCTCTTCAAGCCTGAAATTATCTGTCCCTAAAAGTCAGAAAACAATCATCAGCCCACACTCCTTCCCTGCCCTCCACTGCTAGCCCTAGGTGGATGATACCATCCTAACGAGGGGCTGACATAGATAATCCATCTACTAGGACAATAATAACAGCTCTCATTTATTAAGTGATTCCATGTGATCACCACTTTATAAATCTTGTCTCCTATTATCCTCACAAGTGATTTTAAATGCATTTGTTTCATTTGAGCCTAATGATGACACCACGGGGCAGGGTCTATTATCCCCATTTTATAGGTGACCAAAGAGTGGCCCAGAAGGACTTTCTCCAATGTCACCGAGCAAGTTAGTGGTAGAGCCAGCTATGTACCACTCCGAAGCATGTGCTCCTCACTGCCGTGTTCGTGTTTCCCTTGGTCTGCACGTAATTGTTTTTCACCTAGCTCATTTTGTTCACTTCTGTGCCACCTCTTGTGTGCGTTTTCTTGTGTTTCTTTCACACTGTGGACCGTCTTGGTTTGACTGTGAAACATACATGCAAAAGAAAGTTGCCTTCTACCAAGTGAGATAATTTTCTATGCATGGGTTTTAAGTCTCTGATGTCAAGAGGCAGTTAGACATGTAAACCCTGGTGGACCTCCTGAGGTAGTAAACAGAACCCCAAGATGCAGAGGGAGGATAACGTGAATGTACAAATAAATTTGGATATAAATATAAATATATACGGGGCACCTGGGTGGCTCAGTTGGTTAAGCATCCAAGTCATGATCTCACAGTTCGTGGATTTGAGCCCGGCTTTGAGCCTACTTCAAGTTCTGTGTCTCGCTCTCTTTCTGCCCACCCCCTCATGCTCTGTTGCTCTCTCTCAATCTCTCTCTCAAAAAGAAAACAAAACATAATACGCACACAAATCAGTTTTTATCCTTCTGAGCATAACAGAAAACCTACATTTCCGAAGACTAATCCTAGATCCATTGTGGGGGGAGGGGCAAGGGGAAGCAACTTCTAAGACTTGCCTTGGAAAGCAAAGCAAGTGATAAATTGCAAGTCTCAGTTAAACTGCCACCCTCTTACTTGACAATGTAAATAAAATGTTCTTCTGTGAATGAAAGTATAGGAGTTAGAATAGCATGACAAATAAGTTTATATGGTTATTATCAAAATATTACAAACAAATATGCTTCACCATCTTTTGGGGAGGAATGGATGGCAACATGAACGTTTACTTTGGTACATGAGATAAAAAGCACAGAGGAATGACACATGTGTCACTCTACCACTATTATCACTGTGACTCAAGAATTTATGGAGCATTGGCCATAGATACTTATGAAACCCAAAAGGGGAAAAACAAGAGAGAATTGACCAGATTTACAGGCAAAAGATTAGATGTATGTACATGTGCATGTATGGAGAGATGACTGGTGTGAGGGACAGAGAAGGGACAGGAAGAGGAAGGAGACAGTCAATGCCCATGTGTTGCTCTAAATTTGGGTTGTCAGTAATCTTGTACTAGGGCTGCGATATATACCGGCTCATGGTGAAGATTCTCCCCAAACACAGCATTGCACATAGTAGGCACGCCACGGTCGCTGAATCCACCTGGTGGAACTAGACTATACTAGCAGTGTTTTTACAGCTGACTCGGTCATGCCAAAGCAACAAAAATAAACACGATAGCCCAGATCAGACTTGAGTGTTAGAGTTTTCTATCTTAAAAAAATAAACATCATAAACTAAACCCATAAAGTAGAAGTGCAAATATTAGTCTGAGCTAGAAGCCAAAGTCAACGGGAGCACTTTGTAAATAATTAGGGAGTAATTATACATAAAGACACACACTCTGGACATTAAAAAATTAGTGGTCCATATATTTTAGCTTCCTAGTACCACCACAATTAATCAAAAGTTTATATATTTCTTTAATCCATATACAACATGCCAACAACTGCAGTTAAATGCATCATAGAAATGGAACGCTCCTGCAGAAGATTTCATTAAATCTAACATGATTTACAGGACTTAAGACACATGGCTGGGAGATTTCTATATCACGGCAGCAAGTACTCCAGGGATGCCTTGACCCACTTGAAATTGTTTTAGCTCCACTATTACCTGGGTCACAACTGATGGCAGCATAGATCAATTACATTGTAGTCATTTAAAACCTGTTTCCATGCATCTGGTCATCCAAAGATTCACTTTGCATTTTCATACCCTGAAAGAGCCCTTATAACAGAACTTCTTGAACAGACTAAGATTAACTCATTTACCTAAACAGGGCCCCTATGAGACAGGCTGTGAGGAAATATGCCCCCTTTAAGACTGCAAACATCCTCTCTCCCTGCATTTCTGAAGAGGCTAATTTTTCAAGCCTCTTCTTACATTCTCCTCAGCCTCTTCTATTTAAGAACTGACTACCTCACATTGATTTGGGGACTCAGAGTCAATAACTGGGCAGACTTCTCAAGTTTATTTCTGCCAATGGATAGAGGGGGTTGTTTAGATGCCTATAATTAGGCTGGCTGCTAGTGGTTTTAGAAAGTAATTTACTGTCAGAAATTTTGCATGCTGGGTGGAATAAGAAACTCTAGAAATTCTATACTAGAGGCATTTCCTGTGAAATCCATTGCTGATTATTTAAGATCAGAGCAAACCGTGCATCCTTCAGAGCAAGGCTGACCTCCCCCACCCTGAAGGTGCCAGTCCCAGCAGACATGAGTGTAACACATCCTCTCACCAAACTTTGTTACATACCAAGAAAACGGACTCAGTGTGATGCATTTAAAACATTGCTTTAATGGTTATTTATTTTGAGAGAGGGAGAGAGAGAAAGCAAGCACGAGCGGGGGAAGGGCACGGACACACACACACACACACACACACACACAGAGAATCCGAAGCAGGCTCCAGGCTCTGAGCTGTCAGCACAGAGCCTGACGCGGGGCTTGAACTCATAAACTGAGAGATCATGACCTGAGCCGAAGTTGGACGCTCATCCAACTAAGCCACCCAACCTCCCCAATGTATTTTTTTTTTATTGACCAAAATGCCACACAAGCATGCCTAGGTCACACTGCTCCAAAGCCTCTGTGTTACTTAGAGAAAAGTCCAAGGCTGTAGCAAATGGCCTGCAAGGTGCTCCGTGACCTGCTGGCCACTCACCACAAATCTAACCGCCAGCTCCCTGTCCTGCCTCCAAGCTTTCTCCTCTCACATGCTCTGCTCCAGCCTCAGTGGCCTGCTTCATATTTCTCAGACATACTTTTGCACTTGCTATTGCTCTTGTCTGGAAGGTTCTTCCCACACAGAACCCCATGGCTTGCTCCCTCACCTCCTTCAAGTCTGTTCCCGACTGTCATCTTCTCAACGGAGCCTCTCTTAATGACTCTTTTAAAAACTTGAGCCCTTGTGGGGGCGCCTGGGTGGCTTTGTCAGTTGAGCATCCAATAGGCTCAGGTCACGATCTCATAGTTCGTGAGTTCAAGCCCCATGTCGGGCTCTCTGCTGGCAATTCAGAGCCTGCTTCAAATCCTTTGTCTCTCTTTCTCTCTGTCCCTACCCTACTTGTGCTCTCTCTCTCTCTCAAAAATTAATAAACATTAAAAAAAAAAGTTGAGCCCCTGTAATCCATGCCCCAACCCCCTCCCTGTTCAGCTGATCTCCTCAGCACTATCATCATCCCGCCTGGTCTCTATTTTAGTCCATACTTACTTTGCGTATTTTCTGTCCCCCATCTGCCACCCCTCTGTGGAACAGAAGGTGAATGAGGGCAAGGACTTGGCTTTACCACTATGTTCCTAGTGCCTCAAAAAGTGACTGGCTCATAGTAGGTGCACAATACACATTGTTGGATGGGTGAACAGGTACGAGAATGTGCCAGTTCCTCTCCAACTGAGACAAGTAATTAGATATTGAATTTCTGGTTCTACTCATTAAATAGCTCTACCGCATAGCCAGTTTTCTTTCTTTTTAGGTTTTTGGAGGAAGGGGGTGCCCATTCCATTCTGATCACTGTTCATCTCTCAGGGAAGGATTCCAATCCAGAGAGTCTGTCTAGACAGAGGAACGTGTGCCATGTAATTTTTCAACTTTTGTGTTGTCCCTGTCCCCAGGAAACACGGCCTTGAGAAGGAGTGAACTCCAGCTATTTTTTCAGAATAGGGAGTTCTACTTAAAAACTTTTCAAATGCAGTATCATAGAGTGCTTTCAGAATCAGAGTTATTTTTGTAAACTTAATCTTTAGATGTAATTCCACGGGTTTGGCATCCAGCAACATTCCCACATCACAACGATTCCTGGGCTCAACGATAAACACAGATTCTACGCTTCCAAATCCTAGGATTACCTCTTACTTCTGCAAGTTGAAAAGAATGGAAACTAGAATAAAATCCCTGGTGAAGTAATCTGATCCCACTCTGGTCGGTGAGGATGGAGGCAAGTGTGACTGACTGCTCGGAACCACTGCTTTTATTCATGTGTCTTTATTCGGTGTAGACCTCAGCATCCACCTCTGCCATAGCCATGGGTATCCACACATGTAGGTGGGGCATGGAGGGGGCAAGGGGAGATTGCAGGGATAAGACCAAAAGGCAGAGGGCTCTTGAACCACGGCCACACAAGACACTCGGACGGCGATATAGAGAGCATTTGTCTAGCAAGAGGAGTGTGGGAAATGACACAAAATAGGCCTGGCACACGCGACCTTTTAAGCAGTAGTAGTGGCTCAATACAATTGATGAAGTGCTTCCATTTAAAGTTATTAATTGCGATAATGGCTTGAACTCAATAAAAGGGCTATATTGGATAAAAAGGAAAGCTGAACAATATTGTCTTCATTAGCATAAAATCTTCCAGGTCCCCCACTACACTTTCCGAGAGGAATAGAGAGATGCCTCAGTTTTAACCAAATTTTTATGGTTTTACAGCAGCCGTGGTTATGCATGAATTTCAGAATACATTTACTCGAAAATTCATTATATGAAACATTTATCCCATGAATAAATTAGAGACTCTGAAATACAGTGCAATAAAACTTTTGCTGCTAGAAGAATTTTTATGGGTGAAATAATGTGAAAATTAGTAACATCAAATATGATTCCCCTTAACCCAGACTAGTCCCACACACAATTATTTTGACATGGTCTGTCATACATAATAATGTAGATTTTCAAATAACGCTATAGAAAAGACTTGTAACAATTCTTATCAGAATTTAGAAATACATGATGAATCACTGGGTATGGAAAATGGCAGTTTATCCATTTTGCAAAATGATTTTTTTTCCCAGAGCCAAATGAGATTGAAGACTTTGTTCTCTCTTAGAAATTTTTAAACTATGATATCGTGAAGCAAGGGGAAAGCGAGTCTACACAGAGCTAACGCCTTCATCCCTTGTTTACTCAGTTGCTCTTGGCAATGTGGTCTCAACTTGGTACGTTAGGCATTTCAATGATGATATTTGACTATGGTTGGCACATTGAAACACGCTAATGCTAGTAACTTCATGAGGTGTAATTCATTATCAAAAAAGATATTTCTAAATAATTAAACAACATGTCATTATTTTCAAGAGAGATAATAATTATAAGTCAGTCAGCCAGCCGACCTAAACCCAGTGCCTCCTCCCATCGCATGGCACTGCTAAGATTTCACAGATGCAAAAATGTGAAAATTGCCTCAGAGGAATATGGCATACACCTAGAAGATAAAACCGATTGTTGAAGTTGAATTGAACAGGAGGAAAACACATGAAATAAATGCACTTATGTATGTGGAGATAATGCACCATCCCAGCACAATTTTCCAAAAATCAAGATCTATTTTATTTTCCAAAATGCTTTGTGTCTGTTCTGGATAATGAAAGCTTTGGCAACCGATAGTGGTGTGGTTACACCTCACTGCAGATGTATTTAATGCTGTGGAATCGTACATCCAAAAAAAAAAAAAAAAAAGGAGGGTAAAATGGCAAACCTGATGTTCTATATATTCCACCACAATAACAAAATTTAAATGCTATGTTATTCATAAAGTCATAAGAATTTCAATGCTTTCATTTGTCTAAGCAGGAAGATGGAATAGAACCCTAGAAAAATTATAAATGTTGCTCTCAGATCTATATTGCCTATATGATGGATGGACATCACTATCAAGGGAGGCAGAGAGGAAGGGTACAGGGAATCATCCATTTTCAAAGAGATCCATTTTATCACTGCATATACTTTAAGAGCCTTATTTGTCTTCGGTTCTGTTGTGCCGTTTTTTCATCCAAGTCAGTGGTGCAATAAGAATAGCTTGATCAAGCTCATCAACAGCTGAACACCTAATTGCTAATCGAGAATCTTCCCCTTAGTAACAGTGACTGGCTTTGGCGTATTTACCTTATTTTTAACCGGGGCTCCATTTCCAAATCTGTTCTGTGAGGAATTCTTTCAGTTCAAATCATCTACCACCATTCCCGAGTCTCTGATCATCCCCACAATAACAATTTGCAGATTAAGTATTTATACGTCATAAATCTATTCAGGCTCATATCAGGCTTTCACAATTTATGTTCAGCTTATCATTGGCTCATGACCATTAACTGTAGTTGAAAAGCCCTCCGGAGAGGCTTTGTCTTTAGACCTTGCCTTTAAGCAGTTCAGTATTATCATTCCCATTTTACAGGCATTACAATTGAAGCAAGAGAGGTAACAGTGCTTTCCTGGAGTCAGAGAACATGCACACTGTGGAATGAGCTTCAGAAACCAGTACCCCTGGCCACTAGTATGTTACTCTTTTTATTATGCCACACCGTGTGCACACGCACATGTGTATGCAAGTGTCTCAAACTTAGTTCCAACGGCAAAGTCATTGTGAGAAGCCATTACTATATTACTATATAATTTATGCTCTAATATTTATTAAGTGATCACAATATGCCACATACTATTCAAGGGACTTTACATGATTAAATAATTTTATCCTTATACCAACTCTATGACAAAATTATAGTTAAAATTTTGCAGACGTGGTCCATAGTACATTGTGTTTTTCCTGAGTGCTTACATTAAAGACACTAATTCATACATTCAAAAAACACACTTATTAAGTGCCTACCATTTATTAAGTGCCAGGCACTGGTCTAGGTGTCAAGGACACATGAAGACATATTTTGAAAATTGTCACTATCCTCAGTCTAATCCTATCTTTTCAGATTCAAGTTAACAGTAGGTCTGTTAAGAGGCTGTTAAATGACTCCAGCACATCTGGCTAAGGTGGTCAACTTAGTCTAGAATTTGATTAGCCTACAATTTAACTGTAAAACTTGACCCATGAAATCTTGGTTCAACGTGGTCTGTTTTGTATCCTATTACCCTATTTCTAGACTTCTTTTCTAACCAAAGTAGATGAAAGGCAAAGAGTTAACCTGTTGGAGATTCTTTTATTGCTTGTGCGTTTCCAACTGAGTTGAGCTGATCAAAGAATATAAGAAAAAAGTTATTACTTGTAAAACCCACTTTTCACTTAGACTACAATGGTACTTGTGAGTAGTTGTCTCTAATACAGTGACATGAGGCAACATAAATCTTCGATTTAACTCCTTTTTATTCCATGGCATAACTTTATAGGATGCTGTAAATATCCCAAAATACACAGTTTGGGCTCTAATCCATGCAAATTTATAGACAAGCTCATCTATAATATAGTTTTGTTTTGTTGTTTTTTAAAGATCTAATTACCAGAACACTTTAGAACAATGAGTGAACATACAGTTTTTAAAAAACCTGAAATTCAGGAGTGGTAATAACGGCAAGCCAACAAATGCAATGATAAGTTAGTGGAGCTTAAAAGATGGGGAGAAGGGGGCTGCATGGTAATTCTGACTTGGTTTAACCTTTCTATTTTATCAGTTTAATTTATATTTTCAACCATCGGAAACCCAGCCCCTTGACACCACCAACAGTAAAATTTGAGAGACCATCCTTTCTGCATCTCTATCTTAGTTTTTCTTGGAATAAATGACAGGGATTGCAAAGTTCTTTTGTTTTTAAATGTTTATTTTCAGAGAGAGAGAGACAGAGACAGAGTCAGAGAGACAGACAGAATGAGAAAGCAAGCATGAGCAAGGAGAGGGTCAAAGAGAGAAGACAGACTTTCTCGGGAAGGCTCTATGCTGTCAGCATGGAGCCCCACATGGGGCTCGACCTCATGAACTGTGAGAGTCCGAGCTTAACCAACTGAACCAACCAGGTGCTCCAACTTTTAACGGTGACACTGGATCGACACTAAAACCACTGCTAATGTGGGGCGCCTGGGTGGCTTAGTCGGTTAAGCGTCCGACTTTCGCTTAGGTCACGATCTAGCGATTCATGGGTTCGAGCCCCGCGTCGGGCTCTGTGCTGACTGCCAGCTCGGAGCCTGGAGCCAATTTCAGAGTCTGTATCTCCCTCTCTCTCTGACCCTCCCCTGCTCACGCTGTCTCTCTCTCTCTCCTAGAAATAAATAAAAACAATATTAAAAAAATAAAATAAAATAAAACCACTGCTAATGTAAAATACTTGTAATGGCCACAAGTCCAACCAAATGGATACACTGTAGTATAAAGAAACATCAGGGTTTTTTTTTTTTTATGTTTTATTTATTTCTGAGAGAGAGAGAGAGAGAGACAGCATGAGCAGGAGAGGGTCAGAGAGAGAGAGAGGGAGACACAAACTCCGAAACAGGCTCCAGGCTCTGAGCTGGCTGTCAGCACAGAGCCCGACGCGGGGGTCAAACCCATGAACCTTGAGATCATGATCTGAGCCGAAGCCGGACGCTTAACCGACTGAGCCACCCAGGTACCCCAGGAAACATCTGTTTTGAAACTAGATAGATTTGGGTTCAAATCCTTTATTCTGTGCCCTCAGGCCAGATACTTGAATCCCTTGAAGCCTCCATTTCAGTGTTAACAGGACTGGGATGAAGACAGCTCCTGCTTCAAGGAATTGCAGAAATGAAACAAAACAATGCATACAAAAACCCATCACACTTGTTGGCACTTACCGGATACTCAATAAATGCAACTTCTAGTCCTCTCCCCAAATGACCAAAGAGAAAAAGAAAAAAAAATCTAGCATTTTAAATTCTGTCACAGGATATACTCTTTATAAAGCAATAAATATGCCTAATTATGTGATAGAATTTCCAAACACAGAAGTGCCAAAGAGATCCTATTGGGATAATTAAAACAGATGAATATGTTAAGGATTACATTACACAGATTCTAGTCTCTACAATGAGCAGATAAAACTTTAATAAAAGATATCCTTGTACAAATACAGCAAGCAGAACATTTCAACTCCTCCAAGAGAGGTATTGAGAGGAATGTCAAAGGTCACCTTATTATTATCCCTAGAAATGAAAATGAAATTGTCTCTCTGTATATTCAGATTGCTTTCTGAGATTCTTCTAATGGTCTAGGTTCTTCCAATTTGTGCATGAGACCTATTGTTAGGAAACCAACACTGAATTAAAAGCTAGAACATATCAAAACTTTTCAAATTAAATTAAAGCCATTCACTCTGGCCAATGGCTCCAAAGCAACTACTCTGGGTGTGAGTGGCTCTGACAGGCTCTGTGGACACCAAGAAAGACCAGACATAATCTGCCCTCAAGGAGATGACAGGCCACTGAGGGAGGAGGCTTGATTCTGAAACCAGACAGATGAAAGAATGTTATCTCTCCTAAAATAAGAATCTTCTGTTTAAGTGTAAATCAGACGACACATTTGTAGACGACAGGGTTTAAAATGGCTGATGATTTTTTCCACCACTACATTCAAAAGTGACTTTTACTCCTAGACTGTGGAATAACCTAGTAAATGGTCAGTGAAGCAGAAACTGAAACACAGAAAGCCATATGCTTTGCAAAAGAGCTCTCCCATTTAATGTTTCTATGCCTTAAAGAAAGAGCATCCTTGGGCTCCAGGCTAGATATGACATCGACATACTCCATGGTCCTACCCTGAACATTCCTGGTCTGGAAAAGGAAACACACAGGTATTTAAACACAGGTATCTAGCACAACTCAGTTATAAGTACAAGCATCATAGTATTGGGAGTTTTTCTCATCCCATGTGTACCATTCATGTATGGGTTCTCTCAAAGTTTCCAATAGCCTGAGCTTTTGTGACATGCAACTTTTATGCTAGGAGTAATGCCAGTAGGTTCCACGGTGGGAGATCCCTTTCAGAAACTATGAACAGTACCTTCTGGCATACACTTCCACCGCTCCATTTGCCAAGGTTAAGCACTTGTTTCCTTACTGGATGGACAGTATCCAAAATGTCATCCTGTCCATATGGCTTCCTAGGAAGAACTATAGCTAGCATGGCCACAAGAATGCAGGGCTCTGAGAAAGAAGGTTCCAGAGATAACCAAAGGGCACAGGTGCTTTTTACACTGAAGTTAAGAAAGTGACAACAGAAGCTAGAGAAATAAACCAGTTAAGGGGCTCAAGATACCCAGTTACTTGATAGAGGATGAAAACGTATCTGGACAGCTTGAGCCCATATTGTCTGCAATGGGGAGAGCCCTCCCTCCCAATGACTGTAGGGCTGGAAGGACTATTTAGTTGTGGTCATCTAGTTGAAATCGTCATCTGATATGTCCCTCCCCCATGCAGCTTCTCGTCACATACTTTCTGTGACAGGGAACCCACACTTTCTCCGCCTCAGGATGAGGCATCCATTATCGAACACTCAGCTAAAACTTGCCTCCCTAAAAGCTTTTGTATAGTGATTGGGACTCCATCCCTTAGAGCCACAAAGAACAAGCTTAATTCTTCTTTCCTTCCATTTGACAGATTGTGACATGTATAATGAAAGCTGTTCTGTTCCCCTAAGTTCACTGTTTCTGCTTCACGTGATAAAGCTTGGAGCCCTCCCCTCCCCTTCTCATTCACTCCAGCTTATGGGTGGCACTCAGCCCTCAGTGAAGCTCTCATGTCATAGTCTTAAGAGTTCAAAGTCAACTGCAATGATCGCTGTCCTTTTGCAAAACATTATACTTCCTCCTGGCCGACTAAGAGCCTATTTGCTGTTTTGATCACAGTAAAAAATGACATTGCATGACAACCTCTAGGCAGAATACTGCCTCTGCCATCAAATCCTGCCTGCTGTGCCTTCATCTTCTCCTACTTATGTGGATCCCATTTGGCTCCGGGAGATTTAATTCATAAACATTTATAAAATGCCTACTGTGTGAAAATCCTGCGTTAGAAATTAAGGATATCATGATGAATACAACAACAAAAAACCTACTCAGAGAACACACACTGTAAAAGGAAAGATAGGGACGATATAATAAAAAAGTAAAGTGTCATATATGTTAGGACTAAAATATTCAAAAAGGTCCATAGAGGAAGGCATCATAAACTCTGCTTAGGAGAAGTGGGAACACTAGAAATGCACCAGAAGGAGAAACTTTTGTGGATGACGTTACAAAATGAATAGGATTTTGACAGGAAGGAAGATTATTCCAACTCAAAGTGGTCTCTGCCAAAGCACAGAGGTGTGAAAGCATCTGGTGCACACGAGGGCATAACAGGCTGGAGCACAATGCTCACGGGGCTAGATGGATTTAGGGTGGGGAAATGGGAAATGGGCTCAGGACTGAGGGATTGGATGAGTGTGGACTTCATTCTTTAGGAAACACCATACGATCCAGGTTTTTGAGCAGAGAAGTGAATGCTGAGGAATGTGTTTTTTTTTGAAAACTCAGTCAATCAAAGAATACAGAAAATGAGTGAGATGGAAGACAAAGTTGGAATTGCTAGCAGGACCAGCAGTTGTATAGGCTCCTGCTGTCATTCTGACAGGAGGTGAAGAGGGGCCTGAAAAGGAAGGTGGTGGTGGGCAAAGCCACAGTGGTCAATCAACAGGCGGTAAATGACTGGATGTTGGCAGCAGGGTTTGAGCCTGGGTGGCTGTGTGGATGATGGTCTTTGGGCAGACAGAAATAAAAAATACTACGTCGTAAAAGAATATGGAGCTATATCTTTCAGAGTTACATAAGGTTCTATTAATAATGATAACTCATTAATATAAGTGTAATACTTAAGAATAAAAGAGTTGGTCTTTTATTATGTGCAGAGCACCTAGGTAAAAATGTAGTATGAGGTTGGAAATGTGATTGTGGACAGGAGATGTGAGTTGCGTGTCATCAACATGGGTGGCAGGGTGAGGGTGAAGAAGAAAGCTGAGAACCATACAATGAACCCTGGGAAATTCTATTGCCTTAGAGTCAACTACTAACATACTGCCCCTCCCACTGGGTCAGTCATTACAAAGCAAGGGATTTACCCTCAAACAGCTATAAAACAAAAACTAAATTTCAAAATCCATGACCTACCTATAATAAACCTACTGTTTTATTTTCTCTGTTTTTTAAGTTTATTTATTTTTATTTTGAGAGAGAGAGGGAGCTAGGGAGGGGCAGAGAGACAGGAAGAGAGTGAAACCCAAACGGGCTCCATGCTGTCAGCACAGAGCCCAAAGTGGAGCTCGAACTCACAAACTGTGTGATCATGACCTAAGCTGAAATCAAGAATCGATGCTCAGTGGACTAAGCTCCCCAGGGGCCCCTACTGTTTTACTTTCCAAGTTGAATGCACTTTGGGGGTTATATGTGACTCATGAGAACCATTTTCTCTGAGATAAGCATCTAGGCACAATATGGGAACCAGATATAATTTTAAAGGAAGCATTTAGCATGACACATGTTTTCTGTTTATGAGTGGGAGGAGCAGTTCATGCTTAATGATGACTGAGGGCAAGGAAAAAATCCCTTATCGGAATCTAAAATACTGGTAGAAGCTTGGCATTGCTTTGTCTTCATGAACTTGTGATATAAAAAGAACTTTGGTATATAATTTGCTCCTGAGCTGGAAGACCACAGTAGATATTAGAGTAGAGAAAATGGCACATTGTTAAAGGCAACAAGAAGCCCAGACAGTAGGATAGAGAGGTCTAAACGCCTTGACACCACACCTTGATTAAATAGTTTTATATGTACTTTTGTTTGTTCTCATCCCTCACAGTCTCTGTCTCCCCCTGACTGGTTTTACTATAAGATAAAACAACTCAATCAAATACTGCGTATAAATATTGGCAGCTTTCAGCCTCGCTTTTCATCCAGAGCCTAATAGGCAAAGAGCTTCAGTGAGTTTGCTGGCTTTTCCAAGTGAGTCTAGAGGGGCTCGTTTACCCTAGATCGAATCTTAGGCAAACAGTTCGCTATCGCTCTACAAACAAGCAAAAATTATGACCTTATGCTATTGTTTCTCAGCAATCCAAAGCTTTGATGCAGACTGTGTGCCCTTTCCAACATAATTGGATATAAAGCCACTTTTGTTTAAAACACCCGAGGAAGATTCATTGTTAATCATGTGGGTTTGGGCTGCAACATTAGGTAATTCTACTGGCTAAGGTTTCACTAAGTGTCGAAGTTACTTACAAGATTCCTCTGCGAGGGAACTGACACAACATTCTGATTTGCAGATATCAGGAAGGGTTTTCATGTGACACTCCTGATGGTGCTAAATATTTCTTCACCAGGTGAAGTGTCCCTACTGAAGCATTGAGTGGACAGAGAAAGCATTAATATTGGGGGGAGGAGGGACAGGACAAAGGATGGATTGATAAGGCAGCATTTACCAGTACAGAAAAACTTGCTTAGAAATGGTGTTTGTGGGTGTTTACCTCACCAACGTCATCTCTAACACCTTTCCCTTTAAGTCTCACTGTGCCCGGTTGTCCACAGTTCGCACTACTCTAACAGAGTGGTTGTTACTCCATAGTTCTGACAAGGACGAAGTAAAATTTGTTCTTTCCAAGCCATACAGTTCAACAGCTTTAAGTATGAGAAAATTTAGTTAGGAGGTTTGGATTTTTAAAAATGAACTATAGTTATGATAGAGTCCATTAACCAATTCTGAATTAAAGTGGAATGGAAATAAAATTATAGGAGAACATGTATAAAAGAACATGTGACAGCCACATGGATACCAAATGAATCCATTATACTAAGTACTTTTCCAGTAATAGCAAAATGAATTCATAATGATGGCACACTTAAGATCAAATGAAACCTAAAAATATAAATGTCAAAATATCTGTACAGGGTTCGTTCTCATAATTTACCTTTTCACTGCACACCAAATACAAAGTCAAAATGCTTCCGTGTTGAGGATGTTCGTTTTAACACTTTTCACTCGTGAGTTGGGTTTGATGGTTGTAAATGGAGTTTTATGTAAATCAGAAAGACAGATGATAAATTTCATGGGTTGGTCATGGCAAAGATGGCAAATTTCACAGTAAGTCACAGACTAATGTACAGACACACAACCGCAAATAAAATCAATTTAACTGCTAAGTAAATTACTCTTCAGGATTAAAAATGAGAGCATAGGTGCACCACGAGATGTTTCCATAGGATGCACTGAAAACTACATTCTAAAGCAACAAGTCTAGAAAAATTCTGCTTCGGGAAAATAGTACTCTTCTGTGTGAGTATTCAAATAATTTCAAAATATTATTGCTATTTTTGGAAATCCAAAATCATGGATCATCATTGCAAATGACCAATGTGTTGATCAGAAACGCAGACTCTTTTTGGATTTGTGTCATCATTTGGACTTTATATGAATTCCCTTGAAATTTTGGCATTTATCATGACAATAAATAATGAAACAATGAACACATTATCCTTATCCATATACAGGCCCTATACAGGTTTTTAAGGTCTCACGAAAAAGAAAGAGCACGTTGAATGTTAAAAGTGGCCAGTGTTTGAGGAGGTTTTGAGAGACAGGTCAAACATTTCCCACACATAAGCTCATGCTCATCAAAATGCTTACAAGCATGTCGCTTAGAACACAATTTTGTCTGCCCGTTCAAACACCGCTCTTTCTAAATCCGGGAGGTCTATTTCAATATTACAGACATGATATAATTGCTCCTGCCAGCATTACAGATTTTTGCACAGCTGAGTGGAATGCACCAAGGCAATTTACCATAATGGTGTGGGCACATGTGCACATGGTCACAACACACGCACGCACGCGCGCGCACGCACACACACCCCCCCATCATCATACCTACGAAAGAAAGGTTTTCACAGAATGCAAAAGACAAAGGCCCTACATGACAAGCTAAAATTTTATTTGGAGAATTCTGGTTAATGTTGAGCCTTATAATCTTTAAGAGCTAGAAAGATTTCCAGCCACAGAAAGCATTTTGACAGGATACTTGCTTGCCAATTAAATCCTCAGGAGCACAGCAACAGACGGGGCTAAATACAGATAATATAATTCGGCCTCTTGTTTGCACAGCAGTAAATTAGAATCCTGAAAAATAGTGGCTACAGATGTTCTTTCTAAACAACAACAACAACAACATCAACATCAACAACACAACAATTTTTAATGCCTTTCTGGAGTTATATTGCAAAGCATCCCTTATGAGCTTCTTATTCCTGAAAGCATCAGCAACAGGGCCAAGGTCAGAATAGCTTCCTGGGAAGAATGCATTAGGGGAGGGGAGTCTATAGAGGCTGAGGGGGCTTCAGTGTCAAGAGAGGGGCTTGCTCAGGAACCTGGTGGGCGCTAAACATGGAACCTCCCCATGTCCATGGCACACATCTCTTTGGTTCAATATGGGGCTCAAGTACTCCCGTGGGTAACTCCATCACTTCAGGGGTCTGGTACATTTAATTAAGCTAAGTAGAACGAGAGCCTACCCTGGGAGTCAGCCTGCTCGCCCGACCCTGTGGCAGACAAGGCTGCTTTGAACAGAGCATCAGGAAGTAGGGATTTGGCAATTTTTCAGTTCATCTGTTCAAAAGAAGTGGCCAAGGTAGATTATTTTTTGTCTGAATTATCAAGTTTGGCTGTCTGTGTTGATGAAATGACCCAGATAATTGCCAAATCTCCATTTCACCAGTCTCCACAACCCAAATATGCCAGCAATCTTTTGAGGATCGCATCACTTACCCTGACAGTTTCCCCATTTGCTAAATAAGATGAACAGTACCTGACATCACATCTCATTTAGAAAGCAATATGTAACCTTCAGGTGAGATGCAGAAATTACTATGTATTTAAGCTTTAACAGAAAATACATAATGACAAACACCAATACAAATAAAATTTGATATGAAAATCTTGGGATTATATTGGATATACTTAGTCTTTATTTGGTCCTTCCTGTGGATTACTGTCTGATTTTTAAGCCCTCTTAGTGAGTATGTTGCTTTCCAAAGGAAACATATGGCAAGGGAAAATTCAAAGGCAGGGACCCTCCCGTTTTCTAGCTATAGTGTTTCTGGCAACTTGTGGAAGGACAAATTGTGGCTTTCACTGCACTAAATTTCTAGAAATGAACTCCCTGTCCCTCCTCGAAAGACCTAAACCCAGACCCAGTATGAAAGCTCATCACTATCTACCAAGAGTCGTGACTTCCCCTATCGCTTGGACTTTCTTCTGACTTTGTTATGATGGCATTTGGCCTCTAACTGGTGCACTCCCAGCTCTACCAAGTATCAGCACCAACCAGATGGCGTTATGGATGCCTTTTTCAAATCCCATCCCTACTTTTTCCTTGACTACTCTACACACTATTAGTCATTATTGTGGCAGCTTACTCTAAGCCAAAGGATATAAATGTGTCTGCAATCTGACTGGCAGGGGTGTCATAAAACAGTGCAGACTGAGTGTGCACACGTCTGTGTATGTGTGTGTGTGTGCGCATGTATGCAAAAATGTGTGCATGCGTACACATACTCACATATGCATGTGCATGCACACCGCCTATACACAAATGCACTAGCTTGCTTTCTAACTCTCTCTAGGGGGAAGCAAAAATATATTTTTCTCATGATAGAAAGCTAGGATTGATTCCCATCAATCAAGTCCTGTCTTCCTCCCATCCGTCTCTGTCCACGGCATAGCCAGTTACTACACAAGAACCAGTCAACAAAGTCCTGACATGTTTACTCAGATTACAGCAGAGCTACTTCATCAGAATCATGAGCATTGCGTTGATTTGAATAGCAGCATAGCAAAAGCTGAGACCCTTATAATAATACACATTCTAAAATAACCCGGGCAAAAGATTTTCTCACTCTCATCAATTGCTGTCAATTGATCGCTCTCACTGCAAAACAAACTGCAAGACATCATCAGACACATATCTATATTAAAGAAATTCTACATGGCAATGAGAAACAATGAAATCTGGCCATGTGTAGCCACATGGATGGACCTTGAGGGTGTGATGCTGAGCGAAATAAGTCAGGCAGAGAAAGACAAATATCATATGTGTGCACGTATAGGAGGATTAGGAGGAGCTTAACAGAGGACCAAGGGGGAGAAGAAGGGCAGAAATGGTGGGGGAAAGGGGGAGAGGCAAACCATGAGAGACTCTTGAATGCTGACAAAAACTGAGGACTGGTGGATGTGGGGGGAGGAGGGGTGGGCATGGAGGAGGGCACTTGTGGGGATGAGCACTGGGTGTTATGTGGAAACTAATTTGACAATAAACTATTTGTAAAAAAAAAAAAAAAAGAAATTTGGTCCTCTAGCAAATAGGTATAGAATCTAAGCTGACGTACAATGCAGAAGAAACTGCTGGGACCTCAGAGGACATCCCACTGATTTGGCTGCACATTTCGTTTTATTTATATCCTAAGAGGGAGAACACATCTGTAAACATTTTCAAAGTTTAAAGCACAATGCAGAGGGACTGCCTACGTTATTATCTATGCAGAGCACGCAGTTTAACATTTGTTTATGCAAACCATATAATTGGAAACTCTGTCCATTTTCTGCTTGTGCTAAGTATTCTGTGTATAAATACTTTTTCATAGTAGATAAATAGGGTTTTTATTTAGGTCTTATCACCTTCATATTACATATTCATTGATTTCTAAACTGCCTTAAACAGCTCTGTAGCTGGGAAACATTATGAATTCAGCTTTGGCACCTTGGTATTAAATTTGCATAGCAGGTCACGCGTCGCTTGACATACATGCAAAATTGCACTGCGGCTATTTTATTACAAGCCACAAAAGATATTCAGAAACTGCATACAGCATCAAAAATAAATTAAAATGGATCAAAGACCCAATAGGAAGCCACATTTTTTTTTATTGTTTTGTGATGCCTAAAGCCATTTAGATGTTCTAGTCAATAAACAAAAGTTAGACTAACAATTTTTAGTCCTCCTGGTTTTATATTCTAATTACCAAAGGTTAACACAATTTTTCTTTATCACACCAGGGCTGACTTTAGTTGTAGTTAAGAGTTAAATATGAAGTCCCCTGTACTATGACGCCTGCAATTACATGTACACTCCAGACACACACGTGTGCATTTGCTGCCATAATAAAATTATGTTTTGTCGCAATGCATTCAGCATTTGCACTTCTGAGGAGATTTGGCATTTATTAAAAGTGTATAGGCATCCCATTACAAATCACCTCCCCTCATATTTTATGTTCAAATACATTAGCAAAACATTTTTCTGGGCTAACCCTATGACACGTATTAGGAACAAGCTCTAGTCCTATCATTTCTGGATGTAATGGAAATAATTTTCAGTGGACAAGGCTGGACGCTGTCACACCCCATATACAACACCCCTTCTAGGTCCAAGGGACTCAACCCTTGTGAGTCTCTGACGCTCAGGTATGGAGACTATTCATCAAACTGCCAAAGTTCAGAACTGGAAATTTGCCTAAATTGGCTCCTTTTAATGTTTATTTATTTTTGAGAGAGAGAGGGAGACAGAGCATGAGCAAGGGAGGGGCAGAGAGAGAGGGAGACACAGTATCTGAAGCAGGCTCCAGGCTCCGAGCGGTCAGCACAGAGCCTGCTGTGGGGCTTGAACTCACAAACCATGAGATCATGATCTGAGCCTCATCGGAAGCTTAACTGACTGAGCCACCCAGGCACCCCAATTAGCTCCTTTTAAAAGAGAACCAGAGAGAAGATAAATGTCTCCTGTTGTTGAGGAAGGGGCGCCACTGGAAAAATGACAAGGGAAAGTGGTATGAACAATGGCACAAAGAGAAATGTGCAGGAGGAGTATGGGGGTCAGTGAAGAGCCCTATCTGGTGATGGAAGAAGATACAGTGGCAAGACCTAAACACAAGACCGGTAATGCCCAACTTTGTTCATTCATCTGAGATGGTAACAGCCTATAATTACTCGAGAGTTAAAGAAGCTCTTTCAACTGGACTTGATTACAACCCATAGTCAGTCATTTAATGAAAGGATTTTGTTCAAATGGGATATCACAACATTTGGTAGCTCAAAAACTATATTATAACTTCACCTATAAAACTGTGAATTTGTTCATAAATCTTTTAACTCAAGGCCAAAGTCCTTGAGTTCCACAACATACTTGTCACATAAAGCACACCTCTAGTGCATCCTCTAGACTTGCTTGAGATTCTTGCAAGAAGACTAGGAACTTCAGACACTTAAGAAGCAATGTGAGTGCAGAATCTTTTATATTTTTATAATTTCTTCCTCAATCTTTAACAGTTGTCTTAGAAACACTTATTTTGATTACGTTTTTAATCAACTGAACTTTACTGATGGAACAGGTCGAGACTTGCAGGTATGTCAGGATGGACATGAATCTTTGGGACCCAGAGATGGGATGGTGGTAGAAAAAATAATGCTCCCCAAAAGATGCCCATATTCCAACCCCCAGGATCTTTGAATATGTTACCTTCTGTGGCAAAAGGGACTTTGGAGATGTGACTAAGTTAAGGGTCTTGAGATGGGGAGACTGTCTTGGACTATTGCAGGCCAACAAAATTACAGGAGACCACAAAGGTGGAAGAGGGAAGCAATAGAGTCAGTGTCAGAGAGCACGCTGTGACAGTGAACACGGGGGCATAGCAGGCTATGTGATGACGGGAGTGGAGATCAGAGAGAAAAGGATTTGAAGATGGCACACTACTAGCTTTGAAGATGGAGGAAGGGGTTATAAGCCAAGGAATGCAGGTAGCCTCTAGAAGCTAAAGAGAACAAAAACCAAAATTTCCCCTAAAACCTCCAGAAGGAACAGAGGCGCACTGATTTTTACCTAGAATTTCCATTTCAGATTTCTAATCTGTAGAAGCATAAGAGAGTAAGTCTGTGTTGCTGTAAACCTCTAAGTCTGGTAATATGTGTAGCAACAATAGGAAACTAACAGAACTGAGTTCTGCCAAAACATTCAACTTCATGTCATCAGAGAAACAATTTCCTTTGTTTCACATCATTTTTCTTTGGTTTATGCAATACTGAATTAAATTATATAATTACGATACTAAATACAACTGGCATTAGTAGGATTGGGGACAAACAGCTACACCCCCCCCGCCCCAACTAGCCATACAACTGAACTGGTGGGAGAGGAAGGAGCAGGTGTACCTGAAATTTTTCTCTGGCCATCAGTACGTATGTCACACACTGCAGCCAGGAGATGACCTACAGGGCTCAGAGAGTTTTGGTGAATCTTCCATGTTCTCAATTGGGTGGAGGTAACTTAAAGAAGCTGCTCTGGTATTTGATATTATAGCAAAGGCTCTCCCCACCCCCATGCCTTGCACTGTTCTTACAAATACAATGTTCCCATAGGACATGAATGTCCTTTGAATAGGAAAGTGAATTTTTTTTTAACTACATTTTGTTTTCACTTCCATTCAGATCATTTGAAATGCTTGGTGGCACTGTTGAAGAAAAATGAGAAATTCTGACAGATTCTCTAGCCTGGTTGCAGATCACTTCTAGAATGCTGTATGTTTCAGGCATTAATGGAATGGTGCATATGAAGATATACAAGGAACGCAAGCTAAAAGTTCATTCAAAAATATTCACAAGTCCTAGTGCCTGAGTCCTTGGGCAGAAACATAGGTGAGCATCATTCCACCATTCCAAAATTGTGTGGATATTTTCTGGACTCTGCTCTTATGAGATGTGGTTAAAGATTTGGCATATTTAACACTGATAAGCCACACCTGAGGCACCTGGTCAAGAAAGCATCGTTGATTTTCAAAAAGAGATCTGTTTCTTTGTCTTATGAAACAAGTCTTTCGCTAAATCTCATGAAGGCGCTTGCCTTAGGAACCTCCTACGTGATCAAATAATACCACGATGTTAGACATAGCTGTTGTCTTATGTTAGAAAGACTCTAATTTTAAGTAAACTCTACTGGCTGATGGGATGGCTTATCTCTGGCTTTGCCCTGGCTTCTCTGACAGATCACCCAAGATGATGATTCCTAACCTGAACTACTTTCTCTGGAGTACACTTTTTTAAAAAAGGGAACAAATTAGTTCAAAGCCTTATTACAGACCACTGAGTGAAATTCCCACATTCTTAGCAGTTTGAAAAATGTTTAATTTATGTTTATGTATTCTTATTCAAAATGTTAGTTAACAGCCTGTAGGGACCCAGTAATAGGACCTTTTTTTCTTTTTTATGTTTATTAGCTACATTAATGACTGTTTCTGCAATTCCACTGCAAAGACTTTCGTTAATGAATGCCAATTAATTCTGAAATGATTTTAAACAAAGGGTGATGAAAATAACCAATCAACCGTGACAGTGCAAAGCACAAGCAAGCGGCTGTGGCCTAAATTTCCTGCGTTGATTATTTGCTGTCAGAGGGTATTGCTATTCATCAGGCTTGTCTTCAGATTCTATATACATGCGTTAGACTACAGTGTCATTATCTCAGACAGAGTTGGGGCCCTGTCTCCGATGGCACAGATCCCATCATGACCAGGTGTCAGCGCCATCCAAATGCATGGCCTCGTTACCTGTCACCAGATGGGGTCTTATCATACAAATAGTGTTTTCTACTTAGTAGGCACTCAGTAGATATTTGTGAAGTTACAGTGAGGCTTGAAATAAAACCTAGTCCACACAAGTGGTAACTGAGTGGACAGGCTGTATGGCAGTTAATAAATAATATAATATGCCATGCGTAGTTTGAAACAGATGGTCTAGTTTCAAATTTCAAAACTAAACACAACCTCAAAACCCTTACTAGAAATGGTTAATCAAGGAATTCCCCTTAACTTGTTCATTAGAATTAAACGACAATTGTAGTATGAATGCAAATGCTTCTGTGAATGTACCGCTATGGAGTTAGAGCATCCAAACATTCCAACAAACCCCAGGTAATGTAAGCCCAACAAAGCCAGCGTTTTCTTTTACGATCTGGAAATACTCAAACATGTTGCTGACAGGTAGCTTTGGAACTTTGTGAACTTCACTGCCCCCTTCTCTACTCCCTACCTGGCAAGGTTGATGGGGACTAGATTGGATGCCGTGGTCCCTTTAAGTTTAAAAAGAGTAGCGCCCTAGAGTAATCCGCCTTTGAGTCAAGGGTCTTTTCCAGCCAACAGAGCTTTCCTCATAATGTTCCATCAGTAGGCTGGTCCTAGCCAACTGCACAGCTTCCTGTCCTTGGGTATTTCATTCTTAAATAGGACTCTGATTTTTATTTTCATTTTGAAGTGGTGGCATGATGAAAGGGACTTAAATTCAATGTAAGTCTACACCAAATGACAGCTTATTGGCAGGTGAGGCCAGAAAAAGTCATTCAATTGAAACAATGGCTTCCTCGCCTTGGGCAGTCACAACCAATGGGCTTGGGCACTTACATGTATATAAAAGAAAGAATTATGTCAGTACATAGAAAATGATAGCCTTTCCTCAAGAGGCTTGGTCCAGGGGGCTAGGAACAAGTACTGGGTTAAGTCAACAGGAGACAACGTAAGGAAAAGACACATATATCAGGTCACTCCAGACAGGACTAGTGGAAGCACTAAAAATAGGCATGAAAAGTCATAGGCTAAATATCTATTAAGCGCACCACCATCAATAGAAAGACCACTTTCCATCAGATGCAAAGAATATGCATATTTGTGTAAATGTATGTGTCCATGCAGTGTCCCCAGTGTCCCAGACCCCCGCCCCTGCTCCAGACAGATGCACTCATTCCTCCAGCAGCTGGGAGAGTCGGGTGCTGACTGCTCTCAACTGAGTCATCTTCCCAAGGATTGCCCTTAGCCTAAGAGAGCCCCTCACCCAAAGTCACATCTACTCCCTGGGGATAGCACATATCCAGTAACTGGATGACTCATGGGTTTAAAGACCTGGCACACATGGTGTCAATTCAGGACAATGGGTTATTTCAGTTTCTTTACTCCTTCATAAGCGCTGACCCTAAAAACACTCGCAAAAACCTTCCCATAGAGAAAGAGAAATCTCCATCTCAGAGGTGGCTTTTGGGAAAAAATGACCTGTGAGAGCATCACTATATGTTGATAACATCCATTATCTCTGCACACATATCACAAGAAATTAAATAGAATATGCAACTATATCTTAAGTTTTATATGTTTTATATAGATAGATATAGATAGCACTAAAAGAAATGTGACTTCATCTTGCCAGAAATTAATAATTCAAGATTCTTACAAATTAGACAAAACTCACCAAAACCAAAATTGGCCATTTAAGTTTAATTTACCTTAACAGTAACCTCTTCTATTGTGAATAAAAACACAAGTATTAAAACAGCACACAGAAAAGTGGCTCACGTTTTCTAGAATATCATGTGCAGCTCACAGGCCCTGTGATACAAATTGGTACTGTTGACCAGCATATCATGTTCTAAAGGCTGCCCTTATTATGGTAGAGGATAATCTTGGGTGTGGTTTGTTTGTTTGTTTGGTTGGTTTTTTTTTTTTTTTTGGATTTGTGAAGAAAATCATTTATTCCTTACAGAAAAAGCAAAAATGCTAAGATGAATAATTCTTTGAGCTTCCTAATGCTGAGTTTTAGGCCAAGATACCCACAGCCACAATATGAGGGGGTTATTTGAATATTTTGTTGTACTTTAAGAACCTTACACATTCAGAAAAACATGTGGGACCAATTTTATCTTTTACTTTACTCAAGAAACCCTTGTAAACCCAAGTTGTTGAATCGGATCTCAATCCTGTTCTTCTGAAGAATGTTTCTATCACATCTACAAATCAGACAAGGAAGAACATTCTGAAAACTAAAAAATTATAGTTTTAGACTGCTATTCCAAGACTAACTAACTGTTTTAGGAAAAACAAGTGTTTCTGACTTCATTTTGTTCATCGATAACTGCCATTGCCTACATGGGGGAGAAGCCAACGATGGGTGATGAGCAGCTATGGTTGTGTTGACATGGAGTCTAAGGCCTCATGCCTTACTTACTTGGAGGGAGAGTTATTATTAATCAGTAATGCTGGCCATCACTGGTAGCCATTATAGAATACAAGTCTGACCTCCTGAGGATGACAGAAAACCTTCCCTATCAGCACAGACCACTTTGGCCAGCATATGAGATGATCCAGCAACAGCAAACTGTGGTGGGTCCACTCACCACCATGTTCTTCCAGATTCCCTGGACTTTCTGCACACTGCACCCTCATTTCTCCCCTCATTTGGCTTTGTGGCCAATTCATAGTCATAACTCATGATTTAGCTCTTCACTCACAGCCTCTGAGAAACGTTGCAGGTTCTCTTAGGCCGAATTAGTTCTTCTGAGTTAGTGGCTCCCTGCTCATCTCTCATTTCATCCACTTATCATCCTGTACCTCCCCTCCAAACTATGACTTTCTTGAGGTGAGAGATGGCAACTACCAGGATATAACATACACAGGCATAAAATAAACCTTTGCTGAATAAATGAAGGGGGAAAAGGTATCTATGTTTTAGAAGTCTGTGTTTCATCCACCAGGGTGGTAGGCCCAAAAGATATTTCCGGCACTGGCCAACTAATTAAGAAAGTAAGTTTTATTCAGTAATAGCCCATGGGACTAGAAGCACAAACAGAAACACAATTCTATCCTTTGTTTGTTATTTGTACCTTTCACAGGCATTATCCAGGACTGTCTCTTTAAACATAATATGTTTCCGGCTCTCAGAACCCTCTGTTCAATGTGTTTCAAATTATACTGATCTATGTGGAACAGTCTGATTTAACAAAGTATTTTAGATCCTGTCTTGTCAGTTTGTGAATTAAAGATTCATTGGAAATGAGGAATGTATGCTATTGCTGTGTTTACACAGTCAGCCAGGAAACAGCTTCAAAACTATTCAGAAGCTAACCTTCCGGAATATTAGGCTAGACTTCCTGCAGGCTTACCACATACTGGGAACTGCTCTCAGCACTCTAGAGGAGCTCATTCATTGAATTCCCAAACCTATCTGGAGGAGGACCTATTATCATTCCTGTTTTGTAGTTTAAAGAACTAAAACCTCCAGTCATGCTTCTGAGCTTAATTGTGTTCCCCCAAATTCATGCGTTACTGTCTTAAACCTCAGTATCTCAAATGGACTGTATTTGGAAATCAGGACTTTGAAGAAGTAATTAAGGTAAAATGAGGTCACTGGGGTGGGCCCTAATCCAGTATCAGTGGTGTCCTTATAAAAGTAGGGGATTGGGACATAGAGGCACAGAGAGGGACGGGCATGTGAGGACATCAGGAGGAAACTGACACCTGCAAGCCAGGGAACCCTCAGAAGACACCACGTATACGAACACCTTGACCTTTAACTTCCAGCCTCCAGAACTGTAAGGAAGTAATCTTGTGTTGTTTAAGCCATGCAGCCTGTGAGACTTTTTCACGGCAGCCTTGCAAACAAATACAAGCAGAATACCCTGCTGAAGGTCACAGAGCTAATATGAGATTCAGATCCAGGCAGTTTGCTTCTGGAGTGCATGCTCTTAACTGCTAAGCCCTACTGCCCTCAACTGAGATGGTCAGCCGCGGCCCCTCTAACTGGTGAGGTCTCATCACCCTGGTACGATGAGGAAAGAAGGCTGGACTGAGGGGCAGCAGATCTAAATGCTGGTCCCTGCCCTGTCACTGGCACAACACATTGTCCCAAGCAACACGTTACCTCTCATCATTGGGCTTCATTTCCCCCAAATGTCTAAATGAGAGACTTGGATTAGACGATCCGTATGGACCCTTCCCTTCATTCTCTGTTGTTCAACGAGTTTCTGGTCCACATGGTCAGAGATCTGGCGGTAATAGCTGATCTAGGGGAAAACAAAATGCTTTTTTCCCCAGGTTACTGAGTCATCTTTGACTTGCCATCGAACGATCATACAGCTGACCCTTCAACAACACAGGTTTGAACTGCACAGGTCCACATATAGATTTTATATTTTTTATAAATACAGTATAATGCTGTAAATCTATTTTTTCTTATGATTTTCTGAATACTCTTTCCTTTTCTCTAACTAACTTTATTGTTAGAATACAGTATATAATACACATAACATACAAAATATGTGTCTACTTACTGTTTATGTTAACAGTAAGGCTTCCAGTCAATAGTAGACTATTGATAGTTAAGTTTTTTGCGGGGGGAGTCAAAAGTTACACATGGATTTTCGAATGCATGGGGGTTACCTCCCCACCCCAGCATCTTCAAGGGTCAACTGTATATGCTGAAAGTTTGAGGCATTTTCTTTCTCAAATATTTGATCACTTGAGCAAAATTGATCAAGCTTTCTCTTGCTGACAATCCCTCACTGCATACTGCACTCAGTGCAGGCAAGTAGCCTTCCCCTTTGGAAGATCTATGATCCTACACACTTCCCCTCCTCTGACCAGAGAAGGCTGGGTCTGATGACATCAGGGGTCCATTGATTCAAACAGGCCTTCCATTAGATGAATTGTCAGGCCTGGAGGAGAAAGCCTATCTTTCAGGAACATTTTAATTTCATATTTGTACTGCACACGAGTCTGGAATTTTATATACACCAAGAATACTTTGGAGACTGTGAACAATGCCAGTCAATCAAACACACCAGGGAGAGAATAGGCTATTGATAATTTTTATGTTTCTGAATGAACAAATAGCCAATAGATTCCATTCATCTATAAGGTGATAAATGTACCAAGGCCAGGCAACTGCTTTTTGAGTACTCAAGTTTGCTTTGCAGCAGGAAATCAACCCAGAGGAGCTAAGGCTAAAGTTTTTCAAATATGCTTGCAAAAAGCAAATGATTAGATGTGATTATATCAACATGGCATTCTGCTAATGGGCACATATTAAATAGTTAGAACAGCTTTGGGTGCTGAGAGTGAGGGGAAAGCCCTTGGGATCAGGCAGTACAGCCAACATTATCAAAGGGCATCCATTCCCCTCTGCTCTATAGAACAGCCTGTTGGCAGTGCGTTCAAGCAATCGGGTCAACAAAATCCATGAACTAGACGAAGATACACTCCCTGCTCAGCAGAGGTTTTAGGGAGCACACATGCTTAAGACCTGGGGGCTCCCCAACACCCCAGGTGCCCACTGTGAGAATCACACTCCCAACATGAGCTTCCATATATAGTAAGAGAGGCCTTAAGCAGGACAGTTGCCCCGTGGACTGGCAGTATCAGAAAAGCAAGTGTTATGTGCTGAATTGTGTGCTCAGAAGTCATATGTGGAAACCCTAAGGCCCAGTACCTCAGAGTATGACTGTGTTTGGAGACAGGGCCTTTCAAAAGGTAATGAAGTTAAAACAAGATCATTTGGGTCTAACCCAATGAGCGGTGTCCTTATAAGAAGAGAGTAGAACTCAAAGACATATATAGGAGACCATGTGAAGACCCAGAGAGGAGAGGGCGCCTACAAATGGGGGAGAGAAGCGCCAGAAGAAATCAACCCTGCTGACATCTTTACCTTGGACTTTTAGCCTCAAGAAGTACAAACCAACAACTGTCTCATTAAGCCATGCAGTCTGGCAAGTGCAGCAAAGGTCAGGTCAAAAGGGGGTTCCAAGGGCTTCACCTCTATCTTTAAGCAGTGGGAGGCCCTCAAAGGTCAGCCTGGCTGCAAGGTGGAGAAAGCATAGGGGGTGGGGGGAAGGACAAGACCAGAGGCAAGAAAAGCAAATACAGAAACCAGGTGAGACATGACAATCACCTGGTGTAAGGTGATGGCCAAAGCCTTGGAGCTACAGTTTCCCAAAGTAAATGAAGGTGGGGCATCATGACTGATGGGTGACAGAACAAGAGGGATGAGAAGGAATCTGAGGGGACTCCATCCATGGTTGTGCCACCAACCGTTCAGTGTTAGCTGTGTATGGGGTGCCTGAAGGAACACCCAACTCCGAATGTGTAGGAGGCAGCTGTGTATGCATATCTGACATCTAGTGCATAGCAGGTATTCAGAACAGAAGGAAGGAGACAGGAAAGGTGGAGAAAGGCGGCAGGCAATGAGATTTATCATAGGTAAGTACAAGCTCTTAACTCAGCTGGTTTCCTTTAACAACATTAACTGCTTAGAGTGGAAAGTGGGTGATGGGCATTGAGGAGGGCACTTATTGGGATGAGCACTGGGTGTTGCATGGAAAGCAGTTTGACACTAAATTATATTTTACAAAGTTTCATAATACATTTGTAATTAAAAAAACAAAAACCAAAACCAGCGTTAACTGTTTAAGCATCAGTGTCGATGAAACCCTTTGGCACACCTCCCTACACCCTGGGCTGTGCCACAAAGGAAAAACACGACAGAGAAAGAGACCAGGAAGTTACAGACACAAGCTTTTGGTTTCACAGCAGGATCAAGCAGAAGGGAAATCAAAGTCTTAAGATAATGAGCTCTTATCTAAGTACCAATGTCATCTTAAGGAGCAAACTAAATATGTAGAAAACTCTAAATCTCATCAACTTAAATGACATTTGAAAATACGCCTTTCAACAATTTTTTTCTAGTGTGAAAGGCACTACTGAATTTTCTGCTGCTACCAAATCAACACGTTGATATGCACCTAATTGACTTAAATTAAAAATAAAGAAACAAGGCTACCACCATGAAAACACTTTCGATTTTTGCAATCTTCAGAAGTTATTTTTAAGCGTCTAAAAAGAAACTCAAACACATCCCCAAATGGACAAAATTACAAGTTTTAAAAAAAGCTCTTGGCAAGACTTTTTAAAAAAGAAATAGTTGAAAATGAAACCTGATAATTTGTTCTGTTTTTTAAAAAATGGAAACCCTGTCACACAGCGATGGTTACTTCTTTACTTCTAGCCAGTTACAATGAAAATGCCAATACACATGTTTTATGAAATCAAAACTGATGATTCTCTTTTTTTAAGTTTATTTATTTACTTTGGGAGACAGTGCAGGCAGGGGAGGGGCAGAGAGAGAGGGAGAGAGGGAGAATCCCATGCAGGCTCTGCACTATCAGCACAGAGCCCGATGTGGGGCTCAAACCCATGAACCATGGGATCATGACTTGTGCTGAAGTTGGATGCTCAACCAACTGAGCCACCCAAGTGCCCCAAAACTGATGATTCTTATATCAAAATTTAGTTGGGAACATTTCCCTGGTCACACCGAGGTATGTTCAGAGACTACATGAGCTCTTTTATTTCCACAGGTTCTTATGTGTTCATCCAATACAGGCATGTTTTAGTCTACCTGCCTATCTACACCTATCTTGTTTTAAAAATATTTCTGTTAAGTGAGGGTGTTCAATCAGTAGCTAATTAATTAATGAATGGTTTCTTCATAAATGCAAAGATAAATAAGGCATAGACCCAGCTCTCCAGTAAATTATGACCCAAATAGCATTAGAAGACATGCATGCGTGCTAAGTATCCCAACAGAAGACAGCACTCGCTAAGTGCCATTAATTATTAGACAAAAACATACAGGATTGTAGGGGTGGGAATGCTTACAGGGAAGTGGAGGAAATGGGACATTTGGGGGGGGCATGCACATGCCACCTTTGTACGTTTTATTCTCATCCCCAGTTGTGTACATGTTATTCTCATCCCCAGTTGAGGAAACTGAGGCTTAGAGAGGCTAAGTCACTTGTCTACAGGTCCCTCTGCTGGGATCAACTGCCTATAGCACTGGTTTGTGCCTCTTTTCACTTTAAAAGTATCCCACTCTGGAGCACCTGGGAGTTTCAGTCAGTTGAGCGTCCAACTCTTGATTTCAGTTGAGGTCATGATCCCAGTGTCGTAACATCGAGCCCCATGCACTGAGCATGGAACCTGCTTACGATTCTCTCTCTCTGCCCCTCTCCCCTGTGCTCTCTCTCTCTCCCTCTCTCCAATATATATATATATATTTCCTACTTAGAACAACTCCTACTACTGTCCTATGAGTCATACTATGTCAATATGTAGCACAGAGTAGGTGCTCAATCACGGTGTGCTGACTGACTGACTGAAGCATAGCAGAAAGGGGTCACCGCTGCTGTGAGCATTCACATGAGTCTGAAGACCCACTGCCCAATGCTGTGGCACCTCTCTGCCTGAGCCTGTCAGTCAGCACATGGAAAAGGAGTTCAATGATTTCACCTCCTTCCTCAATTTGTGAACTGCAGATATATATACATAAATATATACATGAAATCGTCAGGAATTTGTCAGAATGGAAACAATTACAGAAACCAACATTTTATTATCATTTTTATAAGTTATCACATATTTGTTTAGATTTTGCTAAAAATCACAGACTTGAAAATTTCCACTGCTAATACATCACTGAATTCCATGTTGGTGATTTCTGAAATTAAAAGGTACACAGGCCTTTGGACTTCAAATCTCCTGAGAAGAAAATGAAAGTACTTATGGTGGGGGGAGTGAGGGAAGGAGGGAGAGGAGAGGAGGGGGAGAAGAAAGAGGGAGGAAGGAAGACAAAGTGGGAGGGCAATGGAGGGGGTTGGAGAGAGGAAGGATGAGGGGAGAGGGAGGGAAAGAAAAAGAGACAGAGAAGGAGAATGATATGAATGAATGAAACCAATGAATGAAAATGATATATTAAAGTTCTGAAATCTTAGAAAATAATTAAATAGACCAGCAATTTTAAAAAATAAAGATAAAATGAAATTTTGGTAGGGGGCTGGGAGGGACTTCTGCAGAAAAAGGGAGATATTTGGCAAGTTGGAGCATTAAATTCCAAAACCCTTACATGTACATGAGTGGGAGTTCTGAAATGGGTCCTATCTATGGTAGTATTTCACCAGGATTGTAGTTATGCTATTTGTCCAATGGGGTTCTATTGACCCATTCTAAAGTTTGGACATTTCATTTTGCTATTCATAATTCTGAATACTTTATCCAGTATTAAAAAAAAAAAAAACCTTTAACTCATAGGAAAACAAAGTCACCACATGTGCTAATCTGTGCTAGACAGGAATGAAATTCACTTAAAATTTCTGTGCAAATATTTTAGGTGACCCAATATATTCCTTTAGCATCCTCCAATAATTCCTGCTATGGGACAGGTATAACTAGCTGGTTGAAAATGTTCCTGGTTTTGTTTAAATAATGCAAGAACTAACTAATGTGCAAAGCCAATTACTATATTACTTTTAGCCACTGGTCACTATTCTTCCATCTGCTCGCCCTCCCCTCCCCCATCCTCCACCACAGAGTCAGTGTCAAGAGCTGAGCTAAGCCTTGACCTAGCACTTCACTTGTCATTGTCCAGGACCGTGGCTCAGACTAAATTGGCTCACATCAGATTGATTTTAATTTGAATTTTAACACATTTAATTTGAACTTAAGCACCTGCAGAAATGTCTTTAGTTGGAAATGTCTAACCTGGATCCTGTCCTAAGTTATGTTCCTTAAATCAGAAAAGCAATGTTCTCTCCTTGTACACTAGAAAAGCCCTTCAACAAGTGTGCCTTTATTTCCACTTAGCTGTTGGATCCTAAGAACTGCTTTGGTGTTACACGTATAATATAGATAATGCCCATGGAAAAACAGGTTCTTAAAAACCCGAGGTTAAAAGATGGCAATGTGAGTAAAAAAAAAAAAAAAGAAAAAAAAGAAAGAAATAAAGAAAGAAAAGAAAATTAAGACATTTCCCTTTTGAGTTTATTGTACAACCACCAACATGCAGCTGCAATACCTGATTTCTACTTCACCAAATAATTACAATTGCATTTCTCAAATTAGCTACTGTGGTGCTTATTCTGTAAATTGATACTTTCTTACTGAGGTTCACTTTTAAACTCTGGAGCTCTGCTCTGACATTTAGGAAATCAAATAGGTGTGTAGGTGGCCAGATATATATTTGTCCTAAGTGCCTGAGTGCTATTTGGAGCAGTTACAGGAATTTGTGTTTTGAAGAGAGGGCCCAGGTTAGGCAATTGGACTCTGCCTCATTAATGATGCACTTACAGGTGACCCCCTTTATCAAGCTTGCTATATTGCCTCTTCAAAATGTTTTGTAGAAACGAATTGCATTTCTCAGCAAATGCGATTTGGCCTCACATAGAACGCTACTGAATATGCTGCCTTTGGAGCTAAGTGTACACATTTAAAGGCCCTCCGAAAGCTTTCTTCAAAATCAAAACAGCTGGACATTGCTGAATGCAAAGAAGTCAGAATTCTAAGGGCTGACTCTTTCTAATTTGAAAGCTTTCTGACTAGTAAGGGTCAGTTATATTCATTAATTATTTTATAAAAATAATGATCCTACTCATTAAGAATAGCCTCCATCACTTCCTCTCCAAAGACAATGCTTTTAAATTTTTAAGTGCCCTTCAGGTTGAGATTGTACATTAGCCTATCTTTGATTAAAATGCAGAAGCTCTCACACGGGGTAACTTCTGAGCAATTAGGTATAAGTAAAATTAATGTAAGCCAGGCACAAATTCATTTCAATGATGTAAAGTCAACAGAAAGCAAGTTTCCGTTGGGCCATGTTGTCTCGTAAAAAGAAATGTTCTAAATACCTCCCCAAGTCTCAAAAGCCAACCAAAGTCAGTGATCCCAGAAAAGTGGTCTTCCAAGAGACAAGATGCCAACTAAAAGTGTCTCACTGCTCAGGAAGAGCTCGAGTCTAAACTTTGATCAGGAACCAGCACGGCATTGGGGCTCATGTTTTGTCAAGAGAAAGGTGGAGTGGAATGATGGACGGCCAGGCTTGGAAAGCTTACCAACAAAAACTGCAGTTACAACTTCTCAACGGAGAGGGGAGCACAGGCCCTGAATATAAACTCTATGCTTAAAAAGACCTAAGCCGAACGTGTAAAATAAATGCACATGGGCCAAATTAACAGAGCAACAATCCAGGACCACTCCAACCCTCCTTCCACGCACACCAGAAAGAAAAGTACAAAAGGCAATTCCACAAGGCAACTCTCAACATGCACAAACATGTTAAGTTAGAGCTCAAGACATGATATTTTAACCTCAAATATTAAGCCATTCAGCCACTGAGTACTACGTAGCCCAATACAACCACAGTGGCGGAGAAGAACACACATGTAGTCTCGAGCAGGCAGATAAAAGGATCTGGGGCGCTCTTGTCTTGCATGCATAATGCACTTTACAATTTACATAGCATGTGCACATCCATAAACTCAGTATATTTTCATGGAGCCTTTGAAAGAAAGTAAAGCAGGGATTACTTCTCCCTCTGATAGAGCTGAGAAATACGTGGCTCGAAGAAGAGATGGACTTGACCGATACAAGAAGACCCTAGACCACAAGTCAGCCCGGCTAGATGCTCATAAAGGTCTAGTCAAACCTCTCTACCCTGTTCACCTCAGGCAAGGGTGTAACATAGCAACACACATATCCACTACCATTCCCAACTCCAGAATAGCTGTCTTTCTAATAATGATAATGTCAATGAGACTAATATCTGCCTCTTCCTTAGCACCACAATTTCTTTAGTATCCTTCACCAAGAACTGAGCTTTAACAATTAGTACCTATCCAATCATCAATTTTTGGAATTTCTCAGCACAGAGGGAAAAAATAGCCAAATAATACAGGTCTGGATCATTTCATGTAAGTTTCTGATTAGAAAAATACAGTGTTTACTATTGTAAATCAAATTACTAAAATCTTGTTTTTAAAAAGTTGCCTTCTCCATGTAAGTGAATAACCATGCCTTGATCTGTTATGAAGATTCTAATCTTGCTATATAACTAGCCATGCTTGAAATACCCACCATCGTCCGTCCATCCATCCATCCATCCATCCATCCATCCATCCATCCCTCTCTCCCTCCTTCCCTCGATTCATCCATCCATCCATCTATCCACGCATCTACTCATCCACCCACCCACCCACATACAGGTATGAAATACCTACTCAGCACCTAGTGTCACACAAGACCTTGTCGCTGTTCTCTAGACCTTGCATTTTGCATCTTTCTCAGGAGCAGGCTGGTGTGGCTGTCCTTTCTTTCCCATGTAACCTGTAAGACTCAGATTCACATGACACTTGGCTGTGGCCCATAGGGGCAGGGTGCCTGTGGCACTTGCATTCAAAGAACTATGGATGTCAGGAACAAGCTTAGCCCACATGGTGTGTGTGCTAAAAGTACTTCTGAATAATTACTCATTTTATTTTGGAGAAAATAACTGTATAGCAATGAAAAGCTGAATGGAAGGGCTTTTGTTTGTGTAATGAGTATTTATTCCACTGCTTTTCTTAAAATTAGGATTACATATGTTTAAGCCCTGCAATCAAAATGCTTATGGTATACAAAGCCGATCTGAGTCACCTGTATGACGACCAGCTGAGTGACTTTTGATTTTAAACCCAACCACCTATCGCCACCTTCCTTTTACTTCTTCTCTAAACATCATGTTTGTAAAGCTACGTTAGAAGTTCGTACAACTATAGTATGTACTCGTCACCTGCTGCTTTTGTCCTGTTGCTATATGGGCTTTTGTGTGTGTACATGTCTACTTTTGTGTTTGTGTGTGTATTTCTGTGTGAGGCTGGATGCTCCTACCAAAATCTCAAGGCATCTATCAGTAAATCAAGACAAACTTGGGGGGAGACACAGCAAGATGGTTTCAGGCATAACTGAGGAACATGAAAGCATAAAACCCTGCAGAGGGGAGTGTGAAACAAAGAGACCACAAAGCTCCATTACTCACATACATACATAGACGCCCTCACGCACATGCATGCACACACACACGTACAGGCACCTGCCAGCAAACTGTGATCAACAACATCAAAAGAGAACACTCAGTCTCATTTTTGAATTTGTTTCTCCTAGGAATCCAGTGTGGGATTCTATTTCCCAGTTCATTTTGCCCCTACGCTCATTCCCTTTAAATCCTGGGGATTGTTTTAAAACAAATAGCTTGTTGATTGGGGGGAATGGACAGAAGAAAGACAGCACTTAATAAAACAACACAGCTAGGCAGCCAGTCCCCCTGCTCACGGGGAACCACGCACAGCCACCCGGTACCATGAGAAGTGGAATGTGTCTAGCACCTAGCAACCTAACGTAATCAAGTGAATTCTGTGCACTCGTTTTATGCCTTATTACTCTGAAGTGGGTATTACTGTCCTTGTTTCCTAGATGAGAAACTTGAGACCAAGGGCTTGAGAAACTTGGCCAAATCCCACAGCTAGAGGTGACAGAGTTACAATTTGAATATGGCTCTATCGTTTTCCAAAGCCATTTTCCCCCACTCTGCCAGAGGTCTCAATTTTGGGTACACGGACTCCCCGGAGGGCGCACAGATTTCATTCAGGAAGTCTAAGCAATGGTGTATGAAATTGTTTAGATGCGTCCATTTGGGGAAAGAAGCTAGTGGCCCCAAAAGATAATGTACTGCTATGATTTCATCGTAATGTTTTCTAGAACCTAGTGCAGATGGCAATGCTTCCCCCGCCAGCCTGCCCCTCTTCCTCCTCTGGGCTCCTGTAGCACCCTCCATGCTCCTGGAACCCTGGTATTTGGTCTTGTTTGGTTATTATCTGTGTACATATCTTAGTTGCCACACTAGAGGGAAGTTTCTTGAATGCAGGGCACAGTCTCATCCAACTATGTCTCCCTCAAAGACCCAGCACAGTACTCTGCACACAAGGGGTACCTTACAAAGTCAAATGATTTAGTGACTGGTTGTTACTTATCAGAATGTTCTTCCTTGTACTTACTCTTCGTCATTCTCACCTAATCCCCTCACCTGGAGGACTCGCCTCCTCAAATCCGAGCCATGTTGGCTGGTCAACTCAGGGCCCACGTCTTCAAGCAAGGCCCCCACAGAATATACCCTGCTGTTTGCTATCCTTATTATCGCACAACAGAAGACACGTTTTCTTGTGATTATTTTTGAATTGCCTTAGATATGCTATGGACTCTACCTCTTCAGCCCATGTTTAATGAGCAGCTATTCTGTGCCAAGTACCTATTCTCTGACTGGAACTGGTAAAAATTCAGCCATCTTTCCTAACATTTTCAAGTCCCTCAGAAAGACTGAACCTACATTATGCATGTAGATGTGCTCAATACATAATAAATGAAGGAATAACTATCAATGTTACCTTGACATTGCTTTTGTTCTTCATAATGGCTCAGAACAGACTAGTGTTATTCCTCCCATCTTTAGAAACACTGATTTTCTTCAAGACTCATATGCTCCTTCAGAACTATAGGATTTGTTAAGCTGAAAAACTAGTTTCTCACTAACTTATAGAGTTAATAATCACTTTCATATTTATATTCGAAATCAAGATTCCCATAAGTGGCACTAAGACTCTTCAAATAAACTAAAGTAACTGCCTCCTTGTCTGGTGAATGGAGGGGTTAAAGCTTGCAATTCGGTGAGCTACAATCTTGGGATTTTACAGCCTGCAAAGGGACAGGTACAGGGTTAAGATAAAGACTTATTTTAATGAGAACCTATCATAATAAGAAAAAGCAGTATAAGCTGATCTAAATGAAATGTATTTAGAGGCACCTGGGTGGCTCAGTCAGTTAAGCATCCGACTCTTGATTTCAGTTCAGGTCATGATCTCACAGTTCAAGCCCCACATAGAGCTCGTTGCTAGCAGCACAGACCCTGCTTCGGATCCTCTGTCCTTCCCTCTCTCTGACCCTCCCCCATGCAAAACTTGTTCTCTCTCAAAACAGATAGAGTTTTAAAACAAAATAAATGAAATATATTTAGATCGGCAAGGTAAATGGGTAGTGGAGCCTCCATTTGGCATCACCAATGGCTTAGCTGTCCAGGGTGTTACTCCACCAACTGAGAAAATGAGGCCATTCAACCCGAATGTCATTCTGTCAATGTGGCTTCCCAGTTTTCAAGATTCTTTTTTTTTTTTCTTTCAAATACTACATAAATGAATAATTAAAGAGGCACTGAAAATAAATATTAAGAGTTTTCCTAAACCATGTTCTCAAGGCATTTTTATCCCATTTAAATTTTAAAGGTAATTACACTGCCTACTGCCAAGAAAGTTAACACTAATTATTGGAATAAATAATGCTGTACAGATTAAATAGGAATGCAAAGACAAAAATGCCTAATGGCATATTCAAAACAGGAAGCACAACACTGTTATTTCTAGCTCTAAATACTATATCCTGTTGATTTATGAAGATGCAATTTTTAAACTTCTATTAGTGAAATCTTTTTCTCCCCATGCCACTTTAACTTTACTATCAGACTGCCATTAAAAAAAATTAACTGTAATCTTTTCTTACCAGTGATCAACTACAATTTTTGCTTGTTTTACTCCATGGCTTTTGCAAATATACTGTTACATGTTTCAGAAAGAAATATATTTATGTCTACCTATGTAAATCACATAGTAAATTATGTCGCAATTAAACTCTACAAACTAAGTCGAATATTTTGTCGGTGATTTCTTCCCAAGCCAAAATGTATTTCACTGTTTCAGAGCTTTGACATAGAACACACAGAAATTTTTAACAGGGATTCTGACTAACCCTGTTTAAGAGGTGAACCAGTGCTGGAGTAAAGGTAGATTGCCTCTGTGTGTGTGTGTGTGTGTGTGTGTGTGTGTGTGTGTAAAGGCACAGGCATTCAATCTTTCAGTCTTCCCAAACTCTACAGGCTAATTTCAGGAAGATTCATTAACACATTGCAGTGCTTTTCCTCCCAGAAGGTGAAATGAACATATTTATCTGGTAGGGGTGCTTCTTCCTTCGGAAGTCAAAATACAGAAACTAGATGCTTTTTTTTTTTTTTTCACATGGGTAATATATTTGCTGGAACATCCCAACGAAGGAACTTTTATCTGTATCTTTGAGTTGTAGAAAGTGGCCAAGTTCCATGTTGCACTTGATAATTTCTGGTGCAAGTACACTCAGATGAAGGCTTCACTTGTGGCCTTTAAGGACTTTCCCATTCTTGAGTGAGAAAAGTGCCACCTAAGAGCAGACTAATGCATTTCTATCAAGCCAGCTGGACTGGTTGGCTGTGCAGAGTCCTTCCAGCATGGAGATTCTCTAATTGGATAAACTATAGCATCGTTCTTTAAGATATTGACCACTTTTTGCTTTTAGCTTAATGTCCAGAGTTACAAGTCTCAAGTTCAAGGCTCAGATCTGTAACTAGGTACGGTGAGGCCCCTGAGGAGACCTTTTCCCACCTGGCTTCCATGTTCACCACCTCCAAAACATGAGGCTTTCAGCTCCCAAAGTCTGTGTTTAGAAAAATTTCCAAATATGAAGGAGTTACAGAGAGAATTTAAAACAGTTGAGGACAGAGGAGGAGTGGATAAGTAAAGTCAAGTAAGTACATGACAATCTTTTCCTATATTCGAAACACACAATGTCAATCCTACTAACCATGGAGTACAAACATGTTGTAAACTCAGTTCTGCTCCTTTCTCCTGTTTCCGCTATCAGAAATTCATGACCTTAACTGAAAGGCAATGACCATGTCCACCAAATAAAGGCAAGGAAGCAGAACTGAACAGTTTTTAAGGTAGCAATTTATATAAATAGCCAGTTGCAATAACCCTATTCCAATGCCACCAAAACCAAAGATGCGATTTCTCACTTAAGATTATGTCATGGCTGGGAGGAGCACAATGTTGAGTGGAAAGTTACCCCAACTCTCCATTGTAAGCACATTCCCTGTGTCGATGGCATGAGTCTAAAGGAAAACAAAATCAGGAAGGATCATAGAAAAGTCCGCAGCTATTACCGCAAGAAAAATTCAACAGGAAATGTGTTCATTTAATTTTCAAAAATTACAACATACAAAACATAATTCAATATTTAATATACTCCATAACTTACAGAAAACTGTCGCTTCCAATTTTGTGATTTCTAAGAAAGTATTCAGCATATTTTTCCAAGTTCTCTGAAGTACTATAATCTCCTTGAGTTAAGATATTAATTTTTAAGTAGAGAACCAAAAAGGCCATTTATAGGAAATAAATCCTTCACTGAAGCATGAGAAAATAATCATGACTTTATGTACAAAGCCTTGCACAAGAAGCACTATGCGAACATTAATCAAATATCATGACATTCAAAGCCTATAATATCATGACAACATGACAATAAAAGAGATAGAAGAAACTTACCTGCTTTGTGAAGATTTGGGTGTCAAAATAAAAGCTATTGGGTAATGGTGTCACCATCCACCAATTGCCCAAGCTAGAAACCTCAAAGCTATTTTAGATCCCCTCTGCCAGCTTCCTCTTAACGGCCCACCTAATTAACCATTGAATCTTATCCAAATTCAACATTAAAAATATCAAAAAAGGTCCTAATTTAAATTGATGGCATTTCTGGTCTGGAATACCTTAATAGCTTGTTCAGTGGTCTTTCTGACTCTAACCTCATCTGCCCTATCATGCCTGCTCCTCCCTTCCTACAATCCCTGCCGGTCTGTACTCCATCATGGCTTTCTGAAAACATCAGTGGTCATACTTAGAGCACTGAAAGGCTCCTCAATGCCTGGAGCTAATCCCAAGACCCCAGTCTTCCAACTGAACTCCCCAAACACAGAGGATTATTTTGCCTCTCAGGAATCATCACTCAGGCCCATTTACAACCTGATGTGGGCTGACGTTGTAGGAACTGTCCATACCACCGCTTCACCAAGAAAACTTCCAATCCTACTTCAAGAGCTAGCACACCAGTTACTTCCTTCTTGAAGAGGCTTTCCTGAACACTTCAGCCAGTCTTAGTCATTCTCTCCACCCTCAAAGAATATTCAACAACCATGTATTATACTTCACGGTGGTTTTTCTGTTTCTGTGTCCACATCCCCTGATTTAAGCTATTCAAGATCAAGCAACATGTCTTCATCATCTCAGCCTTCAAACTCATGGTATGTGTGCCTGGCACACAATAGGTGCTCGATAAAAGTCTGTTGAATGGATGAGGAAATAAACAGATGAAAGAAAATATGTCTTCTAGGTATTTTCTTCTAATGGATCTCTTCAACAATGCATATGACAATATTTTCAGATTTCAAACCTCACAATTCGTAATATCAGGATCAATGTGAACAACCCAAAATGTTACACTTGGGTTTTTTTTTAATGTCTGTTCCTGGGCCAAATGTTGTGCTCCAATATCCAACAAGACCATTTTCTTTGAGATTTATCATAGGTGGATTGTGGATTCAAACTGAATTCTCTGATGTGGGTCCTCTTTACCCATCAATCTTGCCCGGGGGGGGATGTTAGATTTATTCATCTTCCCAAAGGCCTAAGGACCACATTTGTTCAAGCAAGCAGACCAGAGCTGCAGAGAGACGGCGTGGGTGCCTTGACACCAAGGAGAGACCACTTGACTTGGCGAGACCCCACTCAGGGTGAGAGCATCCTGGCCTGTATCTCCATCAGGTGCCGGGGCGGGGGGGGGCGGCATTTCTGGGTATCCCAGAGGACCCCAGCTTCTCCAATAATTCTGCCTCCATACCTGGATGAATAAGATGCAGACAGGCAAAGGTAGGTCCAACAACAGCTTTACTCTAAAGCCGGGCCATTTCCTTAACCAGCTTCAGGAGTCACTGCTCACATATATAAGCCATGTGAATGGTGACTCCTGAAACTGTACAGGATGGCAGCTACCTCTGCCCCCACGAACCTAATTACTGAAACTGCAACACGGACATAACACTCTTCTATGGTACACACTTTAGGTAGTGAGCTGTCATGACACCCCTGTATCATGGCCCTTGCGACTCCACCAACTTCTAAGGCTTTATTTCAGTTCATTTGATCTGGCTAAGATCTGACTTCCTTTTTTCCATCACACCACGTATTTGGAGGCTTAGCTCAACCCTGTTTCAACTTTAAAGCCTTAATGACATATATCCTTTCTTCTATCAGTCCTTCAGAACCTAGATACTGCCCTGGAGGCCGGGATAAACTTCACGGAGTACCAAGAATGCCATCGTTGTCTAGCTTTCTCCTCCCAGAAGGCCACTGGCTTTCTCAGGCCTCCCAGAGAGATCCTTGGACACTGACATATGCATATGTGTACACACGTGCACAATCCCCACTACACATCAGCTCTGAAAAGCCTGTAGGGGATGCCACAGACCATCAGCCCTTTCATCCCATTGAACCCAAAGACTCAGGTTGTATAAGAAGACTTGCTCTTCCTAGAATCTTAAAAATCCCTATCACCCCAAAATCAAGTCAAATACATACTTCAGTGCCCTGGGAGCTCAGGTACCCCAATTCTAAGACAGCAAAAGACCAATCCTCTTCACCTCATGAGTTACTAAGGAAAAAGAACCCTCCTGAAAGGTGATGCAATTTTCAGAATGAAAAGCATTTCTGGGGGCACCTGGGTGGCTCAGTCGGTTAAGCATCTGACTTTGGCTCAGGTTATGATCTTACAGTTCATGGGTTCAAGCCCTGCACTGGGCTCTGTGCTGACAGCTGGGAGCCTGGAGCCTGTCTTGGATTCTGTGTCTACCTCTCTCTCTGCCCCACCCCTCAAAAATAAACATTAAAAAAAGTATTTCTGATTCTGGGTGCAAAACCTTCTTATCCACTTGTATACAGACCTAGCAAAGCCTCTATTCCAGGGGCCCACTCTACCCTGACTACAGACATCTCTCCTGACTCTAGGATTCTGCTCTCTACAAGCTGCAGGTCTGACCTTTCTCCCTTTTCTACTCTAGGCCATCTTCCTGCTGATGACAGGCAGAGGAAGCCAAATGTTTCGTGCTGTCTGAAGCTTTGTCTGGATCTAGTCCGGGGGGGGGTGGGGGGGTGGGGGTGGGGTCAGCACACTAAGCATGCCAAGTCAGATACAGCCCACTGCCTGGTTTTGTATGGCTCACAGGCTAAGAATGATTTTTACACTATAAGATGGTTTGAAAGAAATCAAAAGAATATTTCATGACCCATGGAAATACATGGTATTTGAGTTTCAGTATTCATATATAAAATTTTATTGGCATATAGCCATGCCTGTTCATTCAAGTATTGTCTATGGCTGTTCTCACACTACAATGGCAGAGTTGAGTACTTGCCACAGACTGTATGGCCCACAAAACTGAAAATATTTATTCCACAGAATAAGCCTGCCCACCTAAGCTCTAATTCATAACTGAGTCAACTGCATCAACAAATTCTGTTTTCTCTATTATTTAATTAAGACAAAACCTTTATACTTATTATTCTAAAAGATTTTTTTAAAAAATCACTTTTCCACACTTTATTTACGTCCTTTGTCCACAGAAATTATCTTTTGCATAGGCACAATCAAATTGAAGAGTTTGGAGAATCGGGCTCAAAAACCACTGGGGACTAAACCTGAAGTCGGTTCTGAGATGGGGATGCCCACCTCCCTCCTAGGGACTGGCTTGAGTTTTTCACAATGAACGCTGCCTGGCCTCCCTCAATTCCTGATTTAGGAAGTGGAAGAATGACCCCTTTCAGAATAGGTTGAATAGTGGCCCCCCAAAACTCATCTCTACCCAGAAGCTGTGAATGTGAGTATTTGGAAATATGGCCTTTGCAGATGTAATCAGTTAAGGATCTAGATATGAAATCATCTTGGATATAGAGTAGGCTCTAAATCTGATGACTGACATCCTTACAAGAAGAGGAGAGGACACAGAGAGACACACAGAGGAGAAGACGAGCGAAGATGAAGGCAGAGATGGTGCGATGCTGCTACAAGCCATGGGCCACCCAGAAGCTTAAAAGAGGCAAGGAAAGATTCCCCTGTAGGACAAGTGGACAGAGTTCAGCCCTGCTGACACATTTCTGCATTTCTAGCCTCCGTAACTAGGAAAGAATACATTTCTGTTGCTCTAGGCTTTCCAGCTTATGACACATTGTTAGGGCATCTACAGAAAACTAATACGTCTTCCATTCCTGGAGTCTTGTAAATTTTTCAAAGCCATTTCACAGCTACTTAGCTCTCTTATTCTCACAGTGACTTTATGTGTAGGCAGTCCACGGATGACCCGCATTCTTGTGCTGACGAACAGGGAGACTCCCCCATGGAGTATCTATGAGTAAAAGCCAGGGACCCTGCCTGCTCTTGGTTAACTACTCTTGCAATCTCATGACCTGCAAGTTGTTTTGGTCTGCTTGGTTGGTGGAAGGAGGTTCAAACATTTGAGAGAAGTGTAACTCGTCACTTCTATGGCAATCATTCACATGCCCATGTTTTACTGACCTCTCATTCACATCTCAGGCTTATCTACTCAGTGGTTGCATTTTGGGCGCAGAAATCCAGATTTTAGCTATGTTGTCTGAGCACTCTGCTAAAGTCATCTTACCAAATAGGCAAAAACTCAGAAACTTTATGAACCAAGGAAAGGTCCTCTAACAAGTTGTGTCATATGTTACTCATTTAGGAATATTGCAAAAACACTACTTCTCACCATATTTGTAAATGAAAAACACATGACTGTAACCTGTAATACCACAAGAAAAATTACTCTTTTGGTATGCTTGGCCCCAGACTTTTGAAATATGAACCCAGCAAGGGAATTTCAACTTAAGCTGGATTCAGCTCATTATTCTTCTGCCCCTTATATGCCAGCAGAGAAGCTACTTTTGGAAAATTAACCCATACATATACAGTAGCACACTGGACACCAAATGCCATTGTGAAAATGGCACTGAAGACCTGGCTTCTGGTCCCAGCAGAGTCACTTGCTGGCCATGTGACTTTAGGCATGAAACTCTTAGTCTGTCTGAGACTACCCTTCTGCATCTATGAAAAGGTGATGATGATAATCCTGGACCCTCTTAGAGTCAGATCCAAATAAGATGGCTACAGGGAAGGGGAACTAGGGTGATGTTGATCAAGTTGTACAAAGTTTCAGTTATGCAAGATAATTTCTAGAGAGCTAATTAATGTACAGCATGGTGAGTACAGTTAGCAGTACTGTGTTTCAAGCAGTACTTGAAAGTTGCTAAGAGAATAAATCTTAAGTGTTCTCACCACATGTTCAGAATGCAGCAGCCAGAGGAGATGATGGATATGTTAATTAGCTCAATGGTAGAGGTTATTTCACAATGTTTATGTATATCAAAACATCTAGCTGTATACTTTGAACATACACAGTTGTTACTTGTCAATTGCACCTCAATAAGATGAGGATAAGATGATGTATGTGAAAGCATTTGTAAATTTTAAAGCATAAAGGTAAGAGGTTTTTATTACTGTCACCTATATTATAAACTCACTTGGAACCAAAGGACAGTACTTTTTAAAAAGATGGTTAATTAAAGATTATTTGTTTTCACATCAATTAAAAGAATACTAAAGAGACTTATAGCAGCCATAAAGAGTTTATAACCCCTCTCCAAAGCCCTTTGCATTCACTATTTGGGTTGAATCAATATGGTTATCTACTTGTCAATTTTTCGTATTCTTTAACACAGAATGTGAGCCGCCTGTTTTTATGACTGGCTCAGAATGTACTAAGCTAATCGATATATCCAGTGATAACAGGATGATTTGGAACACACATAACAAAAAGCTTATCACTTTACTGCATACTGAATCTGTCAAAATATTTTTCGAGAAGCAATGTGAAAATAGAAGTTCTCCATCTTTCATGATGTGAGTAGGTAGTGACAAAAGGATTAGGAGGCTATTTCCTGAGTTCACAGCTTGGTGTTTTCCAGTGAAATACAGCATATAGTTGTTTATCTTTTAAAAAAAAAATGAGTTCAATCCAGGCTGAACTAGTATCCAATCCCCAAAGAAGATCCAATTCTAGCTTTCCCCTATTTCCCTCGTCTGAAAACATCCCTAGCTGTTCGAAAGGATGGTGGTAAGAGGTATTCAGGCAGGGCTCCCATCCCTCCATACTGTCCCCACACTCTTAGTGGGGTGTGCGTGACAAGGGAATGGCTGAAGTTACTTCACAAACAAGGCAGGTTTGGGCTCAACACAAAGGTGAAGAGACATCACTGGTGAGCTAGTCGGAACTCCCCATGTAACGAGAGGCAAAATCACTCTCTCAAGTTCACAGAGCAAGTCAAGGCCAGATGCAGAACCCACAGCTCAATAGACATCGTCCAAACTGTACTTGCTAGTATACCATGTATTCCTTCAAATAAGATGGACTTTCAGCCATTTCCTGAAGATTCACTGAAATTATTAATAAATAGTGACATTTTAAAATGTACCATTATTGGGGCGCCTGGGTGGCTTAGTCGGTTAAGCGTCCGACTTTCGCTAAGGTCATGATCTCGTGGTTCATGGGTTCAAGCCCTGCGTGGGGCTCTGTGCTGACTGCCAGCTCAGAGCCTGGAGCCTATTTCAGAGTCTGTATCTTCCTCTCTCTCTCTGACCCTCCCCTGCTCACGCTGTCTCTCTCTCTCTCTCCTAGAAATAAAAAATATTTTAAAAAATGTACCATTATTAAGGATGACTTAAATTTGCAGAGTTCTAAGAATCAAAGGTTTTTTTTTTTTTGTGGAAGAAGAAGAAATCAATCTTTTGGCTTCTTTCCAACCAAAAGAATGTTAAAAGTGACAAGGGATTTAAAAGCACAGAACACCAAGACAGTTGTGCTGAACCGAATAGGCCAATTCATTGCAAACATGGAATGTAGAAATAGCAGACATTGTTCCAGGATGCTGGTGGCTACAATCATTTTCATGCAGCCTTACAAGAGAAAATACAGATGCTAAAGAATGGGACTGAAGGAAAAGAGAAGGAACAAAAAAGCCACACGGAAAACTGGGGATCTGCAAGTCCTTCACGAAGCCAAAGTTGAGCTCTACTCCTCAGTTTGCCTAGTGCTCATGAGCAAACAGATGGAAAGGGACAATGAAGGGCAGGGGCACACAAGAAGGAGAGCTTGGTTGAGTACAACCATTTCAGTAGAACTTGAGAGAGGGCCTTGGGAAAGCACATTGAGGAAAAGTTGAGGTCTACAGAGCAAGAAATGAGATGTGCTTTCTTTTCTTAAAGAACATTATTTATTTTTGAGAGAGAGAGTGAGTGCATGTGCAAGCAGGGGAGGCAAAGAGAAAAGGGGAGAGGGAAAATTCCAAGCAGAGTCCATGCTGCCAGCTCAGAGCCCGACACAGGGCTCGAACTCATGAATTGTGAGCCAAAACCAAGAGTCAGACAATTTACTGACTGAGCTGCCCAGGCACCCCAGAAATAAGATGTGCTTTCTTGAAAGGGGGTAGAGAACACTGGAGCTTGGAAGTTACTGCTTGAACTGATGAGAGCACTTGGCTTGAGAGAGTTCCTAGGCTGACACATATGAAGCCATTGGGAAAGTCAGGTTTCAAGTTCACCATTACCATCTGGCTGCCAACATCACCCAAGCATTCAAGACACTTAAGAGGTGGCCTTTTGAGCCCTATCTTACTTTGGTGCCATAACCTCACAGCTGCAGACAAACTGCCCTATCTTCAGAATCTATCTTGTATGTTCTTATCTCCCTTTTTTGTACCTGCCATTCTCTCCACCCATCCCTAATTTGCACAAATATGAACTGCCTTCCTGATCCCTCTTCACCTACTGTAATCCTACCCAGGATTCAAGGTCAAGTTCAAAATTTGTCTTGCATTCTATCTCTGTCAACGGCTGGTGAAACACCCCAAGATTGTGAGGATGGTCTCATCGCCCCTCCCCAAGACACCCTTCCTAATTACCTAGCACCTCTGACCTCCCGTCATGAACAATGCAAGGCTCCATGTTCTATCTGTATTACTGGTTTTCCTTCTCAGGTGCTCCCTTGGGGGCCACTTCAGTCAGCTTAGGGAGACCTGAAGTTATGGGGGAAAGAAGACATGTGGTAAGGAAAACGAATTTTAATACCAATGACACCATGCCATTGGAAGGCTTCATCAAAAAGCATAAACGAAAAGCAACCCCTAGGGGATGGACTGACAGAGGGTATACAAAGCTTTCTGGATTCTATGCTCATATAGACTGAATACTAAGATCGAGACTTCTGCTGGCATCCTTAAAGGGCGAGGACTTCCACAGGTATCTCCATTCAGTCCCAATGGAAAAGGAAAAAGACTGTCTATAGCCTTAGACTGGATACTATTTTATTTCCCTGAGAATAGGCCCCAAAATAAATAAATTAGTGATGCACATCAAGAGAAAAATGTCTGGCCTGGTTGCACATAGCAACGTTCCCTGAAGAGCTGCCTCAGTGGTTCCTGTGGAGCTGCCGGGGCACATCCAGCACATGAATGCTAAGTTTCCAGCATCCTTTGCAGTTCTCACACAAGAGACTTGAGCTTCCCATCTACCTCACAATAAATAAAGCTAATTATACCCACAGTGTTCACTGCATAGGATACACAACAAAATGGGCACAGTCACAAATGTGAGCAACAACTTTGCAGCTGGTGGACAAAACTAGCCACTAAAATAAGCGAATGCCGGATCCCATCGTTCATATCATTTGCATCAAACTTTTCTAAGGGACTCTTAAGTTGGAGCAACTGCACACATTAGTAATGTACTTCTGAAAGCTTAATGACTTAGGATGGAAATACTTTATACCTGTCACTGACCCTTTCATTTGCATACAATCATTTACTTCCCAAACAATACTAGCAACAAATTGCACCAAGATGCAAAGCTATCTACACCAGAAGATTTGTATCCTAATGAGAAACATAAGCAAAAATGTATGTAATGAAATCACATATAAAGCTACACTTATTAACAAATTCATTTCCTAATAAAATACCATCTGCAAGTACCCTCAGTTTCCACTTGATATAAATAGGTCTTTTACTGTTTTCAGATGCAGTTCCCAGAAAATTCTTCTAAGCTCAACTGTAGAACACATTAGCCTTTTTTTTTTTGGTTGCCTGGAATGTTAGTAAATTCTGTAAAACGAAGTTTTAAAACAAATTTTGTTCCAAAAGCATGCTTCAGTTGAAAAGCTGACCTTTTGCAATAAAGTTGGTTAGACTTCTAGAACCCTTATTATTTATTCAGAAATTCTAAGAAGCAAGGAAATATGTCAAGGATGGGCCGTAATTAACATTTCCCCACTCCATACACAAGCACAGACACGTAAGCGAACATGGGCACACACACGTGCTCATACCATTTGAATAATAGCTTGGTGTCTCTCAACTCACAAATATATTAGTATCTGCTTATTTGTGTACCTTAGAATGCAGTCTATTTCCTGGTCATTCAGCCCCTCCTCCCCTCAACTGCTCCCAAATGCACTTCACTAACACACAGGTCGACCTCCTCTCACTAGAACCAGGGACAGAGATGAGAATACTCAAAGAGACCCTGTGACTGCTCTCTGGACAAGCCCTTTTAAGTAATAACTGCAAGTAATGCTGCCACTCATCACTGATGGCTACTTTGAGTGGGGACCCAGAACCCAGTGCCTCGACCTCTTGACGCCAGCAACCAGGGCTGAATTCTAACGCTAAGTGCTTTTGAAAAGTGCATCAAGATTTAATAGGGTGAATTTCCAGACTTGGTTGGAGTTTTAGCCACATAAATTCCATTAGGTGCAAAACTCCATAATGCTCCACCCTGTCTATATTTATGCCCACGTTTTAATGTACACCCTTCTAAGCTCCCTGTCAGGCTGTCAGATCTTTCATTTCCTTTCCTTCTACCCTTGGTTTTTATATTACCCTTGTAGCCAGGATGTTCTCCTGACTTTAGGGCCCTAAGCTCTGTCTACCCCTCTTTCAAACCCTTCTTTGAGACCTATATTTTAAAATAAGTACTTTATTCACTGATCTCCTATCATGACTCTATTGCACCTGACCCATTTTTCATACAAGGCTTTACCAAAGTCTATTTGTACCGTCACCAAAGGCTGTGTGCATATAGGCTGCTCCTTGGATCATCATCTCCAGAGCTGAAGACAGCTCAGACTCTCTTCGGAAATGTACCTCGCACTGGTGCGCCAGAGCGCTGGGCAAAGTGAAGTAGTTTCTGAATCTGGGTCAGCCATGTTGTGAATGTATAAGAGAGGGGATTATAACGGACTGAATCTCACTGGGTCTGTGACCCGTCACTCTGCTAATGAGGTATGGACACAGGTTGACAGACCTCTTGATGGGCCAGTACACTCCCAGACCAGTCCTGAGTGATGGCACCGTCGTGGAAGGAGGGAACAACACCAGATACCAGGGTAAGGGAAGGGGCAAGAATGATATCCCAGCTTCTCATTACACTCCTCTCCCAATGCATGCTTCCTTTTGGGTCTTAAGTATTACAATCCTATGTGAAGTCATCCAGTGGAAATTAGGATTAGGACTTCCCAATGACTGTGCAGGAGAGGAGCAGAGCAGAACAAGACACAGGCGAGTAGGGTACAATTAAAGAGATACAATTAATGATGGATTTTTTAGCAACTGTTTACCTTTGTCCATGTGAGTTGCTTAACATCATGGCTTAGAAAATGTACTCAGGTGACCAAATATGAAATTCATTCACTCAGCAAACATTTATTAAGTCTCTACCACGTGCCAGGCACTTGCGAGGCGCTCGGGATACAGAGAAGAATGGGACATCCCTTGCTCTCCAGGAGCTCACAGTCTAATAGAGGAGACAGACACATCAAAGAGTAGCTACAATACAGGAGATAAGTGCCGGTCAAGATGTACGTAAGGCGCTAGAGGAGTCCAGAGAGAGCAGTCTGTAGTAAAGCCTGGTGGAATCAGGGAGGCTTTCCCAGAGAGAGGAACAACAGAGTAGACCCGAAGGAGGAACAGGACTTCACCAGAAGACAAGGGAGGGTGGGGAAAGGCATTCTAGGCTGAGACAACAGCAGGCACGAAAGCAAGGAAGCATGATAAAGCATGACATGGCAAGGAACCACAAGCAGCTCCATGTGGCTGGGGTTTCATCTGCATATGAAGAGACGGTGACATGTGAAGTCAGAGGAGAAGCATGGAATCAGCATGAAGGGCTTTGTATGCGGGACTAAGAAACTTGGACCTTGTCCAGGAAGCGATGAGAAGGCACCGAAGAATCCAAAGCGGAGGGGTGGCATGGCTACATCTGCCCACTAGGTCAGCCTGAATGGAGATGGTTTGGAAAAGAGGTGACACTAGAATGAGGGAGAGCAGATAGGAGGGGCTGTCGTGGGTGCCCACAGGTGCTCCAAAGGCAGTGAGGGTGAAGAGGTGACAGGCTGGGGAGATACTTAGGAGGAAGCTTGACAAGACTTGATGAATGATGAGACGAGAAGCAAAACCGCCTCAGAAATCAAACAGTATTAAAAACATTCATTTGGAAAATACAACCCACAGCCTCACTCCTCCCCTTCCTTTGTGTTCCCATCATCCTCTGAAATCCCCACATCTGCTGAATAACGGCGGAAGGGCCAGAGGCACACGCGGTCAGACTTCTCTAATTGAGACACCACTAACTTGGAATCTGCAACAATTCACACAGACTGTCTGTGACTTCTACTGAGTAAGAATTTCAACCTACTTTCTTCCTCCGTGTCTTTTCAAGCCTTTAGGCACCAGTAACAGGAATCCAATCTAAAAGCAGTGGCTTCTTCCAATCAAGGCTTGAGGAGCAGTAGGTAGCCGCTTACATGGTGGTGTCTGAGAGGCACCCAATATGTGTCCCCCACCCGGGACCACAAGGCCTGGGATCCAATCATTAGCGATTCATTCCTTTGCAAGAGGCTTTGGCCCCTCCAACTTCTCTTTTATAAGGCAATGACTCCTGAGATGGGTAGGACAGTTAGTCATTCTAAACCCAGCGGCATTGTGGTTGAGCATAATGCCTTTGCCTTTGACAGAAGAGGTCAAGGTAGTATAAGAGGGCTATGTAGGTACCTGTGGAGGAAGGTGGTGCAGAAGGGAAGACTGAGGGATACAGAGCATAACATTATGATCTTGCCAAAGAATAGCCTCACAAGCACTCAAGCAACTAAGATTCTTAAGGAATGCCTTCCACTTCCAACGCGAGCAAATCACACTTGTACATTCTTGTACTTTAAGGAACTTTTGTGTTTTATGCTTATGATATGCTATTTGCTAGTGATGGCCTATGGTGGCTCACAATCTTTTCAGGGACCTCGTACTACTTTCAACCAATTACAGTCTCCAGTGTTATTAATGCATATATATTACTACAGGTGCACTCTCCGAAACTATTTTACAAGTCCAAATTTTCATTCACTCAGACTGACCTTGTCTGCTGCCATTCCACATTATGGAGATTTAACTGTATTTGCAGAATGTTAATCAGTCAAGTCACAAGCCAGAGAAGATCAAGACTCAGACTCTGACCTTGAAGAGTCTCATCTCTGGCTCAAGAAGGTAAATAAGAGCTGCTTGTGAATGCTTGATTACAGAGTTTAGAGCAGTGAACTAAAAAAAAAGAAAAAGAAAGAAAGAAACAAACAAAACTTTAAAAATTACTTACTTCACTTGTTTGGAGAATCATGAACTTTGGCAGTTTAGGCTTTGAACTGGCTGCACTGGGTTTTCCATCCAACAGTGATCCAAATGACAGATTCCCAAAGCTGTTCTCAAATTCAATGGAAGGTTTCAGTGTTGGAGGGATGTCCGGTGCCTGGTCCTGGCCATCCATGGGTCTGACATACGCGGTTGGTTTTTGTTGACCCATGTTTGTTTTGCAGTAAAGCCCTGGTGGAAAGTTCTGAACTGAAAGGCCACTGCTGGGCGCTAACAAAGAGGAGGCAACTAGGGGAGACCCAGGAGCATGCACGGTAAATTCAGATTCTTCTGATGAGACGGACTGAAAGATTTCTTTGAAAGTATCCCCTCCGCTGGACATGAGGCTACTGTCTTCCTTTACAGACGGGTTTGCCTCTTCAATGGCTCCGACCTGAGGCTGTTCTGCTGGGTAGACAAAGAAGTCTTCCAATTGGGCTTGGGGCTGGTCCTGTGCAGGCTGCTGCATCTTGTTTGGCTGGCTACTGGCCTGGCTGGCTGGTACAAGGCTAGCATTATGACTATCTCGTGGCCAGTCAGCTTTTGATTTCCTGTTGTTGTGTATTAGAGTGGAATTCAGTATCACGACAGAAGGTGGAGGCATTGGTGCCGAGGGGTGAGTGTTATCCTGGTGAGGTGGGAGCATTCGATTCTTTTGCTCTGGGAAAAAGCTCGGCTCGTTTTTGTTGATGGGAGTCTGGGGCACAGAATTCTTTGGGATTCCCACTAGATGATTCTGATTAGAATGGTTAGTTAGCAAATCCTTCATTTCATCATAGTTTCCCAGCGTGTTCTGGACTCGGTTGGCAAGTGCATCCCCTTTGTTTGTCTAAAATAACAAAAAGATGGGGGTGGGAGGAGAGAGAATGAATAGGTTTGTGTTTCCTAATGTTAATGTTTCAAACAGATGTCCTAAGTAGACTAGCATATAGGGTTCTTTAAAATTCTCATGCTGCCATATAATTTCATACTTTTCATGTGCTATGTAAGAAAAAAAAGTCAATAACACTATTGAAAGAGCCTCTTGGAATGAGCTGTGTGATTCACGTTTGTATACTCCCTGGCCTATCCTTGAACATACTCATTGGGAGAAAGTTTTAAATTACATCACTTAAGAATTTTATTAGCAAAATAACTTCTTTTAGGTCAGATGAGCTTAACTGTTACATTCCGTATCGTGAGGAACAACTTCAGCTTAGTGATCACTGGAATTGTAATGGAACATTCAACTTATATTTGTTCTTGACACGTCAGCCCTTTGCACCACATTATACCATGAAAAAGGCTTAGCCCATTGGATAAGGAAGTTGGTGAAATTGTGCGATCATGAATATATTGGTTTAGAAAAGCTCAACATCTAATTGAGCTAACATGACTAAAGCGAATCTAATTCCTTTTAATCAAAGGCCTGTATAAATTACTAGTGTCTGCCTACATATTCTGGGGGCAACTGTGTTTACGTATTGATGATTCATACTTGTTTGCTTTGAAATGGTGCAATTGTTCGTCAACACTGACTCAAGCTCTCCTGTGTCTTCTCAATGATTCAGAAAAATTTATTCAAGGACTTAAACTGCTGCTTACGTAAATCAAAACAAAGTCAGATTTCCAAAGTGATGTTGGCCACTAAATCATTCTGTGGGCAATCAACAGACCGGCTATATCTTCCGCTGTAGGAAATACTAATCTTGTTAAAATGGCTGTGGCTGTTCTTAAAATAATTAAGTTCCTGCATGGGTTTCTGTAATACAGAAAGCATGGCTATTAGAACTAGAAAATGGTGGCTAGCTATATACTTGGAAATGACTTTGACAAAAGCTCAGCTCTTCATCTCCAAGAGTGACTTTTTATGATTCCCTTTACCTGCCAAAGGTATTCTCAAAACAAGCTGTTGAATTCAGAAGGGCAAAGGACTTCTTTGTGCTTAGCCTGCACTACCCTGGCCCAAGATATTTCAATGAAACAAGACTACTGGCATCCGTGGGGCCATGTGGCAGCAGGACCACTGGATGGGGAAAACACCCACCCTATGTCACCTCTGGTTACCAGGGGCCACAGGCATGCCCTCCATGCATGGGAGGTGGTGACAACTTCCCCATGGATAAACCTCCACTGCGGTTAGATGTTTAACACTTCAGCTTTCTCGTATGCCCTTAACACAGCCCCATCACCTGGCATACACGGGGGGTGTACCTAGCCAAGCCTGGGATATCAGTCTAAACCTAGGTCGTATGGCTGTGTGCTGTTCTCTGTATGTGAGGATGGAAGAGTGTGCAGATGAATGGAGGGTGAAGTGCTGAAAATGGATGAAATCACCCAGAGAAAGAAAATGTAGAATGAGAAGGTCAGGCTCGGGAGGCATCCCTGGGGAACATCAACCTTTAAGCAACTGAGAGAAGAAGAGGAGCCAGCAAAGGACACGAAGAAGGAGCAACCAGAGAGGGAATCAAACTGGCAACCTTGGCCCCGTTGTTAACACGGTCTCCATAGACTGTATACAGTATCCAACTCATAGCATGTGTTAAATCATAGAAGACATTTCAAAAGAAAGGAGGGCAATTAGGGAAATACAATTCCAGAGATTAAGGGAAAGTATGCTAAATATATGATAAAAGGGTTCTGTTGGGGAGGGGGAATTTTAGAGATCCAATAAATGTCCATTTTAGTTTTCTTATCCACAAGAACGTCTGATATTGCCTCACAGGCGGCATTGGTGCTAAAGCAGTGATTAAACAATTAACATTCCATATAATCCTCAGCCGAATAATCGCTCTGTTTTCAGAAGTACATTTGAAAGGCATATTTAATAGATAGAGATGGATAGAACTCATTTTTACTCCCTGAAAAATCCCTAGGTTTGTCCATTTGAATGGGTCTCCTTCGCTGGCGTTGTACAACAAACCATTTGGCCAGCAGCCAAACCCAGTCTCCCTTCTATTTAAACCCTAGATTCAAAGCATAGATCGCATCATGCTAAGAGCCCAGTACGAACTTGATGCAAGCTTTGAATACTTGCAAAGTCGTTCTGGCCCCTCCAACAGTTTACCTCTTGGATCAGATGATTGCTTAATGAACACTCATACCTGCCGGTCTTCAAATATCTGAACTCTTTATCTTCATTTCCCATTTCAAATGCCTTTATTTTACATTGTCTCATTTTAATGAATTTGGATATTCCTCCTTCCCTTAGACAAAGAGAATTCTATAAGCTAAGTGCTTTCCCTTTTTGCCTTAGCTACCAGGAAGCTCAGCGTTCAACTTACTGGACTTTCAGTGAAAGTTCATTGAATTTCCACTGAAACTGAGCTCTACAGAATCAGACCTTGACTTGTGATTATCACACAATACCTCCCAGCCCCTGAGAAGTCATTCACTCTCTCTGGGCCAACACAGTCCAGTCTCAAGAAACTTAAGACTCATTTGCTTGCAAGCAAGCTAGTTGAGCAGTAAATAAAGGGGACACACTCATCTTTTCTTCAATGGAGAGAACCTTGCTTAAGTTTTAATGTGTCATTATCTACTTCTACTGTAATAATGATCTGGGTTTCCAATGCATGCTAAGATTTTTTCCCCATCTCTAGGTTTTGAAATTAGGAGACCTTCTAAACTGGCCAATGTCTAACATTGTATCTACATAAATAAAAGCAGAGAAAAATTAAAAGTTTTCTCAATAGGTCCAGAAGATCAACCTTCCACCATACAGGGTATACTACAGTAATGATTTCTTTTCCTGCATAAAACTATGAGCTCTTAAACATCATAGACCACCTTTTGTTTGCCTTTATATACTTAAGACTTAGCACCATGTCAGATGCATATCAGGTACTCAGAAAATTGTTGCTAACATGAACAGAATCAAATTATAATCAATACCCTACCTATATCAAAATAAAGGATTTGCAATAGCTTGGAGTAAAAGGTACATCAACAGAAAAGCAAAAAACAGGCTACCCTGGTTACCATGATTGAACATTAAATTGAACTTTGAGTTTCCTGGTAGCTAAGGCAAAAAGGAAAAGCTCCCAGACTATAGAATTCTCTTTGTCAGATGGAAGGAAGCAGACATATCCTAATTTATTAAATAAGACAAATGGTTCTCAGATACTAAAATGTAATTAGGAATTCTCATTGGTTCAGTTACAAGAACCTCTGAACAATAAAACCATTTTTTCAGCCCCGAATTCACAGAAGATGCAAAGATGATCTTCACATGGTTTTTTCTTACGATGACTAAAAGCAAGAGTGTTACATTAAAGTGTAACTCAGTGAAGGCATATCTATATGCGGAGGTAGGGGGCCAGGCTAATAGCTCCAGTTTCCTGTGCACAAATGACCTAGGGGCGGAGCTGGAGGAATGAAGGGATGTCCACTCCCTTAGACTAGCTACCTCACAGCGCAATTGTCTCAGAGGGACTCATGAGCAGAACTGCACACCAGACAGTTCGAGGTTGAGTTCACTGGCGACACTTTCTGAGTTGCTGATTGAAGGATGAAGATCCACGTGCTTTGTAAACAGACGTGCTGTGGCTACAGGTAGGAATTACCATGGTCGTGCTTGAGACACATACTGGTAAATTCAAAACAGTCATGAGGCAGGGTTAGGCACAGAGGACACACAGACACATAGCCTCAAAAAGTCCACCATTGAACAATCTCCAAATAATTACCAGTACAGTCCAGGTCACCTGAGTTGCCTCTCTGCCTCTCCACCACCAGAGCTGGGTAATTGTCAACCAGCTTTCAAATTTCTTAAGATGTAGGTATGAGAGCCACTGGATAGATAACCTAATGGGGCCTGAAATACATTTATGCACACCTACCTGGTGATCTCTCATTATACAGCAACTTGTGATTCACGCTGCATGTTCTGTTTCACCCTCCAGAGTCTTAGTAATCCTATTAAGGTCCAAGGTATCCTTGGCAGTCTTGATTGGACATTATAAACGTGGTAAAGATGATAGTTAGCCATTTCAATCAATTACAGGCTTCTTTCAATAGGCCGACTCTTTACTTCCCATTCTAGATAATTCGTTGATTCTTAAAGGTAACCTCTGCAGCTATTACTTTCTAAGTAATCACAATTTCTCCATCATCAAGGAAATGCATTTTCCAAGTATTTTCAGGCATAAATTACATGTCTGGTTTGTGGCTCACGACTAACAGCACTCCTCCATTTAAGCTTTTTGTCTCTCATTACTTTAGGAAATGCAAAGTTGCCTCAGTCTGCTTCTAATGCTATCTACAAATCAGTAGTAGAAGTTCATTGCAAGACTAATGTGCTAGGAGGCTATTGCACCCTGGTATTTCTCCTTAATAAAAGTAGCAAAATAATTTAAGTTTGGGGGCTCATTTTTTCCTTTTATTTCATTGTGGCTAATGTATGTGATTTAGTAATTCCTTTTTTTCTAATTGTAATAGTTTTACAGTTAATCTCTCTAAGCTGTAAGTCCTTGTTTCTTTCTTTAATTATAATAACGATAGTATCTTGAACTTGAACAGCACTTGCCAGATTTCAAAGCAAGGTCTCCCGGCTTGTTTGACTTGATCCTTACAACAACCACATGAGTCAACGGAGCAGCTCTGATCTCAGTCTGCCTTCTATCTCCCCAACCCAAATGACCTTGGGTAAGCCACTTAATCTCTCTGTGCCTTGCTTTCCTCATTCTTGCAGAGCTGTAAAGAGCTATAAATTGTTAGTTGTTGTTGCTTTATCATCATTATTATTATCAGGGATTTTTTAATATCAGGTATCCTTATTCGCTTCAGGAGGAGGAAACTTTAGGTCAGAGGAATGAAGTTTCTTCACCAAAGTAACACAGGAAGTAAGCTTATCAGGTCTTCTGACCTCCTATGGGAGGATAAACAGCTTCCTGTGACACATACTGAACCACACAGAACTGGCTCTAGATTCACCACTTACATGGATATGAGGCTGCAGAGAAGCCACCTCACTTCTCTGAGTCTCAAATTCCTCTCTGAGTCTCGAATTCCTCATGGGCAACATGAGGAAATGAGTACTCTGGCTGTCGTAAGGACTAAACAGGCACATGTAAAGCCCTCACATGTGCCTCACGTTCGGCAGGCACTTGACACACGCCAGGTCCTCATCCCACCCAGTCTTTCCACACTAACCTGACACGGCAAAGAGCTTCACAGTTTTGAAGTGCTTTTGAAGACATCCTTCTCAACACCACAGCACAAAGTCAGATTTGAAAGTTATGAATGAAAAAAGCAGCCACACAGAGAAGCTACCCATCATCAACCAAATCTAGGGGTGGTCAACATTCTTTCCATTCTGGGAATGGTAGGGGTGAAGCAAAGAACGGAGAGAAATCAGCCAGGCTGATAAGAGATCACCATTTCTTCTAACTGCCAAGAAAGGGCAGTGGGTCTTTGGGACCGAGACTCATTGGCTACTTTATGAACTACCAACACTATTGGACAACTGATCAAGCCGTTTTAGGCTTCAAGATGGCAATGGCAAGAAGTTTCCTGAAAGTTCTGATCCACCACCAGGAGCTTTGATTTTTAATTTGATAAGCATTCCCTCCACAACCCTCAGGAAGGGTTATGGTATGTCCTTGTGTCTACCAGTGGACCATGGGCCAGGCCTAAAACTCTCATGGCGACTGGCATGTGCACATACTCTAAGGGTGTCCATGCTAGTTCAGGCCTGGGGAGTTTATGGGTGTGCACACCAGTTCTACTATCATAATATGAGAGAAAAGGAAAGGCATACTCCCCAGGGATCTCCCAGGGAACCCTGAACATGGACACAGCACAAGATGGCAGCTGATTATCAAAGCGATGGTGGAAGAAAGAATTATTAGGTCATCAACCAATAGCTTCATTCTTTTTCTATACAGTCTTGATTGAAGAACAAAAGCTCTTCCTGACCAAGAAGCATAAAGGCAATAGGCTACTAATCACATAATAGGCCTGGCCCTGGGCTACACTAATGCTCCCATCTAGTGTCCCTGCCTGATATACCCCTGTCATAGCAAGACAGGTGACTTTTGAAAACTTCTGACAATGTTGATAATAGGTTTTTTAACTGCCTACTCAAAAATACACTGTTTACATCTAAAAATAAACATGCATCTGTATTACAGGCCTTGTTAACAAGAAATGGCATTTACCTTAAAGATACAAGACCATTAATTCAACAAGACTTAAAATTATAAAGGGGGAAGGATAAGGCAAGGGTCCTATGCCTCATAATAGCGTTGAGTATAGAGTAGATTTTGAACTTTAAGCATGACTCTTTGAGTAAAGCTCATTTTTCTAACTCATCCGAAGATAAGACAAAATTCATCTGGTTATTCCTCTTTCTTAAGAAGGGACAAGGCATCTATCATCCTTGACCTCTCTTCCATTTTCTGGGAAAAAAAGGAGGCCACAACATCTTGTCCTTCCCCCGGGCTTTCTTCCACTCTCTTGCTTTGCTCTCTTCCTAATATTCCTTCTCACTCTTCCTCGCCATGGCTGGTCACCCTTTACACACTCTTGATTTTGCCTTTGCGCATCTCCTCTGTCCCACCCATCATCACCTCATCCTCTGATACCTTCACCCTCTCCCTCTTTATGGACATCAGGTCTTCCCATCAATCTCTCAATGTGTTCATATTTCTCTCACTGCTAAAAACAAAGCCACTTTCTTTCCATATAATTCCTTCCCTTATATTCTGACTTACCTTCCTTTCTTCCTCCCTCCACACAAAATCTCTCTGCTTTTCTTCATTTTACCACTTCCCATTTACTCCCCAGCTCAGGCAATTTGGCTTACCCACAAGTGAGTACCACTGTCAACAATTAAACAACTCTCCCTAAAGTCACTGAACTCCTCCCCCTTAACTACCGAACCCAAGAGCCACTTTCCAGTCCTGACCTTTCCTGGCCACTCAGATACAAATAAACAACTAATCCTTCCTCCATAAAACCCTGTATCCCTTTGATTTCTATTAAATGATTCTCTCCTCATTCTCTTCCTACCTCTGTGATCATTCACTCCTTTTTAAGGTTCCTTTCCTGGCCTCTACTTTGCCACCTTGTTTACTGCTTAAATGCTGCTGCTCCCCAAGATTCTCCCTTTGTCCCTCTTACCTAGTCATCTGACAGTTTCCACCACCCCCTGCCTGCTAACACCAAACTCTCTCTCTCGACCCCTCTCATTAGCTCCAGATCCCTCCATCCAATGCCTACTGGATATCTCTCCCTTTGTATCCCACTGGCAGCAACCTGTTCCCTCCTCAACAGCCTGTTAATGAGACTGCCATCTTTTCAAGTAAAAAATATGGGCATCATTCATTCCTGTCCCCACACTTCCCACATCCACCCAGGCACCCAGTCTCAGAATTTCAACCTTCTTGCTCTGCCTTAAATCCTGCCTGCCATTAACTCCCCTTAGCTGACTACAAAGGCCTCTTCATTTGCCTCTAGTTTCCTTACCTCCAACCCACTCTCCATGCTTCCACCATTGCCTTTAAAATACTTTGTCTGTCTTGGACATGCCCTTACTTAAAAGCTCTCAGTGACTTCTGTTCATGTGCAGAATTATGTCCAAACTCCTTGGCACAAGGCACAAATGTCCACTAACCTGTCCCCGGCCTATCTCTGTAGCAGTTACCATCATGCCTTCACTCACCATGATGATGTCTGCCACTGGGCAAGGAAGTCCTTGAGGGCAGAGACTAGGTCTTGTTCCTCATTGTACATTAGTCTAAGATGTGACTAGCACATAGTGGGCCTTCAACAAATGTTTGCTAAACCAGTCATATCCCTAAATATATGCACACAAAGGCACTATATACATTAAATAAATAGAGATAGGAAAAGTGCTTTTTGAAGGATTGTACTATTATTGACAGAGTGCAAAGTAGTAGGTTAGGTGACCTAACTCTCTTGGCCAGACTCACCAAACGTGGAAGACACCTGAGCCTCAGTCAAGAGGTGCCTTCTTATCATGAACAAGACAGCAAGGCTCTGGTCTCACTGGTCACCGATCCAAACAGCTTACTCTCTACCCCAAAGTGGTATCTGTGCCTATGCTGTCCTTCCCTTTTCCAGAAGTCATTGTCTTCTAATTGGTGCCCTTCGAAAATCACAACTCCCCAAAATTTTCTCTATTGTTGTTTTAACTCTTATATCATTCTTATTTCATTACAGAAAATTACACTGCTACTAAATCGCAGTAAACACCAACCAGCTGCCAGCAATTCCACAAGATTCTTCCCCCAAACCCCACCCCAAAGAGAAAGTTCGGAGGCAGTCATTGTGAAATCAATACTTGTAGACATAGCAGTATGAGTGTTACTGGAGTTACAAACTAGCTAGAATACCACCAGAATGTCAACCCGGCTACACCACCCCCTCTGGTTGAGACATTCTCTTAATCCAGGGTTGCTAACCACCAGGAAAAAATTATTGGCTTTTCCCTTTCTCCTTGAACAATGATTTTCAAAAAGCACTCAAGCCACTCAATGGCCACTAACAACAGAAAATGGAAAAGGAAAGCAGTGGCCTTGCTTGCAATGCATGGCATTGACGGGGAGGAGAAAGAGACATAGCTGTTAACATTCTGATGAAGGCTTCAGGGGCTGCCTTGCTGTAGGAAGTGCTGGGCGGGAGAGAACTCCTTGGGGACGGGAAGTCTCACCAGTTCCTCTCAAATCTGACCGTACTCCCCAAAGCAGACAGAGTTTGTCTCTGAAGACTTCCTCAGAAACCTGCGATTGTTCCCAGTACAGCATAGGTATATATTTCATTTGTAAAATATACTCTCCTGGAAATGATTCAGGTGCTTTAAAAATAGATTAATGTTGATTAGTGTGTTCAAAAATGTAACAAGCAAGCATTTTCCAGAAAGATAAATTACATACATATTCAGCTACCTTGTAGGGCTCCCCAAAAAGATCAAAGCCTGAAGAAAAGAGATCGTCTTCTTGCTGGACTTCTTGATTCCTCCGCTCCCATTCCCTTTTTTTAAGGGCACTACGGTCTTGTTCATAGTGACTGATATGAAAAGAAAAAGACAAAAGGAGAAAAAGAGTAATTAGTCATGTAAGTCATTCACACCTCTCTTGTTATCAATAAGAAGAAACACAATGCAAGCCAAGGCTCCTCAAACGGATACCATATACAGAGCAGAGAAACCTTTTCTTGACCCCAGTGGGTTTAAGATCCTGGCCAGTTCTTTGGAATACGGAAGAAAATGGAAACTTGCTTATTACAAATCATACTCATGCCCACTTGAGCATTGTGGAATCTTCTTCCCTTGTCCTTGTGTGAGTGCTACTGGCAATTAGAGGCTCCCCAAGAGTCAATCCACTGTACAGAAAGGTACTGAATTCAAGTTGCTTTGTGTCACCAATGGCTTAAGGCTAAGAATGCACAGATATTACAAAGTCCTAAGGGAAAGGAATTAGCCAATATGTCACAAACAAACCATAATTCTGTCCTGAGCCCATAGTCAGAGTTAGCCTGTTGTAACGAGATCACAGGAGAGTTGAAGGACATTTTGGGAAGTCTACACAACACCGAGTCATTCATTCACTCACACTCTGTCTCGCACTGGGGGTGTTGTTTCAGCCTTTTCATAGTTTGTGTCATAGGTGATAGCCTTTTAAGGAAACTCTTCACAAAGAAAGGTGTCTGGCTTGAATGGCAAACCACTAACAATTAAAGCAAGTGATTAAGAGCCTTGAATGACATTACGGCACACATTCTAGAAACATGGTATAGTTGTGACTCGTTGCATTTCAGGCCTTCCCATCAGAGGTTCAGTATAAAAGCTTCCAGACAATACCTAAGATACTCCAGGCCCTTAAATTTTATAGAATGAAATGCTTCCTGCTGAAGAAAACATCTGTCTTCTTCATCAGGCAAGAATGTGCATGTTAAACTATATAATCTGGAGGCACCTGGGTGGCTCGGTCGGTTAAATGTCTGACTCGTGGTTTCGGTTCAGGTCATGATATCATGGTCATGAGATCAAGCTCTGCACCAGGTTTTGCGCTGGGCATGGAGCCTGCTTAAGATTCTCTCTCTCCCTCAGCCCTTCCCCCATATGTGTGGACTTGCATGCATGCGCTTTCTTAAAATAAATAAATAAACAAAGAAACAAAGAAACTATAATCTGGAAGTCTCAAAAGTGGTAGATTCTTTTTGTCCATTGGATTTCCCCATCCCCTGATTTTGACTGAAAACTTTCTCAAAGTGACCACGTACATGCTGAGCAAATTTAAATTATATGAACGTACGTAAAATGCCTAACAGGTGCTGTACAAATGTTGCTTTCCTTCCCCATGTTAATACCGCCATGTTGAGCCTTAATTAGATAATCGGCATGCAAATGAACATAATAGCTAAAGGAATTACAAGAGATACACTGATCTAAGAGCACAGTCGACAGGTTTTGAATACATCCCAAACCTTAATGCCTATCATTGGTAGTCTAGTTTGCTCATGAGTATCATAACTTTTAATTTACAAAATAAGAGCCCAGAGCATGAAATATCCATGGCAGCTTAACTAGATATTGATATACATGGAGTGTGAGATGCCACTACACTTAATCATCCACCTTTCTCCACAGGAATCCTTGAACTGACAAATTCAAAGTGACTTTGATAGCCTTATCTTCTGAATCAACAACACTTCATTTCTCTGATTTAAAAAAGTGGCAACATTTAAAGGATGTTCAAACATACATTATGCTTTCACAATACAAACAATGCCAGATAAAGAGGAGCCCGCTGGGCCAGTCACAAGAGTGCTCAGCAAACGTTATCACTGTCTGGGAAAAAAACAGAGAACCTCCAGACTGCATCACAAAACCCAGACCCCATGTATGGGCCCTGTCCGGTCAAGAAAGGTACCAAGTCCAGATATTGGAAGGCAGCCTGTCTTTCGTAATCTCAGACACCGTCCACGGGTACTACACTCACTGACATCAGCTCTCATTCCCATTCACTAGTTGAGATCAGAACCCCAAATGGTTACCAGGAGTTGCAAGGCCTTTGTGTGGGAGGCCGACGTAGGATCAAGCAGACATGGCAACAACTTCACACCATGCACAAGGAGCCCAAGATTCGACCTCAGCACCATCCGCTGGCTGTTCATAAGAGAAGCCCATCATCCGTGTGTCAAAATGAAAGAAAGAGAGGGTGTCAGGCATGGAGGTGGACGAGCAAGTTAAAGCGGCATTTAGTTGGGGTGGGGAGGAAGGTCTGTTGCAAAGGAAGACGCTTCATTTCCTTCCCCTTCCATGGCACATGACTCTGCACACGAAAACAAGGGCCCGAATCTCAGGCTTCTGAGGAACGCAAGCAAGATGTCAGTTCTCTAGCTCTCCATTCATTCTGCACACCTGACAGCCCAGAATGACAGGCCCATAGATCGCATTTAATTCTCCCATGAAGAGAGCCGAGACACTTTGGTCTCTTGGCTTTGCAAACCACCTTCCTTCTCCTCTGAGGGAAAGATATAATTAAAACCCTGAAGGAAAAGAAGGAGAAAGAGAAGAAAAGGAAACAGCACTCTGACTTGCATGACAACTCTTCAAGCGGCCCGCAGCCAGGGCACTTTGGGCGCTTTCGACCTGGGTTTGATTTCTTAGGAGGCTCTTGGCTTCATTTTGCAGCAGTTCATTAGCTACCAAATTCCAGACGAAAACGTGAATAGCAGATTGAGTGTGCACACGGGTGTTATCTGTCGCAAGGAAACTGCCTGCTGCATTTTTTAACACATATAACAAAGAACAGTTAATTCTCATATCTCTGACGAGAATGAATTTAATCTCCACAGAGTTCCCCTGCTCTTGGAAGGCAACCAAAATCTCTCCAACTTGTTCCTCTTTCGCTCAGCATGGAGTTGCATTGAAAGCTTCACATGGCGAGGTCTAATGAGGAACGAACTACGTGGTGATGAGGCTTTCACAGTGGAGAATGTCACCGATTTCTGACTGAAACCAAAATTACTAATTTGAAGCACCAGCTAATTAAAACCACCGCTATGTATTTAGCCTCTTGTTATACCTACTGCAGTTTATAATTATGAGGACCTCTTTATCTACTCAATTAAAGTCCTTCTGATTCAGGCAGGTTGTGTTTGAACATGTGAGCCTTGCAGAGGCCCCAGGAAAGCCTATGTCTGTCCCCTGATGATTGGATGCACCATCACTCTCCCAGGCTTGTTGCCCAAAGGAAAGAAGGGCTCTACAGCCCATGAAGAAATGCTCAAGCCAGAAATTGGGATCAATCACCATATGATTGGTCTGAACAATTCCAGTTTAGTCAGTGATGAGGACAGGGTGAATTGGTCTTATTGCCTATGGGAGGGTTGAGCCAAAACTCCTCTCCAGACCTCTCCCTCATAGCAAGTTATATGATGCTATTCCAACTTGTCACTCCCAGGGATGAAATTTTGTCACATTATGGTGATATCAAGACCACCGAAAGAACACCCACAACTCAATTTAGTCTTAATTATCCAAAGGCCTCTGATTTCCCTCTCTAGAGCCTATCTCTCTTTTGGAATCCATGAAAGATGTGATAGTGAGAAGGTTCTCTCTAGAATGGGGCTTTTCTGTTAGCTCTGCTCTGGCCCACCCGTCTCTTCCCCTGGCCTCAATAACAGAGAAATGAACCTCCTTAACATAGGAGGAAGCTAAGGTCCTCCTGAGAAGGGGGGGGTGTGGGGGTGGTGTGGGAAGGGGTCCTGTAAGCCCTCATCCAGGTAAAGGTAAAGGAAGATGTGAATCTGTGTCTCTTCCATTTTCAGGTTCAAGTGATTTCTTTTCATCTTCTCCTTCTCTCTCAGATACTCTCCTATCCTTGCACTTAAACCTGATCATGTACACAGGTAGCTCCCATTTTCATCATTAGAAGCCACAGGTGCACTCCGAGGATGATAAAACCCAGAGCACATGTAGATTCACTGAGATCAAGAAAGTTCAATTATGCCGTCTTCATTAGCTCACAGTGGTAGCACACTTGGGCTGACGACGCAGGCTAGTCTTTTAGAACAAAGGCTGTCAGAGCACGAAGAGACTATAGCAATCATACAGTCCTGGTCTCTTCATTTTACAGATGAGGAAATTGAGCTCAGAGAGGTAATGGGCCTCACAGCAGGTTTGTGGTGGCTCCGGGAGGCAAGAACCAGGTTTTCCAGTGCCCAAACAAGTCTCTTCCTAATGTCCCAAGCTCTGTCCCTTCTGCCGCCCAGGCTTCCTTCACACTCAAGAATAAATATCTGTCCCATCTGCACTCTGTGGGTCAACTTTCCTTAGGATTGTATTTGATTAGAAATTGCCAGTAGGAAAAAACTTTAGGAATTTAATTTGGATTCGAGTATAGAAAAACCATTAGTTTCCTTATACCAAACGTAGAAACCCTAAAGGGATTGTAAAAATTAACTACATCTGTGGGGAGAAGCTGAGCGGGGGGAGAGTAAAACCAGTTGAAGTCCATTTGCTTTGTGTATTTCATGAAGCTTAAAAATCATCCTTTACCTAATCCGGTTATTTTACAAAGCTAGTGAGGAAACATTGATTAAAAAATAAACCCACAAATATCTTTAAATGACGAGCTTGTTTAAAAACGCTGCTAACTAATATAGGATTTACTCATTCTCTAATTCACTGGCACTAAAATACCTTTATTTTGGCTAATATCTTTATAAAGGCATAAAAAATACATATTTAATTCACCCAAGGGACAAACAAAAGTTATAACTCACTCCTTATGGTTCTCCTGAATGAATCTCTGCCTTCTATAAAATTTGTATTTATACTCACTACATGTTCCAGAGTTCCAAGTGGTGCTTTTTCTTCAGTAGCTAGTCTTATTTTGAATTTGACACTGACCTAGTCTTTACATAGCTTGTTAGTTTAAAAAAGGGAAATACAAATCAAAACCACACTGAGCTACCACCTCACACCAGTCAGAGTGGCTAAAATGAGCCAATCAGAGAACTCTAGATGCTGGCGAGGATGTGGAGAAACGGGCACCCTCCTACACTGTTGGTGGGAATGTCAACTGGTGCAGCCTCTCTGGAAAACACTGTGGAGGCTCCTCAGGAAACTAACACTAGAACTCCCCTATGACCCAGCAATAGCACTGCTAGGAATTTACCCAAGGGATACAGGAGTGCTGAGGCATAGAAGCACATGTACCCCAATGTTCATAGCAGCACTCTCCACAATAGCCAAAACATGGAAAGAGCCTAAGTGTCCATCAACGGACGAATGATCAAGAAGATGTGGTTTATCTATACGATGGAATACTACATGGCAATGAGAAAGAATGAAATCTGGCCATGTGTAGCAACATGGATGGACCTTGAGGGTGTTATGCTGAGCGAAATAAGTCAGGCTGAGAAGGACAGCTACCCTATGTTGGCATATATAGGAGGATTAGGAGGAACTTAACGGAGGACCATGGGGGAGAAGAAGGGGGTAAATAGGGGGGCAGAGGGAGGGAGGCAAACCATGAGAGGCGCTTGAATGTTGAGAACAAACTAAAGACTGATGGGTATGGGGGGGATGGGGAAGAGAGTGATGGGCATGGAGAAGGGCACTTGTGGGGATGAGCACTAGGTGTTATATGGAAACCAACTTGACTATAAACTATTTAAAAAAAAAGAAAATATTTACCTAAAAAAATAAAAATAAAAATAAATTTAAAAAAAGAAAGAAAATCTCTGCTATTCAAATCCCTCAAAATCACCCCCAAGTTATGTACTGTTAATATCCATGAGCACTTAAATGTAAAGTGCTAAATTCAAAACTCTGAAATAAAGCTAAAAGCAAGTCATAGTTGTTTTACATATCTAGGGGAGATACATGAGGAACTTGGATCTGGAGATATGAACATGGCCTTGAAAAAAGAGTTTCTACAGTCAGTAGAACCTCTAAGTCATGTTCAGGCAGCAAGATTCATTGAGACCTCTGTATACACCACTCTCTTCAGCAAATGGACTCTCCCCCCACAGACACTGGCTCTCGTTTAAAAAAATATCGAGGGGCGCCTGGGTGGCTCACTATGTGAAGCATCCAACTTCAGCTCAGGTCATGATCTCACAATATGTGGGTTTGAGCCCTGAGTCAGGCTCTGTGCTGACAGCTCAGAGCCTGGAGCCTGTTTCGGATTCTGTGTGTATCTCTCTGTCCCTCCTCCCCTCATGCTCTCTGTCTCTCTCTCAAAGTAAATAAACATTAAAACAATTTTTTAAATAAATTTTAAAAACCTGAGATAGGTGCAAAAGGGACAGAATACATGTAAGACATTTACTCTACACATTTGTCAGCTACCCATGTGGCCATGCCAATTTCTTTAGGTCTTTAGGGAAATGGGTCAATGCTTATTCTTAGAGTTTTCTCAAATCTGTGCTTTATGTTTTTTTTAACATTTATTTATTTTTGTGTGTGAGAGAGAGAGAGACAGAGGGAGCAGGAGGGGGCAGAGAGAAAGGGAGACAGAGGATCCAAAGCAGGCTCTGGGCTGTGAGCAGAGCCCAATGCAAGGCTTGAACTCAGGAACCATGAAATCATGACCTGAGCTGAAATCAAGAGTTAGCCACCTAAATGACTGAGCCACCCAGGCACCCCTAATCTGTGCTTTTCAAAAAGAAGTACACACCAATACTCCCAGAAGTCCTGGCAGGAAACTGGCTCAGTATTTCCTTGTAGGGGTACCTTGGGGATACCCCTGTTCCCTCCACGTCTGAGAACAAAAGCAAAATTTCGGCGCATGCAGAAACCTTGCCAAGGTCATCTTCCATGGGGTCAGGCAGATAGTCCAAGAACCACTCTCCTCGTCCTGCGTCTGTGTCACTTAGCTCCCCTTAACTCCTGGTTCCCACTCTCTTATTTAAAAACAATTATGAACAGTATTCACTGACATATGATTCACGTATCGCTCAATTCATCCACTTACAGTGTACAACCCAGTGGTTTTCAGTATATTCACAGAGTTCTGCAACTATCATGGCGACACAGGTTTAGATTATTTTCATTACTCCAAAAAGAAGCCCTGTTACCTTTGGTTATCACCCACCCTCCACCTCCCATCCAGCCGAGCCCTAAGCAACCAGTAATCTACTTTCTCTATGAATGAATTTGGTTATTCTGGATATTTCATATGCCTGGAATTATGCAATATGTGGTCTTTCGTGCCTGACATCTTTCAAACAGCACAGTATTTTTAAGGTCCATCCATACTGCAGCCTGGATTGGTACTTCGCTCCTTGCATGCCTGAATAATATTCCACTGTATACTCCTTCTCCTGTGTTACTCCATGCTCATTAAGGGGGTTCATTCCTGTGAGCTTATAATGATTTCACTATGGTCCTGTGTGTCTCCAGTAGACTTTGCTCCTTAAGGGAAAGGTCTGTGGCTTCTAAGTCACTGACACCATGCTACAGATGACTCCAGCAAAGCTTCCTATACATCAATAAGCAATGCCAAATACAGATATTGTGAGGAAAACACTTTTTAAAAATGCTTGCCTTGGGGGAGCCTGGGTGGCTCAGTCAGTTAAGAGTACAACTCTTGATTTCAGCTTAGCTCATGATCTCATGGTTCATGAGCTCAAGCCCCACATTGGGCTCTGTGCTGGCAGCATGGAGCCTGCTTGGGATTCTCTCTCTTTCTCCCTCTCTCTCTGCCCCTCCCCCACTCGTGCTGTCTCTGTCTCTCTGAAAATAAACTTTAAAATAAATTTTAAAAAAGCGTTTGCCTTAGGCTTCACACAAAACTATTTTGACTAGCCTATCAAACTTCCCTAATGTTGTAATACTTCTAACAAATATCCAATACTCAACCAGTAAAGAAAATTGATCACATCTAGGGATGGCAAAGACCTAGTAAAAATGAAACCCGACATCAACCAAATAAACAGGTTCTGTGGTTTCTGACGGTGTCCAGAAATGACGGCACAAATGGTGGCATCCAGATTCAGAAGATCTGAGCCAAGGCTCTACCTCTTTCACTTCGAGGTCACTTGATCATTTCTAAAGCACTTTCCGTTTCTAAGCCTAGGTTTTGTTATTTGTAAAATGGGAATCATCTTTCTCTTCCCTCTTCATGCAGGTGGTATAAAAACTGAGTACGATGGTGGATGAGAAAGAGTCTTGTAAACTACTAAGAGCTGCTCACGTTGTAATGGGCGAGACTGCTGGTACCCTGACCATACTTCACCTTCATCACACAAAACTTCGCTGCACATTAATTCATGTGCTCCTCACCAACACCTCGCAGATTAGCAGGGCAGGGAATATTGTTTCCCTTTAAGGATGGGAAATGGAGGCTTGGAAAATTGCTCCAGACTATGAGAGCTACACACAGGACACCATCCATTGATTCCTAACCCAGGGCTCTTTCCAGAAGTCTGAGATATTGCTACAGGGCCTGTGTATTCCATCAGATACCCGCTGGAAATTTTTATCCATAGATTCAAAACTGATCTTTGTGATAGAGGCTCCAAATACATGGACTTGATTCACAAACTAATATTGACACAAGACTTAAATCATACCTTTTTAATTTAAAATATTTTTTTCCTTTTTTTAGATTTTATTTTTAAAGTTTATTTATTTTGAGAGAGAAAGAGAGAGAGAGTATGAGTTGGTAAGGGGCAGAGAGAGGTAGAGAGAGAGAGAGAATTCCAGGCAGGCTCCACACTGTCAGTGCAGAGCCCGACGTGGGACTTGAGCCCATGAACCTTGAGATGATGACCTGAACAGAAATTGGGCACTTAACCAACTGAGCCACCAAGGCACCCCTAATTTAAAATATTTCTAAAAATTCTGTCATCTGGCTCTCACTGTTAGCTGCATGTGGGAATCACCCAGTGAAGATTTTATAAATCCAGGTTGCATGCCAAGATCAAGTGCATCAGAGATGGCCAGAGTGGGTCTCAGGCATTCAATATGAAACAACTTCTGGTCTTCACGTATGATCGGATCATTCATATATGAACTTCTTTATTGGACCTACTTGGGCGTGCTTAAATCTGAAGGACTTAACATCAAGGTAAATGAAGAACCAGGCTGCGTAGAGAACAGATGTATTCCATTATGCAGAGATCTACGTTGCTAATCTGTGGCGGCAGAGATGCCTTGAAGGTGAAAAGCCGCTATTACAAGCATAGACTTGTCAGGCAGAACAACAATAATACCACCAGCTACTCCCTGTTGATTCCTTGCTTGGTGCCAGGCCCTGAGTAGGCATTTTGTGAGTATGCTCTTACTTAATCCTCACAAAAACTCCGACGAGGTACTTAACCATCCTCCCTCTGCAAATGAGGAAACTGAGCTGCACGAAACTGAGGGAGGTTAACAAGCCTCACATCGCACAATTAGTACATGGTGCCAGTGGGATCCCAAGGCCAACCTCTTAGCCTAAAAGATGCTAGTAGGTCGAATATGGAAATGCCACTTTTATACAGAATGACCATGAGTCCGGCAGCCTGAAGGTTCCCATCCGCCAACAGCAGCGCTCAGCTTATCAATAGCTTTCTAGAAGCCTGTTAAAATGTAGTTTAAAGGCAGCCTTTGTACTGAAGTTAAATTATTTTGTCCTCACCCAGTATAACCGTTGGTGAAGAGACACAGTCCAATATCCGTCACTGCCAGAGAGAGTGGTCTTCTCCTCAGCAAGTGTTAGTTTCCTGCTCTCCTCACAGCTCACAATGTGTTAGCTGCCTCTTGATAACTGCATGCCTGTATCTCCTTCAACTTCACGTCAAGCCCCCCTCCTCTTGCAAACTCAGCGCCCTGCTACGAGAAGACCAAACTGCACAATACATACATAAACATCCCTGAGTTTCTTTTCTGCTCTTGCAACATTTTCTGAGGTTAAGTGTCCCTTTTCCATTTTTATTGCAAGTCATTTAAAAAGAACTCTACTTCTGACTCATTCATCAAACATGAGAATTCAATATCACTTCTTTGGGCTCATTGACCCCTCGGTAGCACAAACCAATGTCTAACAAGTCCTGTACACTGAATGTGGCCAAACCAAGAGAGCCACAAACAGCTGCATAACTCAGAAGCTTTCAAAAGTACTTCCTGAAGACGAGTAAGGGCCTGGAGTGGATACAATCACCACGGATATCCACAATGAGAGAGTGAATACAGTAAGTGTCTGTACTTATAGACTTAGGGCTCTTGAATTGGTTCAAAAATTAAAACTATAACAGATGGTGCCGGGAGAACTGGACAGCAACATGCAGAAGAATGAAACTAGATCACTTTCTCACACCATACACAAAACTAAACTCAAAATGGATAAAGGACCTGAATGTGAGACAGGAAACCATCAAAACCCTAGAGAAGAAAGCAGGAAACAACCTCCTTGACCTCAGCTGCAGCAATTTCTTACTTGACACATTCCCAAAGGCAAGGGAATCAAGAGGAAAAATGAAGTATTGGGACCTCATCAAGATAAAAAGCTTCTGCACGGCAAAGGAAACAATCTATAAAACTATTAGGCAACCGACAGAATGGGAAAAGATAGTTGCAAATGACATATCAGATAAAGGGCTAGTATACAAAATCTATAAGGAACTCACCAAACTCCACACCCAAAAAACAAATAATCCAGTGAAGAAATGAGCAGAAGATATGAACAGACACTTCTCCAAAGAGGACATCCAGATGGCCAACAGACACATGAAACGATGCTCAGCATCCCTCCTCATCAGGGAAATACAAATCAAAACCACACCGAGATACCACCTCACGCCAGTCAGAGTGGCTAAAATGAGCAAATCAGAGAACTCTAGATGCTGGCGAGGATATGGAGAAACGGGCACCCTCCTGCACTGTTGGTGGGAATGTCAACTGGTACAGCCCCTCTGGAAAACAGTGTGGAGGTTCCTAAGGAAACTAACAATAGAACTCCCCTATGACCCAGCAATAGCACTGGTAGGAATTTACCCAAGGGATACAGAAATGCTGAGGCATAGGAGCACATGGACCCCAATGTTCATAGCAGCACTCTCCACAATAGCTAAAACATGGAAAGAGCCTAAGTGTCCATCACCTAATGAATGGATCAAGAAGATGTGGTTTATCTATACCATGGAATACTACATGGCAATGAGAAACAATGAAATCTGGCCATGTGTAGCAACATGGATGGACCTTGAGGGTGTTATGCTGAGCGAAATAAGTCAGGCAGAGAAGGACAAATACCATATGTTTGCACGTATAGGAGGATTAGGAGGAACTTAACAGAGGACCATGGGGGAGAAGGGGAAAAATAGTTGGGGAGAGGGAGGGAGGCAAACCATGAGAGATTGTTGAATGCTGAGAACTGAGGGCTGATGGAGGTGGGGGAGAGGGGAAGGGGGGTGATGGGCATGGAGGAGGGCACTTGTGGGGATGAGCACTGGGTGTTATATGGAAGCCAACTTCATAATAAAGTATTTAAGGAAAAAAAATAAAAAAGATTAAATGAAAAAAATTAAAACTATAAAGAAATCAAAATGCTCTAAAGCCTTCTGACTTCCACTCTTGTGAGCACCTATCCTGTTTGTCACTGCCAATCAAATGTAACCATTTTTATTATTTTCTTGTTTATTCGTCCCATGTTTCTTCAGGTACTCTTTAGAGTTGTCTTGAAATTATCTCATTTGTAGTTCGTTAAATTAATCAGTGTTGAGACTAATCAGTCCTGAGCTTTAAGAAGCTTCTAGATCTAAGACTTGATTTGCTTGAAGGGAATTTTCATCATCAGAAATGATTACAGAGGCGCCTAGGTGGCTCAGTTGGTTGAGTGTCCAACTTTGGCTCAGGTCACAATCTCACGGTCCATGGGTTCTAGCCCCACGTTGGGCTCTGTGCTAACAGCTCAGAGCCTGGAGTCTGTTTTGGATTCTGTGCCTCCCTATCTCTCTGCCCTTCCCCCACTCACACTCTGTCTCTCTCTCTCTTTCAAAAATGAATAAACATTGTAAAAATTTTAAAAAAAAGAAAGCGATTCCATGACAAAAACTGAGGACTGATGGATGGGGGAGGGGGATGGGCATGGAGAAGGGCACTTGTGGGGATGAGCACTGGGTGTTATGTGGAAACTAATTTGACAATAAACTATTTGTAAAAAAAAAAATAAAGCAATAAGCAAAGTAACTAGTATAATAAAAAAAAAGAAAAAAAGAAAGAAAAAGGAACAAAAGGAAAAAGAAACGATTCCATGGGTCCACATGAGAGATGGGGGTTACAAGCCTTGAGAGTTCTTGAAGGCTCCAAAGGTCTTCGGTGTTGTTTGGAATTGTGCTCTGTGGCAGGCAGCATGCCCTACTCGGCTGGCCAAGGCTTGGCTTCATCCTCTCCTCTTGAGGGGATCTCCTGTCCAGCCACAGTGGATCCTGGAGCCATCCCATGTGCCACATCCCCAGCTCCACACCTGTTACCTCTGCAGCCAACCTACACAGCGCAGCTCTGTCTTTTGAATTATGAAAAAACTGCCTGAAGTATTTCCTCTCTATGCCCGTTAAATATCGGGAATTCTTTTCCAAGTCAAAGCCTTCACAGAACCTGGCTTCTCATAAAGGACACTTTTTAAAAGGTGTTTTATTTTCAGCTAGCTATAAGTAAGACAATTTCAATAACTACTTAATTTAAAACAATATTTTCTCAGAAATCGTATTCTTAATTACTTTTAAACTAAGGAAATTAATGCCCTTAACGAGCAGTTTATAATTGACAGCTTTAGGCTGACTCTATTTTCATGTCTCACCAAACCCTTTGATCCTCGTGTACTCACTAATTTCTACCCGGGCAAAACTCTACCCCCTAAAGGCTTACCCTTTGGGCCCCCACCTCTCTGTGGTGCAGTCACCTCCCTCCCACCCCTAACCACCACCAGAGTTCTGGCCTGAGCATACAGCCAGGAACATGAAATTTAGACTGCAGCAAAGACCTGCTGGGTACAGCCAGCTTGTCCGGGCCTCTACTTTCTGCCATGACACCACACTTGTTTTCTCACAGGTCATGTGGACTTAACGTTGTGAGTTTCTCCTGGGTCCCACTTCTCCCTCTTGCTTTGATGGGGTATCTGACAAAGGTTGACATGTGTTCCCCTCAAAATTCATATGGTGAAGTCCTGACCTCCATACCTCAGAAAGTAACCTTACTTGGAAATGGAGTCATTGTGAATGAAATTAGCTAAGTTAAGGTGAGGTCACCCTGGAGAAGGGTGGGCCCCTACTCCAATATGACTGGTGACCTCATAAGAAGGAGACATTTGAACACCAAGACACAGGGAGACCACTACATGAAGATGAAGGCAGACGTGAGGGTGATCCTACTCCAAGCCACGGAGAAACAAAGATGTCTGGTGAGTCACCGGGGGCCTGGAAAAAGGCCTGGGACAGAATCTTCCCTCACAGCCTCAGAAGGAGCGAGCCCTGCCCGGATCTCTGACCTCTAGCTTCCAGACTGTGAGACGATCCATTTTCTCTTGTTTAAACCTGCCAGTCTGTGGTACTTTGATACGGCAGCCCTAGCAAACTAAAGCAGCCTCAGACTACATCTCTGAGGCAGTTCACGATGAAAACATCAGGCCACATCCCAGTGTGTGCAGATGATCAAGACCTCAGAACTGTCTTGTTGACTCCCAATTTCATGTCACCTATTCCCCTCCCTTTTACTCCAGCACTGCACTCTTTCTTCCCCACTTTCCGGCTCTGTCTCAGAGAACTGTGGGTGTTCAATGAAACTGTCAACAGAGAGGAATTAACGCATTTTTGCTTCCCATTTATCTGGAAAAGTGCCAAGCTCAGTGTTCAGCTCTCAATAAATATTTTTTTGACTGACTGAATGAACAAATGACAGGCAAACATATTTTTTCTGCCCAAGTTCAGTGACAAATGTTGACAGAGACATATTAATTAATATATTAATTAACTTGTCTATTTAATCAACAAACATTTACTGGGTGCCTACGTCACATCAGGCACCATGTTTGGTGCTTGGAAAAAAATAAGACACAGTATGACTCTTTGAGAAATTCACAGCCCAGAAGGGGAGGCAAGTCCATTCCAAAAGAATCATAATATAGGGTGACATACGCCATGCCTATAGAAGCAAAGTGCTGTGGGAACACTCTCAGGTTGGGGTGGGGTGGGAAGCAAAATCGGGCAGCTGTGTTCCAGCTGGGCCTTGACCAATGGAAGGGTTCACATTCTGCACATCAGCTAGTTCAAATACACACTAACCAAAGACGATCCCATGGGACAAACATGGATGAGTGAACAGAGGATTAACGTTGCAGCCAAGCCCAGTCTCTCCGACAGCCTATGCCTGGTGACACTGGTCTACAGCAGGGGCATGAGACTGGTGAGATTCTCTGCTCTTTAGGCAAGCTGGGAAGAGCAGAGTTTGGTCTTTGCAGATGCTCGTATTCAAGGGTAAAACCCTAATTGCACTTGTGATACCAAGTGAGAGAGGGCCATGCAGAAAGAAATGGATGGCCGAGATAAGCATGTGAATGGTGAGCTCATAAAGAATAGATGAGATTTCAAAGGGAAGCATTTATTGTTTCCTGTGTTATAGCGCATTGTCTCCCGATATGATTAGTTATCAGTCTCCGTTATCCAAAACTGGTATGAAATAAAGCGTTTACGCAGTTATGCTTCATTGATGTCAGAGAGGGGAGCATGAAAACCTCCATGAAGGTGGGTAATTGATGTGTAAATCAGAGCTCAATCACTCTGTAATAGAAATGGTCCCACTGAAAATATGCTTGTTGAACACAATCGCATAGAAGCCAGAGGGAGGCAGCGAGGGAGGGAGAAGATAGAAGGCTTATTTATTAAAAATGATAATAACTGGCAATTTGTGCAATTTTCCCTTCAACAGAGGGCTGCTGTCAGAAATGCTTGCAAGCAAGTTGTGACCAATATATCCAGAGAGTTTCCTTCTGTTCTAATGAACTATTTCTGTTTTATTTAAATGCTCAGAGAGCTTGTTGTGGATGTCTTAAAAAGCAAATTAAACAACATGTTGTCTTTTGAAACATGACGCATGTTAATGGCATCAGTTAACAGTGCTTATTCTATAGGTATGCTTGCTATTGTTATTAAAACCCTTCTGTCGCTTTGCATTTGCTCTCTGAAGAGAGCGAATAAAAATGGACAATGTCTCGCAATTTAGTATTTTAATATTTCACATTGAAACAAAAAATAACTTACTGTGTTGATCAATTAGCAGTTCCTCTATCTATCATCCTTAAGATCGTTACCATTATTATCACCTAAGGTGCCATGACAGTGTCTGGTGGCAGATTTTTCTTCCCCTCCACTGGACTCACCAAATAAAGAGAAAGTTCTCTACAGCGAATGCTGTCACAGAAGGTTTAACAGCCAACATTCTTGCCAATTAATATGAAGAAGAAAGTGCTAGCTTTTATTGTTTTTCCAGATCTTGTGAAAAGAAAGTCAATAGGAGAGGCAGGTTTATCTTGGGCATCTAGCCTGGATCTGATGGACGGGCCCGTGCGCACACGCCCCCTGACACTCCTGATTAAGGACGTTACCTGTGGCGGCACAGAGCAACAACAGTGGTACCCACGCTCTCTGCTGTGCAGGTGAGGACCCTCTGATCACCTGCGGTCACCAAGTGTGCCCGGCGTTGCAGAGTACGCATGTGCTAACTGCTTGGCTAGTATCTAGTGCTGGGCCTGGACCCAAGTGTTCCCACCTTGACGAAATGCCTGTCTAAGTGGCTTCATGGTGGGTGGCTATGGCTCCTTTTTTTCACCTTTCCTAATGCAGCTACTCGAAAATCTAAAAATATATAAAAATATTACATGCGGCTTGTGTTTGGGGCTCACATTATATTTCCACTGGGCAGCACTGGCCTGAAAAAGAATGATTTTCTAGGTCTCCTTAATAACCCACTTAACCGACGCTGGTTTCAGAGCTCTGCCTCGGGGCTATCAGAGACTTTGTTTGTACCTTTGGGTTCACTGGAACAGTCTAACTTAGTAGCCTCTTCTCTATTCTCAGTTGCTCCCCTCAATCTCATTTTCATTTCGACCTCGGGCACATATGCCAATGTTTCGTCTCATGGCTGCTATGTTGTCTAATTAGTGTATTGCTGTTAAACAGTATGTGAGGTGCTGAGCTCTGTTTGTGTAGTATGCTTCTACCCGATGCACTATATGGAGGCACTACACTGTATATTATGAGCGTATTAATGCTAAGACTCAATTGAGTACCACCAGTGCATAGTAAACTAGTAAAACAAAATTATGCTAAGTAGTTGCTGCACATCTCAAACACTGCGCTTGTGTGTGGGTGTCAGCTCATGCCCTTCTCTGAAATATCAAAAGAGCCTAGGCACTATTCTAGGCTCAATATAAATTTCATTTTACAAGAGGAAGGCATTTTTCGGATGTAGAAACTAAAGCGACTAAATAACAGATTGGGACTTACTCCACCAATGGCTGTGTCTTTAAATCTAAACTCCGTGTCGTTTTGAAGCCTTCTATGGTTATTTTCTTTCCCAAGTGCTTGTAACAGCTAGGAAGCATTTTGATTAGCATAAGCCACCAGCAGTTTCTTCCTACCTGTTTCACATACATTTCACACGTTACTTTTAGAACTCCTCAGTTTACTGATATTTTCTTGGAAAACTGCCAGCCAATCTGTAGCAAAATTAAACTGTGCCTTTTAATATAAAACAATCATTGATTAACACATACTGTTCAAGCCAGATGAATCAGCAGCCTGCAAGGATGAAGCATTTTATCACAGTAGCACACCATTCGAATGCTCTGATAGATGCATTCATTTGCTGATGGGCACAACACCCTAAGAGCACAGGCCCACATTCCGCGGCACTTCACACTCTTGTTCCTCAGCACACAGTATGCGCCACAACAAGAATGTAGTCAAATGAACAATTTTCTATGATTAGTTTAGTTTCATTTGTTAATTACAGATTCAACAAGAACTGAATGCTGAAGCTTTTCAAGTATCAGATACCCATTGATCCGTAGCCCCCAACATGCTCAAGTAATACTTGGGAGTCTAATATGATTTATTGTTACTTAGAGCACTGATTGGCTAGAGGAATTATACTCCAATAAATGATGGCACTGTCATTGAATCCGCCTGTAATTGCTTCCATTCATCGTAATGTATGCTGTAACGCAAACTGGAAAGAAAGGAGATGATCAACTTCAAGCTTCAGCTGTTTCAAATTCCACAGTGTGTCCCTAAGTTAATGGATGTTGAATATTCTGCTGGTATAGACACGGGGTTGCATGACATGGATCTTGAAAGAGTTCTAGATACGCACACTCATATATATTTCATGTATGTAGATTTCACACACATCTATACTGGATGGCCACTTGGTGGGGTTGCTTGCCTCCATGGACACAGATGGCATGATTCTGCCAAGACTGGGCCAAGATACAGAATTGTCAGGACCAGTGGGTCCTCTACTGTGCTGTCCCCCGCCCCTCAGGACCAATGGAGCCCACCGGCTACTCATTTGCCTCCAGGGTGACCCAGATGTTTGTGACTCAGCTTCCCTGTTGCCTGACAGGGCACCTTCCATCCAGGCTAAGAGCAAAACCCCTGGTTTCTAGTCTCCAGCACTCGGCAGCTCCTCCTCAGCCTCACTTATTCCACTCTACTGGAACTGTCTGCTGCTAAACAGATGGTGACTTCCCCGAGCTAAGCACCGTATGACTCTCCTGTGGCTGCTGTAACAAACTACCACCGACTTGGTGGCTTCAAACAGCACACATGCAAGCTCTCTCTCAGTTCTGGAGGTCAGAAGTCTGAAATGAATCTCACTGAGTTTACATCAAGGTGTCTATAGCTGTGTTTCTTCTGAAGGCTCTGGGTTGGTGGGGGAGCTTTTCTTGCCTTTTCCAGCTTCCAAGGGTCGCCCCAATTCCTCGACCTGTGATCCCTTCCTTCAACATCAAGGCCGGCAGTGTAGCATCTTCAAATCTCTCTCTTACGTCGGCTTCCGTTATCACATCTTCTCTGACTCTGACCCCCATGCCTCCCTCTTGTAAAGACCTTTGTGATCACATTTAGGGCCCCATCCATTTAATCCAGGATATTGGACTGAATATCCAATATCTCCAGCTCAAGGTCCTCATCTTAATCACATCTCTACAACCCTTCCTGCCTTATAAGTAACATAGTCACAGGTTCGGGGGATTAGGACACGGACATCTTTGAGGGGAACAGTATTCGGTCTGCCACAGGTACAATGGTTTCATCGTTCTTGTCCTCCCAGTGCAATATTACTAGCAGAGGTGAATGAATGCATGAGAATGATTCATTCAAGCTTTCAGATGTCTCTTCAGTAAAGTACGTCATGCATGAAGAGTGCCTGATGGGTGAGGCAGGGCAATGCCCAAAGGCCTCAACGCCTGCTCTGTCATTTAATGCCACTTCAGTCCTCCAAGGCTTGACTTTTCTCACCAGTAAGTGTGTCCGGGAATTGCTGCGACCCTCAAATAAGATAATGTATATGAAACCATCTGTGATGGTAACTTGCTTTATGTGCGTTATTTAACATTATCCTTGCTACCACTAAGAGAAGACACACTAGACCTTTGGGAGAGAAAAATAAGAGGGAAGAGGTCCCACTTCTACAGATATGTAAGGTATTATTACTCAGTAAATCTAAATAAAAATAACCATCTGAACGTGACCTGAAAAAATGTTTTCTATTCATATGCAAATAGCTTAAGAGATTGACGGAAGACATTGAAATCTGAAATTACTTCAAATAACTAGACGCTCAATTGCTCAAGATAAGTGGGGCCACACTTGCCCTCTCACATTGTAGTTGAACACAACAATCAAAGATGGGTTCGCCCTGTTTACATATTACAGCAGTATGAAATCTGTTGTGACTCATTTATCAAATCCAACATATTAACCCATCAATTTTATTGATTAATAAGATGGTTCCATGACATTACAACAATAGAGACGACAATACATCTTCCACTATGAACAGAAGTATCCTGAAAGGCGCTGCACACCTGCAAAACACTTGACTGTAGTCCAAACCAGGAATGTGCAAATGGGAGAAAATTGAGCATGAAAACGACCTTCAATCAAAGGGTCTTTAGAGGGTACCAAGATCAAAGCTGTCATTTTCCATTATGAGGAAGATCAAGTATAAAGAGGGGAACTGGGTCGCCCGATGTCATCTACCTGGTCAGTGGCATGACTTGGACTGGAGCCCAGGTCCCGACTCTTCGTTTAGTGATCTTTGCTCTGTGCCACCTTTCAGGCTCCCTGACTTCTAAGCAGTGCTCCCAGCTCACTGCTTTGAGAGGGAAAGGGCAGGCAACAGAGGGAGTGAAGGAGGCATCCCTCCACTCCTGGGGTTTGTAAACAGGAGGCTAAACAGATAAACTGAGTTTGGAAAATTTGCTTTCAAATGCTCATGAATCACTAAAAACTAAACAGGCCTTAGTGTCTGCAAGCAACCCACTCCATGTGAAAAGACTGTCATATTCCAGACTGTGTGGGATTACTTTAGGAGAGAAGTAACTTGGAAGCCCTCCAAGGAAAGCCCATGGTTTGGCATAAAGCAGAGAGAGTTATTAAATAAAGAAGGAGGGGCTGACTAAATGGCCAAGTGAGTGACAGAATGTGTTCTTTGTAACTAGTTGCCTCAATGTCATCCTGTGGGCACAACCTGATGCTCTTAACCCAATGGTCCGGCGGAATGGCAGGGTGCCGTGAGTGCTAACGGGCCCTGAGTGCGAGCACACATGTGCGTCCACAACTCAGCGAGGAGGCAGATTGATTTTTTTAATGTTTATTTACTTTGAGAGATAGAGAGAGCTCGCACAAGCGGGGGAAGAGTACCAGGAGAGGAAAGGCAGAATCCCAAGCAGGCTCTGTGCTGTCAGCCCAATGCAAGGCTCAGTCTCACGAACCGTAAGATCATGCCCTTGAGCTGAAATCAAGAGTCGGACGCTTGACCGACTGAACCACCCAGGTGCCCCATGGATGAGGCAGATTTATATCAGAGCATTTCAGAAGAGAAGAGACCACAGAAGTCATGTGGTTCAACTGTCCAGCCCTCCACTCAGTAAGGAAAAAACCCTCAAAGGTTGGCCCAAAGATCCATTGGTACATGGCTATGACTGGGGAGTGAGGGCATTGTGTTGAATCTTCCTCTCTTGGCTCCAGACCCGACATACTTGTGCACAGCACCCCTGGAACCTGACTTGGATGTCTGGGCAAGGAACGGATATATCATCCAGTTGCCCTCCAACCTCCAACTGACTCCTGAAAGCCCTTTACAGCAGCAAACATGTAAACAGCAGGCAGGTTCATGTGGGGTTCCCTCTGGGAGTGGTAGAGCTCTCTGGGTGGAAGTCTGGAGACCAGAGTTTCTAGCACAGACCTATCACTAACCAGCTTGGTGACCTCAAGCAAATGATTTCAGTCTCTCGGGCCTCAGCTTCCTCACCTGTAAAACACAGAGTTTATAGGGGAAAATTTCCAGAGTCCTTCTATGATATCATTCACCTTTTGATAGCTTCCTCTGCCTTCTCCAATGCTAAGCCCGTCACTTTGGCAGCGCGCCTGGGCCAGCCCAGCTGCCAGCACGCTCAGGACAGGTCACCAGCCACCTCCCCGACGCCATTACCAGCCCAGCTGGTCCGCAAGGTTGTGCTCTGAGGCAGCTGTCCCCTAAATATCTCAATGAGACAGAAATCAATGATCAGCCAGTGCACAAAGCACACACTGCCCCGAAACCCCACACATGAGAAGAAGCTAGAAGTGCACGTTTAGCAGTGTTGCTATTTCAAACTCCTTTCCCCAAGCTGCCCTGTCTCAGCATTAGATAACCCGATTCTCCAGGCGTGACAATTACCATCCTGGAATTCCAAGTCAAAGTGTATCCTATTTTGAATTCCGCACTCCCAATCTGTTGCCTAGTATAAATATTATACTATGTAATGTGTAAATATTAAAATCTAACTTTAACAAAGTTGAGTCACAGTCACTGGAATTCGGCCAAGACTCTAACACTTTTTCATTATTTCCAAAGAAAGACCAATTTAAGAAACGCAAACCAGTTCCAATTCACTTCAAAATTTGGCTTCACGTCAAAGAAATTTTAATGAAATTCTACTTGAGCATTAAACATGAAGGTATTTATATGATTATTAAGTTAGCATGCGAGTTAAATAGAAATTAGTTTTTGGTCGCTCACTACTGGGTTCATAGGCCAGTGAAACTCAAAATGATGGCTGCATTTCAATGGAATCCCTCATCTCACGCAGGCAGGCTTTAAAGCAGACACGGAGACACAACATTATTATTTGTTCTTTATCTGGTCCTTTGCTGCTGTGCAGGCATGGTGCCGCCATGGGGCCCTGGTGACCCTGCAGAGGGCAGAGGCCTGGACCACAGCCCATCTGCGTTTTGGTGGAAGGCCTTGTGATCCTCCATGAACACCGGAGGCTACAAGGCCTTCTCCCACCTGCCTCCCCGTCTCCCCCGGAAGACAGTCACGATGGTCTCTCAACAGCTCCTGGGTTCTAGCCAATCCCCACCCCCACCTTGGAACTCTTCAGCAGAGGGGTGCCCACAGCCCATCTGGCCCCTCGTCCTTCCCTGTTCTCCTTTTTATGTGCGTGGCCCGAAGGAGGGGACCTGGACTCTCTGGCTCATTCTGTGTTGTACTCTCTGTGCATGCAGCCGCCTCAATCTGAAAGTGCCCTACTGTGGTATCATTTACAGTCACATCAGTCAGGCTTTGGCCTCGTCCTTATCTCAGCTGCATGTGCCTGACAACCAAATAGATCTGTTTTCCTTTCTCTGCGAACTTCCTTAAAGCAACCTTAGCCAAATCAGGAATTTGTGCCCTCTTTCCTTCATGGGTTTAAGCAGAAACAGTTTATCAGTATAATCTCACTACATATTCTTAGACTGAGAAGCGATTTATTCAAATTCAGGGTGCAGCTTCTATGGTGGTGAGTCATCAGGCAAATACAATCCTCTAGGACCCTCAACCCTACTCCCATAAACAAGAGAGAAAGCTGCAGGGTTCCGAGGCTGAGGGGTGGGTGTGAGAGGGGGCAGGGGCCTTCTCCTGAGGCAGACAGTGAGAAGAGCTAGAGAGCGCCATGACAGTGAGAAGAGCTAGAGAGCGCCATGACAGCTGGAGCGGTAGAAAGATGAGGAAACCTGTGCCAAGTGGCCGAAGGGCCTTGACCTCCTTGGAGAAACAGAAGGTGAGTCCATCTGCTAATAGCCGGAGGAGGGGGAAGACAGGAGGGCTAGGCTCATGGAGAAAGGAAAGATTTTGGAATGGCAGCTGTGAAGATGTCAGGCTGAACCAGAGATCTGCTGGCAGGCGAGGAGAGGGGGCCCACGAAGGTGAGCAGGGAGCTGACTGGGGACAGGATCAGTCATCAGAGGGGCTGGAGAGATCACATGTCCGCAAGGTCCCTCCCGGGCTCTAGTAGAAATGGGGACAGGGGAAGCAGAGGGAAGTCCCAGAGACACCTTGTATACTTTCTATACTTTGGCCTACAAGGCGGGGGGTGGGGGGCAGGGGCCAGGCTGTGCCACTTTGGGAACATGCTTGGAGCATGCACACAGGTGACCCTCAGTGTCTTCCACCTGCAAGCATGAGAGAAGTCTTCAAGGACAACAAAGAAGAGAAATACTTCCCCAAATGCCCCACAGTTACATCGCAATGGCGTGCAAATGTTACTTGTATTTACCCAGAAAATGGAAACCGAACTGCCCCATATGGTCCCCAGTGCATTTCAAAGCCCAGTGAGGGACGAACTGCAGTGAAAGGCCTACTTAGGGAGGTTTTTGCAGGAAATGCCACCTACCCCCTCATCAAGGAGCCTCCCAGCCTACACTAAAGCCCTTAACGAAAATAAGTCTAATTGGTCACCCTGACTTCCCACAGGGAGCATCGCTATGGGCCCGGTGCTCAGTGGAACGAGGCAGAATGCAATGCGCTCAGCTGCAAGTGAAACGGAGTGGGCTCTCAGTGCTGGCCTGTGGGCACTGCTCTAAGGAGCTGGGATGTTTTGCTCCCAAGACACGACTCCTGGGGTGCCTGGGTGGCTCAGTAGGTAAGCGTCTGACTCTTGATCTCTGCTCAGGTCATGATCTCGAGGTTCATGGGATCGAGCCTCACAAGGGGCTCTGTGCTGACAGTGTAGAGTCTACTTAGGATTCTCTATCTCTGTCTCTGTCTCTCTTTCTGTCTCTCTGTCTCTCTCAAAATAAATAAATTTAAAAAAAAGACAAGACTCCAGGCACACATGAGCTCTGGTTTTTAATTTCTGAAGCATAGTCTTGGGAAAGAAGGAGCAGCCCCCTGGGGCCCCACAGGAGATACAGGAGAAGGTTGGGCTCCACCTAAAGGGAAGCAAACTTGGCTTAGCCCACAAACTCCTCGTTGCCCGAGGGGCTGAAGCAGGGTCGTAGGACTGCTAAACTGGCCGCTGCTGATTCGACCAAGAGGAAGAGGGCCTGATCATCTCAAAACGCCTCCTCACCTCCAAAATGCTGATTTTTCAAATCTCCTGAGGACAGTGTGAGCCACACTCACTGGTCAGGGTGCAACAGAGCTCACATTCCATAAAGAGCTTGCTCTCCCACAGTTGTGAGAGGGTCCAGTGGGTTGACCCAGCTCTAGCTCTCCCACTGCAAGGAGTTTGGGAAGAGATCATCATTCTTCAGCTGAGCTGATGGCTTAGCATTTGTTATGCTTCACTCATCAAACTATATATCAATGTGCCTTTTGTCTTAAGAAAATACATAATGGGATTTTAATTCAATTACAAATTTACATATTACCAACTGGAAATTAATTTAATAAACAATTTGTTTCAATCGACTAATAGGAATAGGTTAATGGTGTAATTAATCAAATATTTGACTTTTCAAAGTTTTGATTCATTAAACTACGAACTTGCCACTTGAGAGCTAATATAAGGCTTTATCTCAAAATTTTAGGCGTGTCTGTTGCTGTTCTATTGCCAATATTAGGAGCACATAACATTTACACTTGAGGGTACTCTCAAAGGTCAACTGGTCCTGTCCCTTTGTTGATGGATGAGAAAACCAGGCCACACACACACACTCATACACTCAATCGCTCACTCACCATGGACTTGTAATGAACATGAGAGAAGTTAATATTCTTTTTTAAATTTTTTTAAATGTTTGCTTATTTTTGAGAGACAGAGATAGACAGAGCATGAGCCGGGGAGAGCAGACAGGAAGGGAGACACAGAATCCGAAACAGGCTCCAGGCTCTGGGCTGTCAGCACAGAGCCAGATGTGGGGCTCAAACTCACCAACTGTGAGATCATGACCTGAGCCAAACTCAGACACCTAACCGACTGAGCCACCCAGGCACCCCTAGAAGTTAATATTCTTTATGAGGTTTCTGTTGCCCTTGGATAATTGTTTAAAAACAGGACATATTTTAGGAAATGCATATTTGGTTTTAACTTATCTAACAGGACGATGACAGTTACCAAAAAATTACATTTATGCCTGTTGCAAAGGCTCATTCCTATGGGCAATGCCAACCAACACATCCAAAAGAAGTTAGAGCAAAACTAACAGCTTAGCATTCCAAGAGATACCTGCTAGAGACTACCACAGTTCATCTACCAGGGCAGAAGTTAGTCTTCTACTACGGTGCAGCTGTTATATCAATCCAGAGAAGGTGGCAAAATCTTGAAGAAACTGCCACTGTATCTTTACAGCAATTAGCATTATCTATAAGCATTGTGACCTCGCTCCTAAAGGCATATGTCATAGCTACCTTCTCTTGCTCTGACGTTTAAACATGGATGTGACTACTTCGGCTCTAAGGAGGCCACGTATTCACAGCCCCGTGAATCTTTTTATAATGCCAAGCCCAGATATGCACCAGAGGAAGCAACCCACTATGCAAAAATGTTTTCCAAATGGCCAAAGAAAGCAGGATGATGGTGGGGGGGCATGGGGGCAGCTACCTGACCTTTCTAATCACGGTTCTCTCGGGCAACTATTTTAAAAGTAGTTTGCTTCCGGGGCGCCTGGGTGGCTCAGTCGGTTGAGCGTCCGACTTTCGCTTAGGTCATGATCTCGCGGTTCGTGGGTTCGAGCCCCGCGTCGGGCTCTGTGCTGACTGCCAGATCAGAGCCTGGAGCCTGTTTCGTACTCTGTGTCTCCCTCTCTCTCTGACCCTATCCCTGCTCACGCCGTCTCTCTCTCTCTCTCTCCTAGAAATAAATAAAACATTTAAAAAAATTTTTTAAAAAGTATTTTGCTTCCTCCTCCCAATTCTCATTCCCTTGTATCTATATAGATAGAATACAGACTAGAAAGAATACACACACACACACACACACACACACACACACACACACACACACACAGAGCATATGTTAGAAAACTTGCCATTTTAACCATTTCAAGTGTACAAGTCAGTGTCATCAAGGACATTCACAGTGCTGTGTGACCATCACCACCATCTTTTTTCCCATCTGGCTCCTGGGACACACTGGCCAATCTCAGGGCTTGGAAGAGTACCCTACATAAAAGATCCCCAAATCTCTGGGCCATAATACCCTTCTGAGCTCAAGCCCCAAAATCTCACTGGGTTGAGGGCCATTTCTGCCTGGCTTTCTGAGGTCTCGAAGTTCTATTATGTAACTTTCTCCCATGCTTGTTCCTCTTCCTGCATTGCTCGTTTCTTTCATCAATTTCACCTAACTCGCAGTCATGCAGGCTTGACTTTTGGGGCTCATCTCTGCTTCTTTCCCCTTACTCACTCTTGCCCAGGACCACTTCCTCCATCTGTGACATATATAACTTTCCAGGTCACTTTACCTTCAGAATCCAATCCTTCTCATCAGTTCCTGTTGCTACTGCCCTGACTCCAATCTCTGTTCCCTTTCTTTTGTAAGTACCTGCATAGTCTCTTACCAGTTCAGTCTTTCCCAGGCCAATGGCTAGAACACAGGCCCAGTCCATCTTCCCAAACTTGTCCCTCACCCCTGTTCTCTATATCCTGTGCCCGGGCCAACTGTTTCCTCCACTCTGCCCCAATCCCTCCACTGTCCTATCTCAGCACTCGGGCACTCCCGCCCAGAAAGACCCTTCCACATGTCTGAATGCAAAGCCTACCTCCTTTACTAAGTCTTCTCCAATGTCCATGCCTGGAATTTGCTCTTTGTAGTGCATTGGATAGTGACCTCCGAAAGATCGGGCCACCCAGAACCTGTGAATGGGATCTGATTTGGACATAGGATCTTTGCAGTGTATATGCAATCAGTTAAGGATCTCCAAATGAAATCAATGACTTGGGGATGCCTGGGAGGCTCAGTCAGTTAAGCATCCGACATCAGCTCAGTTCATGATCTTGTGGTTTGTGAGCTCGAGCCCCACGTTGGGCTCTGTGCTGACAGCTGAGAACCTGGAGCCTGCTTCGGATTCTGTGTCTCCTTCTCTCTGCCCCTTCCCAACTTGCATTCTGTCTGTCTGTCTCTCTCTCAAAAATAAATAAACATTTAAAATTTTTTTAAAAAATCAATGACTGGTGTCCTTATCACAAAGATGCAGAAGGAGATAGGAGACACACAGAGAAAGTCATGTGAAGACAGAGGTAGAGGTCAGAGCGATGTGGCCACAAGCGAGGGAGTGCCAGGGACCACTAGATGTAGGAAGAGGCAAAGAAAGATTGTCCCCTGGAACCTTCAGAGAAGGTGTGGCCCTGCAGACACCTTGACTTTGCACTTCTGGCTTCCAGAACTATGAGAGGAAAAATATCTATTAAGATACCAAGTTTGTTGCCATTTGTTACAGCAGTCCTAGGAAACTGACACATCCCTCCATCTCAGAAACCCTAGCACCTAACTTCCTTTTCCTTCCTGTCAGTTATGCATTTTTGTCATCTGCCCCATCCTCATAGACCACGGCACCTGGTCCATAGTAGGCACTCACTTAACACTGTTGAAGGAAGGTGAGAGGGCAGGAAGGAGGGAAGGAGAGACCTGCGCCTGCACCAGAAGTGGGTAGAGACTTGGGCGTAGGCTGGAAAGCAGAAGGCCAGTCTGGCTTCCTATTCATCATGACTCTGAGCACAGATAACCCACCAAAAGGAAACGATCCAGAGAGGACACTCTGGGACAACTGTCTGGGGTTAGAAACTGAACACAGATAGGGAAGGGAGTCCACCGAACTTGTGGGCTTGTCTCAGGACCACCATGGTTTCCAAAAGAGTGTTTTCTTAGAAATTAAAAAGGGAAACTCACATTTCTAAGTCCATCTACTTCTTCTTCGGCTAACATTATAAAATGAAATGATCAGAGCTCATTAATGTAATTCATGCACCTCTGGTTTTTTTTTTTTCCAGGTTATAACAGCAATAATTACCTCTGAATGGGTTTTCCCTGGGAATTAAATGGCTGATGGGGGTTCACGGCCCTTTGGTTTTGCTGTGGGTCATCAGCTCCCCTGAGTCTGTCATTAATCCCCATGATATGCCCTGCTGAAACAGGTCATTGGTGATAACAGTCTTTCGTGTTTAAATTGAACTAATGCATTTTACTTTCTCCTTCGAAGTCAGAATGGCTGAAGGATCCTCTATCTTTAGGAACAAAGACATTTCTCCAATGCTGGAAGAAAGTGTGATATTTTTTTTTTACAGCACATTAATAAGACTAGGGAAATGACAGCATCTGAAGCCTTTGATGTCCAGGCCAGAGGAGGAAGGGACAGGCAGCACTAGACCACTAAACGAAATGCAGTCCGATTAGCGCAAGGCAAAATGTGACTGATAATGAGGCTGATTACGGTACATGTTCTTTCAGCCTGCAAAGGGTGACCACACTCCTGTTCTTTGAAGTTTCCTTTTGCTCCTTTGGCCTTTAGGGAGGGAGGAGGGGGTCAAAAGTCACCACCACTAAGCACATCTGTCACTGACAAGATAACAATTCCACAAGTCACGCCGGTCTCAGGATGGGCCAGCATGCTCAATCAGCCACAGACACATCAATCTTGTAGCTCAGCGCCCGGAGGTCCGTATTCACAGCTAATGACCGGGTCTGGCTGCTGGGCAGAGAGCCTCAAGTTAGATCTCCCTTCTTTGGAGTAGCTCATCCCTGTGGACAAGCAAAGCCTGCGCAGAAAGCCAATCACTGGGACGAAGCCAGGGAGGAGTGGTAGGTCCCTCCTAGTTGCAAGGAAAGTGCTCAGAAGCCTGCAAGATGGATACTGCACAAAAGGCACTTCACAGCTGAGCATGCGAAGGGTGAAAGCAATGTGGAAACCGGAGCTCAAATCAGAGATTCAAAGTATTAGCAGTGGTTTTCTCCTGCTCGTTTGTATTGTGCTATCAGCTGAGCGCAAGCCAACTTTCAGACATCCTCGGGCAGTTCTTAGAACTCCATTCTCAGGCCATCAATGTTTCTGAATATGGTTTTAAGATGCAGATAATTTCCAAATAGAAAAAGGATTGTCACCATGGGGAAGGGTGGAGACGGGATCAGATGGAGCACAGAGATTTCAGTTTTCACCTGGATTTCAGGTGCCCTAGGGTGTGTCTTTGGGCAGTAGTAATTTTTCTTATACTGAAAGTAACAGAGGATATTATTTGGCATTATAAATTCGACTGATGGGTAAGCAGAAAGAAATGTAAAAAGACGTGAATACTAAGTACATTTATTTGGAACAAGTTAGTCTTACTTTCCTTCTGGTCATTACTGTTCTATGAAAAGTACATATAAAGGGGAAAACATAAAAATCAGTTGAAACTCATCCTTTTATGGTCAACAACTTAAATATGAACTGTGCAGGCAACATAAAAGGTATACTCACAGAGGTATAGAAAGTAAAATAATGCTGGAATCTGGCTACGCTACTTTAAAAGGTAAGAGGCAACTTCACTGCTGATGCACTAAAACAGAAAGCAAAGCCTTTTTTAAAATAATGTCGTGTTGCAAAATTTTTAAGTTTATTTATTTTGAGAGACAGCATTGAGTGAGTGGGGTAGGGACAGAGAGACAGAATCCCAAGCAGGCTCTGCATTGTCAGCACAGAGCCCAATGTGGGACTCGATCCCACGAACCCTTAGATCATGACCTGAGCCGAAATGAAGAGTCAGATACTTAACTGACTGAGCCACCCAGATGTCCCTGGGATCCAATATATTTAGAGCTAGGTCATTACAGTTTTGTACACACCAAGACTTTTTGGAAAACATAGGCAGTAAAGGAGAGAAGTCCCAAATAAGAGTGATAGGTGACAAGTTTAGAGGTGGTGACAGGGAGGGACAGTGGACTGCAAAACCTGTGCAGCTTCAAAAAAGCTTAACTTGAGAAGATGCATTTCTCAACACTTCAAAATTGCCCAATAAATCAGCAGTTGTTTAGATCTGGCCCTTTAAAAAAAAACAAACATGCTGTGTTATTTACCTTTGGCCTGCAATGTCTAGAGCTACCAGTTTACAAACAAGAACTAAATTAAATGTGTGGCATTTGCCAAATTGCGCTTACAAATCACTATCTGAATATAAAAGTGTGAGCTTACTGCGGACCTTCCGCTGACCCTGAAGGCTTTAAACGGCACATGTACCAGCCGAATTATGAAACCACCTGTTGAAAGAGCAGGGTTTCCAGGGGAGCTGGGCGGGATAGATAGAAGCCACTTCAACTGTGGGCTGGGGGGCTGGTACAGCCCCTGTAGCCTGAGACAGTTTGAAACATGCCATTTCTTTTTTATGTTAATGACTAACACCTACACAGGTCTTCCCTACAGAGGTCATCTGTTTATTTCTATTATTTTACTTACTTATCTAGTTACAACTCCCTGTGTTCCTCAGATTATTTGAGGTGGCTTTAAATATGTGATCATTCATTCTAGACCAAGTGAAAAAGGACATCTTTATTCAAATGTTTAAGCAGGATATATGTGTATGAACTACCTAATGGAGGTGATAATACACTTCTATAAAACATGAAGGGCTAGGGATGCCTGGGTGGCTCAGTTGGTTAAGTGTCCGACTCTTGATTTCGGCTCAGGTCATGGTCTCACAGTTCGTGGGTTCAAGCCCTTGGTCAGGCTCTGCACTGACAGCATGGAGCCTGCTTGGGATTCCCTCTCTCCTTCTCTCTCTACTCCTCCCCTACTCATGTACACACACACACTCTCTCTCTCAAAATAAATAAACATTTTTAAAAAACATAAGGAGTAAAAGAAACCCTCCAATGCTTCTTTCTGGCCTTCCTCCAGCTGTTTTCTGGAAATATCCCACCCATGCCAGCCACTAAGTGAGGCACAATGGATTAGAGGGGTGCAAAGACATCCTTTCACTTTTTCAAGGTACACCCATTCATACAGATCTCAAGGAAAACAATTTTTTAGGTAGGCTCCATGCTCAATATGGGGCTCAAACTCATGACCCTGAAATCAAGTCACATGCTGTACTGCCTGAGCCAGCCAGGTGCCCTGTAAAACAACTTCTTTCAATCTCTAAGCCTCTCAGATGTTTAGAAAACCAAGTCTGTGATTCTTTCAATATTAATGACCATACATGGCCTCGCACAGGAAAGTCAACAAAAATCACTGGCAATTAGAGCTAAAGGAACAGTTTATCCAGCCCCTTCATTTTACATATGTGAAAAGTAAGGGCCAGAGAGGGGCAGTGATTCACCCAGAAAGAGGAAGAGTGCAGATGTCCTGAGAGCTATAACTTCGTATATTCTGTGTTATATTATATTACATTAATATTATATTATGTCCAATGCTTAAAAAACAACATCAAAAATTAGTAAATAAATACATATTAGGAATAAGTCAAAGTAAAATGTTTTATATGTTATAATTTTTCAACAATTCTCTGCTTTAACTGACTTTTTTATTAGTGAACCAATGACTGTCCCGGTCTTGGCCAAGAAGGTTTCTGCTCTAACACAAGTACCATAGTTGTACTCGGGAAAAGTTTTCCCTTCATTTCGGCATCACTTTTGCTGTAGCTGCCTGACCAGGACAGCTCCCGGGGAGCGCCTCTTCTGAATTTATACACTTGTCTGGTTCAAAAGGTTTTACTGCCTTGGATGGTTCTCCCCAGAGAGTGCTTTCTGTCATTATTTCGCTCTCTGACAGTGTTCACATTAAGTATGTGAATACTCATCGATATCGCCGACAGAGGGCAGACTAGGCAAAAGGAGAGTTGACATTGCCCATCAATCCTTTATGGTATGAGGTGGCACTTCTGATAAAAGGTTTTCCTGAAGTGAGTGGTTATGACAGTTGGCTAAAATTTAGAGGCTAACCAGGCACTGCTTTCCTTTGGAGAGACCAGAATCCTGAAACCTCCTAGGGGAAAAAAAGAGAGAGAGAGAGAGAGAGAGAGAGAGAGACAGCCCCACGAGGGGCAGAGAAGCTACAACCAGTAGAGATGTGTAAGCCAATTTGCTCAAAGTCACAAATCATGATCGGAGTCTCTGAGAGACCAGAATACAACTCTGCGAATGTGGAGGTCTTCCCAGAGTGAGGCCAGTCTAAGTTAAAACCAAAAAACTCACCAGGGAAAGAGGATATGGCTATATTCTGTATTGAGCCCAGGGCATGTTGAATGGTTCACATAGAGTTTTCAAAGACCCTGGCCTTATGTTTTGAGGAAGTTCAAAGGTATAGCTTATGAACAAGAACGGTATGACCAAGAGTTCTTCTTGGAAAAATGAAAACAATCTTTATTACAAACCCAACTCTTCTGCCACCTAGCTCGTTCCCTTCACGTCTGTTAGCTATAAGCCATCACGTATGGATATCCTAAGAAAATCCCTTGCTAGCCTAGAGTAAGAATGAGAGACAAGCCTTGCTTTACACAACCAAAGGCCCAAGGCATTATTCCCCACAAAAAGCTAATAATGCCTTTGACTCCCATCTCAGTGACAGCTCTGCCCAGACTGAATTCCAGGGTTTGACAATGTTAACTATATCCAAACGCTCATCTTAGTGGTATATGGAGAACCTAGTCCTTCCAAGCTAAGCACAAAAGGGCTTGCATCGAGGTGGTAATTACTGTCACTCTCCCAAATGATGAACTTCATCTAATCACACTGAGGAAAATGCTTTGTCAGGAAAATAATCCCAATTAAGAATTTCTTGGCAAAATTGCTAGAGCAGACAAAAATGTGCCGGTGGATAACACAGAACCCGGAAAACCTCATAGCCAAGAGTGAAAGTACAGTCAGTAAGACTGCCCATTGAGCAAGTCACCCACGAACGCAGGATGACAGAAAACAAACGTTATATGTTGAGACATGTATCTTCCCCTCAACTTCTCCATGTAGCTTGTGCATCTCGGAGCTCAGACACACAAAATACAACAAAGCACTCCCATGTGGTTGTTTACAGAAGGTGTATGTGGACTAGGCTGCTGTGATCTATACAGAAAAGTCTTAGATTAATGCGATGGCTCCTCTTCCACTGATCGGTCGTCTTCCGGCCATCCGCCACCTACTAGAAGACTAGTAGCAGGAATAAAAGATGAAACTTGCGTTTTGCTCAATATTCACTACCAGCTCTGCTAAAAAGCGGATATACCAAACACATTGGAGGTATCTGGGAACAGAAGTCGACAGGGGCAATTGGAGGATTTCTTTTATATAACGCAAGCTCAGGGCTCAGCCAAATATGTGGTCAAAAGTCCGTGTTCCAGTTCTGCTTCAAGAGTAAGACTGCACCCCACACAGGGTGCCCCCCCATTCCTGGCACTGCTTTGCTGACATTAGCACCTGAGCCATTTGCAAGGAAGTCTGGAGCCCCATGTTCAGAGAGGTCAGAAGGACCTCCTGCAGGCTAAATAACAGGGTCTTTCTGAAAGCCAGAAGGGCCTGTATGGAAGGCTATTTGAGGAATCCTCCCAAACCCCCAGCTCGAGGGGTTCTGAACAGGAGTAGCGGGCCACAGAGAAGGCTGAGGAAGGAACAAAAGAAAACAAGGGTCGGTTCACCTCAATTCCCCGAGAGTCCTTGAGAATTCCCACACATGTTCTGACCTCTGAACAGCTGGGCCACAACCTCACTCAGTAGCATGTGTGGCTCTTTCATCCTGATGGATTGTCCGGAAGTGACTGGCTCAACAGGCGTCCATTTCGGCTAGAAATACCTTCCTATGTAGGACTTGCCCGTGTCTTCCAGTAGCAGAATTCATCGTCTGTTTTCTTCATTAAGAAAAGTCTAACCATGCCTAAAGAAGCCCTTCCAGCTAAAATGAGGCCCTCTAGTAAAATCTACCTTGTACCAATTTCTGCTGATGTCATCATATGGGGAAAGATTCATAAAGGAATGAAATGGTACAATTTGTTTAATTAGATTCATTCCATCTCAAAGGTTATAAGCTTCAATTGTCCCCTAGGTAAGAAAATGAGTTTTGTTTAATGACTCAAGTAGATATTTAGAATTTTTAGTAAGAGTTAGTTACAGGAGGAATAGGATTCAGGTTATAAATAATTTTCAGCTTCTTCCAATAATCTGTGTGTGTGTGTGTGTGTGTGTGTGTGTGTGTGTGTGTGTGTACACACGGAGAGAGGGAGAGTTTATATATATATATGCAGGGGGAAAGTTTGAGTGCAAATGAGCAGGAATGAGGAAGAAAGTTTGTTGTATATACTCTATATGTTCTCACTAGATGTCACTTCAGTTTAAAGGTTTATCATGTTCTCCCTGCCATAAGATACCTTTTAACAGAAAGCAACATTTTGAAATTCAAAGCTTTATATCGTCATTCAGAGGAACTTTGTTGAATCTCTTCTGGAAGCTAATCTTCCTAGTAAACAAATATTATGGCATCTTGGGGATAGATATTTTGTATGAGGTTTTTACACGTGGAGTTTATAAAAAAAGTATATCCAAGAAAGATTTTACAAGAAGTGAATGTGAGGAGTGCCTGGGTGGCTCAGTCAGTTAAGCATCCGACTTCGGCTCATGTCATGATCTCACGGTCAGTGAGTTTGAACCCTGCACAGGGCTCTGTGCTGACAGCTGACAGCTTGGAGCCTGGAGCCTGCTTCAGATTCTGTGTCTCCCTCTCTCTCTGCCCCTCCCCTGCCTACATTCTGTCTCCTTCTCTCTTAAAAATAAATAAACGTTAAAAAAAACTTTAAGAAGTGAATGTGAGGTGACCGTGAGTCACATCAAAATAAAAAAACTGGAATTGTCTTTTTAAACGTCCTTTTTCCAAAAAATTTCTAAAATCATGTTTTTAGTTAGTGTATATTCTAGCAACTTACCCACAACAAGCCAAGATAACCTCAAAGCCAGCAGGGATACCAAATTTTTATACACAGGGTGGAGCTCAGGAAATTCACTGAACTTTGGGATACAATAGAATCTGAGCGATTACAGGGTCCCAACTCGTCCCTGGGTTCTTTCTGTTTTCAATGTCGAAGAAGCCAGATCTCGAGAGAAGTTCAATGAGTTTCCAAAGATCACATGGCCAGTAAGTGGTAAGAAGAGGATTAGGGCACAGGTCTCCAGACTTGGTCAGATGCGTCCATCTAATGACTTGGCATATGAAATGGCAGACACAAAATGGAATTTCAGCGAGACACCTCGGAAAGCAAAAACCCTGGCCCGTCATTGGTGAGGAGGCGCGGGGAGGCAGAAGAAGAAGACACGTGCGTCACTTTCCGCTTGTGCACTTGAGTAGCCGCGAATGAGTTAACACATGCAGAGACAGAGTAGACTCCTAGGCTGGGTCTCTACAATGTCAGACATCTGGATGAAAATTGAAATTTTTAGTCAAAACCCCAGATATTTACAAACACATGTTTTTCTCTAAATATTGGATTGTGCACAGACAGACCCTTAATGTAGGTAAGTGGTAAACAGAAAATTGCAAATCTCCATGATTGGGTGAATTATTGCCTTCAGTTGGGGAGGAGGGGTGCCGCGGCTGTATGTTCAGTATGCATGAAGCATTTTGAGACGTGTTCGTAGAGATGGATATTTTTAAACTCTTTCTAGCCATACATAGAATGCAGAAATTAACACAAGAATGTCTTAATTGGGCCTACTTTATATACAAAAGAATAATGGGCTAAATGGGTTGGAATGAATGCCATATTTATCCTTCAAGGGAGGAAAGACAGGATGATTCACAGGCAGCGAGGCCAAGAGCATCGAGCCTTCTCAGGAGTAGAACAAATATATCTCCTTTCATAATATTCTGCCTTCTAGTCCTTAAAGGCCCCCTAAAGGCACAAATAGAAAAGAGATGGGGAAATCAGGAACGATTCATTTTAATTTCACATACAGTAATTTTCTTGTAGGGATTATGATGTAGAGCCACGATAATGATTTGACAATTCTGTCTAAACTTTAAAAGGCCCGGAATGGCACTGTCAAAGTACAATTCCATTATAACTCTTCCCAAAAGATCACCCACCTCCCAGGTACAAGGCAGCCAGTCACAAGGAGACTCCACAATGGGGTAGGAGCTCAGGAGAGTTTGTCTTCAGTTGCTGAGAACATTCTTGCATTTCATGACCCGTTTGTTCTCTTAGCCAAAAACGGGCTTGAACTCCCTCCGCATGGAAATGACAGAAGGAACAGGCAGGTGTGCAGGGTGTTCAAGGCCATATAAACTTGCAGACATTCAAAAACTGATGACAAAATCGTTAGAGTCAAGCAAGAACTGACTCTGACTGATAGAAATGGACTTTCATTTGGAGAATGAAAACAACAACAGAAAAGCAAGGGTGGGAAAATGATGCACAGGATCTCTTGCACGGAATCATTCATTCAGGAAAAATGATTAGTCCTTTTTCTCTGCCCAGAAAGAAAGGTAAGACTGAACATCGATGAACCACAGAAGAAAGATGAGCGAAAAGTAGCCTGCTACGGAAATGTGGATTCAGCTGAGTCTTAAGGTTGGTTTCCTGAGCCCTGCTGGCTACGATGAGGCCAAAGTCTTCATCCTGCTGGGCAGGGCTCATAGCTCAGAGTGACTGCAAACTGGAATATTGTATCTCATTTGTTTAATCAGACCCCTAACAGTAGATCCACAAATGCCATTAACGGACACTGCTCTCCCTCAAAAGGACAGTGCAGCCTCCCATCTAATTGGACTGCAATGCCCAATGTTTCAGAAAGGCATAGTAGGCCACAAAACAAAACCCAGCTTGTAGGTGGCACGGGGCCATGTGACACCGTGTTCTCGCAAAGGTGTGTGCAAATCTCCATGTTAAACTACCATCCATCAATTTCCCCTTTCTCTTTGACTATCGTTTTAAAAATGGTTTGTCTCCATTTCCAATTGGTCACCAATTGATGGCTTCTTCTAACAATTCAGCTCTTTGTCTGTGATGGCCCCCCAGCCTCTTCATTAAGTCATTAATGAGCTGCCAATTCTTCATATATCTTTTATTTTAAAAAAATGTGCTTGGATTTTCATATGCCAAGATTTTCCTAATCTGGCTATATGGTTGTTTTAATTTAATGAATTGGTGCCAAAGCACTGGGGCTAGCTTGTATAGGGATACACAGATGAATGAGACATCAATCACTCGAATGCAGGCCTAAGTACAAAAAAAATAAAAGAAAAAAAAGAGTTACAAGGTACTGCAGGGATGTGGCTGACAAAGATTTTACCTTTGGCTAGAAGGATCTGGAAAGGTTTCTCAGAACAGATGAGATTTGAAGTGGTTCTTGACAGATTAATTAAGGTGTATAGAGCAGGGAAAGGCACTTCAGAAAGAAGGAACAGCCTGGGTGAAAAACAGGAGACTAGAGCACTTCGGAGGGGTTGGGTGGGGGTGGAGGTTGATGGGAGACAAAGCTGGGGGCCAAATTGTGCTGGGGTTCAAGCTCGAACATCTGGACTTGATTTTGAGTGGGGTGGAGAGGGGTGGGAGGCTGCAGCGTTATTGAACTCTGATGGGCAGATGGCAGAGCCATGGTACACGTCTAACCGCCTCCATCCCCACTGCGCCCTGGCTATTTCTATTGTGAAGAGCTTAGGGTGAAGGGTCTCTTTTGCCTATTGCCTAGCAAAGGAGGTCAATGTTCAGACAAGTAATTTCATGTTCATTTTCATGGGCTTCAGCAATTCTTTCCTGGAATGGCATCTGTCTCCATTTAATATTCTTCACACCCACCCTTCACAAATCCTGCACCCCAGTGCATGAGGAGAGATCCAGTTCTTAAGACAATTCCCACCAAGACCTCCCTATCGATGCCTTCAAGATTTTGCACCTGCAATTGGCTAATTGCCAGCACAATAGGCCACTTGAGCCTTCAAAATTAAGGATTTAACGACAAGTGGGGGACTGCAATGATAAGTGAAAGGCTGAATTCACACTTCTGATTTCTATGGCCTCATATATTAGGGGGTGCAAAATGGAGGCTGGCCATAATAATGAAAGCTAAAAACGATCCTTATGGTCACCACTGAGTGTCCTGGAAAGAGCCTTTCCAATTTAGAAACTAGAGTGAAAAGACCGTCTTAAACTTTGCGATGTGATCATTATTATAGCCTCAAAAGACAGCCTTGACACAAATACAGTGATTATTTTGGAACGTCGGTGGAAGATCAAACCCCTCCTCTTTCCCTCTCCCTCCTTTCAAAGGATCAAATTTTAAAAAAAAAAAAAAAGGGAAAGGAAGAAAGAAAGAAAAAGGATCATGAAGGCCATTTATCCGGGGCCTCAAACCACTTGGAATTTTCATCAATAGGCTCATAAATACTTGCACATTGGTTAACTCCTCTTACTATCCAGAAAATCGTGTTGAACTAAATGCCCAGTGCTAGCTTTCTCCTCTTACCAGTCTGCCAGGAGCCGGATGGCCGAAGCACAAATCCAGCTCTTAAGGATCCCACGAACCCAGGATAGGTCTAACAATCATGTCTTCGTATCCTTCGAGAGCCCCTAGAAATGGTTTTCCTACACACGTAGTGTCTGTCTTTGTTTGCTAATATGACTGCATATATTCTTCAGTTTGGTAACAGCCAGCAGGTAGAAGCTACAGTGTCGGGTAAGCCGTGTATATTCAATAGCTTTTCGCAGAGAGTTTACTGCCTCATGGGGGTGGGGGGGAGGCATCCTTGGAGGAAATCACAAAGACTAGGCCTTATAAAAACAGAGCACAAGGAGGGAGAGCTTTGTTAATAAAGGTTTCAGACACATTAAGTAAGGGGAAAATACCCAGAGATGAGAAATCTCTTCAGACAGGCCTGGTCAGATATGTGGACCGAAGCTCAAAAAAAGTCCCTATTGTCAAAACTACAAAAGGTTGTCTGCACAGCTCACTGCAGAATGACATGAACTTTCATATAGTTTCACAGTCAGAAAAATGAGCCAGGACATAATTTTCTATAGCAGACAGAGTGCAAGCTAAGAAATTAAATGTCCATATATTTAAATGGCATCAAGTGCCTGATTAATAGCGCAGGAAAATAAATCCCAGAACAAAAGGTCTGCAAAGCTAATCCCTATTCACACACACACACTGTAATCAAGAAATATGTATTTAAGGCTTACTGGGTACTAAATGCTGAGTGGAGAGCTTGCCAATGCGAAAGGTATGGCCCTTGATCTTGAGATGATAATTATTTGGAGAAATGCGACCTATTGACACGTAAAGATAATTAATGAAATTAGACACTCCCGAACAACCGCCAAAATGAGTGGCATGGGTTATAACTGCTAGAGGGCTCGCAGAAGCAAAAACCCTCGAAGGCTGGAGGGGGTGAGCAGGCTTCACGGATGAGCTGAAACCTGAACCCTGCTGGACAGGGAAGATCCCCAAGAAATCTAGGGAACAGGCGGTGGGGGGTGGCATGAGGTTTGGGGCTGGGAGCACATGCAGCCCACTCGAGGCACGGTGAGTGTCTGAGTCTGTCTGCAGAAGAGGGAATCCAAGGAAGATGACTATAGCAAAGCAGGTTGGGGGCACCGTGGAAGGTATGCGGTGCAGGCTGACGAGGTCGGACTCTATCAAATGGCTCAGGGAAGAAGTGATTTTGGCCAAGGGAAGCTTTTGGCTAAGCTGGGACAAAAATGTAAAATGGACTAAGCGGGGCTGACTACAAGCAGGAGAAAAAACTGCAGTCACATTTGGTCAGTGGAGACATGGCAGGAGATCCCAAGTCACAGATGGAAGGGCAGGTAAGAACCTAAGTTGAGGTAAGAAAATTCTGAGTCTCATGTTTCAGACTTCAACTAGTATATCATCCTTAACCACTTTTTAACTCCTATAGGAACTAACCCCCAAAGGGGCTTAAGGCACTTTGGGGAAAATATTTCACTAAATTTCAAAGAGTGGAAGGGATAGTTGGGAAGGGGTGCATTTTAGCCAGTCCTTCACAAATGGGGAAACTGAGGCATGAGGTTAATTATGTGTGATCAGAGGAATAACGTCTCCCAAAGATGTACACATCCTAAACCCTGGACCCTATGATTATGTTATCTTATTTGGCAAAACAGACTCTGTAGAGGTGATTGAGTTATGCATACTGATGTGGGAAAATTATCCTGGGTTATGTGAATGGGCCCAATATTATCACAGGGGTCATGATAAGAAGGAGGAAGAATCAGAGAAGGGGAATGGGGTGAGGACAATGGAAGCACAGGTCAGAATGATGGAGAACCAAAGGCCAAGAAATGCAGGCAGCTTCTGGGAACTAGAAAAGACAAGAAAAAGGATTCTCCCTGAGAGCCTCCATAAGGAGCACAGCCCTATCGACCCATTTCAGATTTTTGACCTCTAGAACTATGAGAGAATAACCGTGTGCTGTTTTAAGCCACTAAGTGTATGGTGACTTGTTACAGCAGCCATAGAAAACTAATACTGTATATGTATTACAAATATATTGCTCATTTTCACAGACTTGTGCTAACCACTAGACCATCCTTCCTGAATTTTGTATTTAATTTCAAGAAATTGTAGATAAGACAGTAAGACCTTGCGAACCATCCAGAAGCAGGAGGCAACAAGTCAGCTTCTCCTAAGAGATTGCCTTCTAAAAGTCACCTTCCAAGGTATGGCATTCTCAAAATCACACATCTCAGAGAATTGGCTGTTGTCAGTTTTAATAAATTAGAAAGCCACATCATAAGAATGCACCATGGAAGGCACAAAAATAGACACACAGGTCAAGAGAACCGAATAGGGAGCCCAGAAATAAACCCACGATTATATGGTCAATTAATCTTCGACAAAGGAGGCAAGAATATCCAATGAGAAAAAGAGTCTCTTCAACGAATGGTGTTTGGAAAACTGGACAGCTACATGCCAAAGAATGAAACTGGACCACTTTCTTACACCAGACACAAAAATAAACTCAAAACAGATTCAGGACCTAAAACCACAGAAATCCTAGAAAAAAAAATCCTAGGCAGTAATTTCTTTGACATCAGCCATATTTTTCTAGATATGTCTCCTCAGGCAAGAGAAACAAAAGTAAAATTAAACTATTGGGACTGCATCGAAATAAAAGTCTTCTGAACTGTGAAGGAAACAATCAGCAAAACTAAAAGACAACCTACTGAATGGGAGAAGATATTTGCCAATGATATATCTGATAAAGGGTTAGTATCCAAAATGTATAAAGAACTGATACAATGCAACACCAAAAAACTTCCAAATAATTCAATTTAAAAATGGACAGAAGACATGAACAGCTATTTCTCCAAAGACATACAGATGATCAACAGACCCATTAAATGATGTTCAGCATCACTGACCATCATGAAAAATGCAAATCAAAACGACAATGAGATAACATCTCACACCTGTGAGAATGGCTAAAATCAACAACACAAGAATCAACAGGTGTTGGTGAGGCTGTGGCGCAAGGGAAACCCTCTTGCACGGCTGGTGGGAATGCAAACTGGTACAGCCACTCTGGAAAACAGTATGGAGGTTCCTCGAAAACTCAGAAATAGGGGCACCTGGGTGGCTCAGTCAGTTAAAGCGTCCTACTCTTGATCTCAGCTCAGGTCATGATATTACAGGTTTGTGAGATCGAGCCCCGAGTCAGGTTCTGCACTGATGGTGTAGAGTTGGCTTGGGATTCTGTCTCTCCCCACTCTCTGCCCCTCCCCTGCTCGCTCTCTCTTTCTCTCTCTCTCTCTCTCTCTCAAAATAAATAAGTAAACTTTAAAAAACAAAAAGTTAAAAACAGAACTACCCTACAATCCGGCCATGGTACTAGCTGGATATAAACACTATGTCAAACACTATATATAACACCCAAAGGATAGAAGCACTAATTCAAAGGGATATGTGCACCCCTATGTTTATAGCAGCATTATCAACAATAGGCAAATTACGGAAGCAGCTCAAGTGTCCACTGATACACGAATGAATAAAGAAGAGGCAGCATATACGTACAATGGAATACTATTCAGCCATAAAAAATAATGAAATCTGGCCACTTGTAACAACACAGATGGAACTAGAGGGTGTTATGCGAAGCAAAATAAGTTCATCAGAGAAAGACAAATACCATATGATTTCACTCATCTGTGGAATTTAAGAAACAAAATGGACAAGCAGAAGGGGCAAAAAAGAGAGGCAAACCAAGAAACAGACTGTTAACTCTAGAGAACACAGTGATGGTTACCCAGAGGGAAGGCGGCAGGAGGAAGGGAGAAATAGGTGGAGGGGATTAAGGAGTGCACTTATCACGACGGGCACTGGGTGATGTATGGAAGTGCTGAGTCACTACACTGTACGTCTGAAACTGATAGAACTCTGTACGCTAGCTGTACTGGAATAAAACGTTAAAAAAAAAAAAAAAAGAATGCACCATGAGAAATACTCCGCTGCCTTACATAACAACAACTTACCAAGAGACTTCCTTACCTGACAGCACTTGACCCTGAATGCCCAAGCTCCAGCTTTCTGCCGAAGCAAAGTCACCTTATATAGTTCATAAACAGGCCTGTTTCCTATGTTCACAGTGGGACCGTTAGGAAGACAGAATATTATCTGAAAAACACGGACTGAGTACCAAGAATTTATGAAACATTATTTTAATAAGCTGCTGCCTTCAGTGTTGGCTAATGCAATTCTTTTAAAGTGTTGTTTCCTCCTTAGCTGTATTTACCACTTGATAAGGTTCCTGAATTACCTTTTGAGGGGAATTTCCTATTTACATAGAGAAATGAAATTTATGAAAAAAATTGATTTTATTCTAACTCTTAACACAGTGGACTTTGCAAAGGCTGACAGGAACAGTTGAGGCCGGTGTGGCTCCGTGCGGACATAACCCGATGCCATTTCCCAAATGGCAGGTTGTAGCAGCACTTGGCACATCGGCCACATTGGTCCACGAGATTCCTCAGGCACATTATCCACTAGAAATGCAATTGGAATGTCAGAAATGCACTTGGGGGAACGGATCCCCAGCTGACTCCATAAATCACTGATCTTGTAGACTAAGGAAGAGGCAGCTACACCCCTTTTCCGTGTACTGCCATGGCTGCATCAAAATGAAGGGGGATAAACAGAAAAGAGGAGGAAAGCTTGCTCTGCCCTCACTACACGTTAATAATTTAAGAGAACCTTTGTTTCTGTTTTGTTTCATTGTTATCATTTGGGAAGGAAATGCACAAAAACATACACATCATGTGACAAGGACTATTGACAGGCACGGAGCATCATGGCCAAGTGGGATAAACCCTAAATGATGAGTCAGGCATCCCAGATTGTGTTCCGTGGGTTGGCCGTTAACACAAGTCACTAAATGACCAATACATTTTTACCACCTGTGACTCAATACCAAGTCATTTACAATCAGGATTACTAATAGCAGAAAATGAACAACAGTGGTAATAATGATGCACGCATACTATGTACCAGATGCTCGCCCACCCTTGTCTGTGTGTGTGTAAGTGCGCGCGTGCACGTGCACATGTGTGCATTTGTGTGTGCATAATACCTAATTTTTAAAGCAATCCTAGTTTACAGATAAGGGAAGTGAGGTTCAGCGAGGTTCAGATTACTCAGCAGCAGAGCTGGGCAAGTACTCAGGGAGAAGCCAGAGCTTTCATAGGATGTGGACTAGCTGGATGTGGGAGGGGCAGAGAAAAGGGATCTCAGAGAAAAGTCTCCTCTCCCGGGCTGCAGGCTCCTTTCAATTGCCTTTGCTCAGAAGCAGGGAAGGATCAGAGCTGGCAGTTCTGCTTCGACAAAAATTTAAAAGTGCATAAAAGAAGGAATGCTTCCATAAAACTCCCCAAATTTAGGCTTGGTTTTGGATCAAAAGCTAAGAAAATAGTGAGAACCCCTTATAATCCAGCCAGTCATTACATAGACAGATTCAGATGGAATGCAATTCAGATGGTATCCCAGAAACACACCCGTGTACGTTCGTTCAGAGCTTAATATAACCTGACTAGCATGTAAGGCAGGTGTGAATACTATTCCCCAAACCACATTTCCACAGCATTTCAAGTATTTATAGCTTGCTGTAAATTACAGTAAGGCCACGTATCAAAGAATGAAATTCACCCATATTAAATTAATCAGAGATTTTAGAAAATTATACATTGCACATGGCTGAGTAAAATCCATTTAATGTTTCAATGTCATGAAACATTTGCTTTATAAATAAAATATGAAAGTGATTAAGATCTCACACACCCTCAGGAATATCGCAAATCTATATGAGACCCCCACCTCCACCCCGCAAACTCCGCATTTGTATCTCTGGATTTGGGTTAGTGGAGGAAAAAAAAAAATCATGCAACTGAACTAGATCTCACTAGCTGGTGATGCTCCAGAGGAAAGTCAACGTCAGCATGGGGAAAAGTGAAATTCTATATCCCAGCTTCTAATACTCTGATTCCCTCCAGCAGAATTCAAATTTTACCCTCAGCTCTGTGAGCTCAGTTGCAACTCCCCTTTAATGGAAACTTAAGTGCACATCGAAGACAGGGTTTGGCTCAAAGACTTTCCACACTGTGCTCACCATTCCTGTTGTTAAAAGCACCTTTACACATATACGCCATTGCAAAGTAAGATTGAATTTCAAGACAAGGATGTAAAATGCAGGTTCTGGAGATGTCCACAGACCAGTGTGAAAGATTTCACCAACTCCTCTGCCAAACCAACCAACCAACCAACAAACAAAAACCTTGGCCTCCTCCAGAGCCAGACAACTTCCCAAAAGTCACCAGGCAGCCAGAATTTTCCACTGATTTTCAAGGTGCAATTCGCTCCCCGTATTCCTCAGGTTTCATGATACCTCTCCCGTTCCTTCATTGAGAAGTACTGCACAGTTCATATTTATTTTTTTAATCCAATTAACATTAATTTTATGTGGACAGCCTTCTGAAAGTTTTATCACACCATCTGGACAAATTCATTGCCACGCTGAGGCGTGTCAGGCCCAGGGCTATGGATCCTGGAGCGAGCCTTGCCAGACCAGATAATCCAATAGCCAGCCACAGTTTTGTTGCCAGCTTCACTAGTCAAATACCAGAGAGAGAGAGGTCAGTGCTGACAGAGGACCTACTGTTAGGGGTCACGTTGTCTCCTAGACCTCCGTAAAGGCAATGAGGCCGGATTACAGCTGTATGTTGAACTTCCGGTGCACAGAAGACAACTGCCTCTTTATAGGGTCTAATAAATACTCTTGTGTAGCAGGGGTTTTAAAGATGGCGAGGCATCAACAACTTCTTACAAGGCTCATCTTATGATTTCTACTGCACAACCACATGTGACAGGTAAGAATCATCTGGAGTCCAAATCCTCCCCCAGGTCAGAGGAAATAGCAGAGGCCTACCAAGCACATTAACAGCATATAACTTACATAGAGGCAAAGAAAACACCCAGAGTTTTAGAACCATTTCAAAGAGATGTGTTCCCTTGTGATTCAATACAAATTAAAGCTTTTAGGCCATAAACTCACTGATAGAAATTTTCAGATGACGCAAGAAACAGTTTGGATTAGGTCACATATCTGTGACGGATAGGACATTCCTCCAGGACCTGTATGGAGTGGTGGGTGTTGCTCTGATGTTGCCCCTGAAGTCTAGACTGGCCATGTCCTCAAATGATTTTGTACCCCTGTTCTAGAGTTGTACCCCTGTTCTAGAGATAGCCTGGGATAACGCAAAGAATCTGGGGTTTTGGAACCTGGAAGATTTGGGTGAAAGGGCTGTCCACTAACAGAGTGAGCATGGGCGGGGGGTGGGTGGGGGCAGTTCCGCCACCTGTGTGAGATCCTGCTTCCTCATCTTGAAGTACTCAGCACACAGCAGGACCTCAAAGTTCTAATTAGTGTCTTGATGTCCAAGACCCTAAATAGGGTGCTTGACACACAAAGCCAAATTCTTATCATGGCCTTAGAGCAAGAGAACTGTGTACTGCCTGGAAACAAGGTCAGCTCTGCTCTCAGAGGTAATGGTTTAAAAAAAAGAGAGAGGGAGGGGTGCCTGGGTGGCTCAGTTGGTTGAGTGTCCGACTTGGGCTCCAGTCATGATTTCGTGGTCAGTGAGTTGGAGCCCTGCGTCAGGCTCTGTGCAGACAGCTCAGAGCCTGAAGCCTGCTTTGGATTCTGTCTCCCTATCACTTTTCCCCTCCCATGCTCATGCTCTGTTCTTTCTCTCAAAAAATGAATAAATGTTAAAACAATTTTTTTTTAAAGGGAGAGGGGGCACCTGGGTGGCTCAGTCTGTTAAGTGTCTGATTCTCAATTTCTGCTCAGTTCATGATCTCACAGTTTGTGAGTTCGAGCCCTGCATTGGGCTCTGCACAGAGCCTGCTTGGAGTTCTCTCTCTCCTTCTCTCACTCTCTCTGCCCCTCCCCTGCTCACGCATGTTCTCTCTCTCTCTCTCTCTCTCTCTCTCTAAATAAATAAATTTTTTAAAAAATTAAACAGAAGAGAGAAGAAGTTATTTATTTCACCCATATTAACTCAGATCTAAATCAGGGAAACTCCTTTACGTGGAATTGTATTGTCTAGAAATCTCTGTTAACTGGCTCTTCTATGTGTGTCTCCTATGTTGCACACTGATAACTAGATGTTCATAAGCATGGCCCAGATGTCATGCAAAACCTGCAGGTGTTTCTTACATCCAATATAGTTTTAGTATTAAGTGAATGAAAACTTGTCATGCTTGGACAGTATGGCAACTGAAACATGTGCCATACTGCCTTCGCATGTAGTGTAGGCAGCCAGGACCACTATCACAGATACCACAGCCCGGGTGGCTCAAACAGACATGTCTTTCTCACAGTTCTGAAAGCAGGGAGGCCAAGGTCAGGGTGCCAGCGCGGTTGTGTTCTGATGAGGGCCCTCGTCAGGGCTGCAGACGGCTGCCTCCACACCAAATGCTCACATGGCTCAAGGCAGAAGGGGGAGGCAAACTCTCTCCTGACTCTTATAAGGGCACTAATCCATTCATGACGCTCAACTCCTTATGACCTCATCTAATCCTAACTCCTTCCCAAAGGCCCCACCTCCACATACCATCACAATGGGACGTAGGATTTCAACATTCAGTTTTTATGGGAGATCCAAACATTCCGTTCATAACAACATACTATGGCATTTTTAAAGGTTATTTATTTATTTATTTATTTATTTATTTTGAAAGGAGGGAGGGGCAGAGAGGGAAATAGAATCCCAAGTAAGCTCTGCACCACCAGCACAGAGCCTGATGCAGGACTTGAACCCGTAAACCACGAGGTCATGACCCGAGCCAAAACTAGGAGTTGGATACTCAACCTCTGAGCCACCCAGGCACCCTTACTATGGTGTTTAAAAGGCTTGGGAACACAATGAAAAATGTGAAGGCTGCTAAAAAGCAGGATGGCTTTAGAAAGTGTTATGAATCTACCTGCAAGGATGACTTAATTTTTTATTTTGAAAGACATTTAGACCTTATAGAAAAGTTGCAAGCATAGTACAAAGAATTCATGTACATCCTCTGTGCAGCCTTCCATAATATTAACCTATATAACTGCAATCCAATTAATAAAAAGTGGAATTGACATTAATGAAACACTAAATCTCATCAGGATCTCATCAGGTTTTCCCCTCATGTCCTTTTCTCTGTTACAGGATCCCATTCAGGATTCGGCTTTATAGTTAGTGGTGTCTCCTTAGTCTCCTCTGATTTGTGACAATTCCACATCTTTTCTCTCAAGGTCAAAGTTCCAGGATCTTGACACTTTTGATGAATACTGGTCAATTGCTTTGTAAAAGGTCTCCCAATTTGGGTATGACAGATGTTTTATCATGGTCACATGTAGGTTATGCACACAGCCAAGATGCTACAAAAGTGACATTGAAGTCATCTTACTCATCTTAGAGCATAACTTCAGGAAGTCTGTGAGGTCCATATATCTTATTACTGGTGATGGGGACGTTCATCACTTAGTTGGAGAGATACCTGCTACATTGCTGAAGTAATTTTTTCATTTTCTTTCATTTTTTTCCTTTGCCACTCACTGATCAAAATTAGGAGGAGATATTTTGAAACCATGCTAACATCTTGTTTCTCCTCAAACGTTCATCCATAGATTTTAAGATCCATTGGTGGATCTTGCCTGCCACCACTATACCATGGTCTTTCTCAAATTGTGACATTGTATTTTGATCATTCATTCATTTATTCTTTCATAGCAGTAAGAGCTCATGGATATTTATTTTATTCTATGAGTTATATTTTTTATGTCGGCTCCCATGTCCTTTTGACATGCCTTGACAACTTTTTGTACTTCTTTCCTTCTGGCACAAGATATTTTAGATTTACTTTATTCTTTTCTGGTCCTGGTGCTGGAATCAATGAGCTCACCAAGTGTTCCCGGTTTCCCATGTTGGAGGATGGTATTTAAAAAACAAAACCTGAGTGCTAGGTGTGCTCATTGCTACGAGGATGTTGTGACTTTTAGGCTCTCACAGCAGATCAAGCCAGGAAATATGTATTTGTATGCATACACATATCACTTACTTATCTAGGAATAAGGAATAATATAGGAATATATAATATATTATATATAATATAGGAATCCATTTGATACCTCGAATGGTAATCCAACACCACAAGTTTTATTCTTCCCTTCTCCCTTTGCTTATTTGGTACTCCTTCCAACACTGAGAAACCTATATTCATTATCTACAATATATTCACAAGTTTGATTAACCATAACATATACATAGTTTCAGAACCATGAAACTATCTGGTTTCTTGTGAGGTAGTTCCTTAGCAGCTTTCTCTAGTGCTTTCCTAGGTGTTGAGATGCTTAAGCTTTTGAAATCAGATCATCTAAATTCTGGTAGTCTACATTTTTCCGGGGAATTATCAATTTTCTTGAAGTTTCCAGTGTCCATGGATGTCTGAAAAGTAGTCTCTTGTGATTTCTTTTTATTTCTTTTTTTCCAGTGGATATTTCCTCCTTCTCATCTATTATTTGGCAAAATGTTTTCTCTTTCTCTTTCTTTAGTAAGTTAGTGGTTTCTATATTTTAATAATTTTTTAAGACACAGGATTTAGATTTATTGATTAGATCTACTCTTTTTTTTTTCTGTTCCCTAGCTCATTATTTTCCATTTTTTATCTTTATTATTTCTCTTCCTGTGTTGTCTCTTGGTGTATTTTGTTGTTCTTTTTGCAGTTTTTTTGATCTGGGTATTTTCCCATGTACTTCTAGTCTTTCATTGTTATTGGTAAAAGTGTGTATGGTAATGAATTTTCCTCTGTTCTTTTAAATGTATTTCACAGATTCTTCTATGTGGTATTTTCATTTCTATCTTTTAATCTATAATTTTAGTTCATACTTCCTCTTTCAAGAAGGAATTAATTGGAGCTTTAAAAATTTCTAGGGAAAAGTGACATTCTAGTTTTTATTTTGTTAGCGCTTCCTAATTGTATTCCTTTGTGACTTCAGAGTGTTATCTTCACTATTTCTACTTTGTGAAAAGTATTGATGGTTGCTTTGTGACCTAATACATGATCACTCTTTGTGAATATGTCAGTGCCTAGGAAACGAAAATTTATACTTATCAATAGTGAAAATCCCTTTTCCAAGAAACAATTATGTTCAAAAAGAACATTCTCAATAAGTTATTTGAAAATATTAACAACTACCTTGAGTCAGAAATGCAAAAACTAAAATTAAAAATGTACAAGAAGGGCACCTGGGTGATTCAGTGGGTTAAGTGTCCGACTCTTGATTTTAGCTCAGGTCATGATCTCACAGTCATGAGATCAAGCCCCATGCTGGGCTCCATGCTGACCGTGGAACCTGCTTGGGATTCTCCCTCTCCCTCTCTCTCTCTCTTTCAAAATAAATAAATAACCATTTTTTAATGTACAAGACAAACAAAGGAATGAGAAGTGAGTTGATGAAATATAGGAATGAAATGGAGAAGACAAAATTATCTGGAAAATAAAGAACAAATTACAAGAGATTCAAATGAAAATTTAAGAAAAGACATTAAAAGAAAACAAGCAAGGGGGAAGAAAAATGACACAGAAACAAAAGTAAAAAAGGTCAGAAATAATATCTATATCACCAGAGTCCCGGGAAAAGAAAAACAAAACATTGGAAAAATTAATGTGTAAAACTGTAATACAAGAAAATGTTCCCAAATAGAAACCAAGACCTGAATAAATTCATTGAAAGGGGATCACTGCATACCTAGGAAAATTATCCAGAATGATTAACTCAAAGAGAGAAGGTGGTGAAACCATTCAATCTGAAAGATAAAGGGAAAGCTCTCTTGGGGTGCCTGGGCGGCTCAGTCGGTTAAGCGTCCGACTTCTGCTAAGGTCGCGATCTCACCATCTGTGAATTCGAGCCCCGCGTCGGGTTCTGTGCTCACAGCTAGCTCAGAGCCTGGAGCCTGTTTCGGATTCTGTATCTCCCTCTCTCTCTGACCATCTCTTGTTCATGCTGTCTCTCTCTCTCTCTCTCTCTCTCTCAGAAATACATAAAACATTAAAAAAATTTTTTTTAAAAAGACAAAGCTCTCAAGACCACCTGCCAAACACCATCAAATAACTTACAAAGGCAAGAGAAGAAGACTGACAAGCGTTTACAAAGCCAAAGAAACAGTGAAGCAGCGTTAAAAAAAAAAAAAATTCAATGAAAGAGAGCCGCTAGAACCTGTATCCAGCTGTTACATCAGGGCTCCAGAAGAAAAAGGGGGGCAGGGGGGACATTTTCAACATACAAGAACTTAGGGAGTTTCACACTCATCAGCTCCTTCTGAAGATTTTCTCAATCTCCCTTTTGCTCACTGCTAAGCCTCGAGTAAGCAGGAAGGCAACCGGAAAAATAAGATCATGCGCTGGGATTTGGTAATTTTTCCCTTTTTGCTCACATTTTTTTCACACTTTTGGCATTCTTGGTCTTTAAATTGTGCTGAGCTTTAGGTTTTGTGAAGAGTTTCCTTTTCCGATGCTGTTATTCCTTACGGTTCATGTGGAAGGGGGAACCTTTCAGAATAGCCAGCTATGCTACTGACATCGCCCTCAGCTAAGGGGCATTTTTGACTTGACTTTTTAACACTTCAAATCAGAAACTTCACCTTGGGGGGGGGTGTCTCTCTTCAGTTATTTCATAAAACTTACACAAAGTTCCAAAGTTGTTTATCAATTAACACTCCAGCATAACTATCTTTTGAGCACATATGAGGTGCTGTGCCAGTAAGCCTTTGACCAGCATTAGTTCTTATACATTCCATTAAGAAAAATCTATGAAGTAGCTCCTATTACCCACCTTCTACAGATGAGGAAAGTCACACCTACAGAAGTGAACCAACTTGCCCAAGGATCACAACCAACGCCGCTCCACTCCTAAGTGTGAGCTCCTAACTATGACTCTATATTACCTACGTCTCTGTGCATCCTCTCGTTAGCATGGCCTCAACAGCCATCCTCAAGACCTCCTTGATTCTACGTGTTCGTTGAACACCCTGAGCGAGTTTCATCTGCGGGCTTCCAAAACGCAGTCCCTTGCTCTCCATCTTTACAGATGTCTTTACCACGACTCTGGTTGAAGCCAGAACCAGCTCCCACATGGACAACTGCCATGAGAACGTCCCTGCTTCCACCATCACCCCCTCCAATCTGGATATTCTCCACAGAGAAGCCAGAGCAACTTCTTATTAGTAAAACATAAATCAAATTTTGTCACTGTCTGACTTCAATTCTCCAAAGGCTTCCCACTGCACTCAGAATGAAATGTTTCAGCCCCTTCATTTCTTTCTGAATGCACCTTGTGTTACTCTCCGACTCAGTCACTCTCTTCATGTCAATACCAGCCTCCTTCCTCTCCCTCACATCTCAGAGCCTTTGTATATGCTGTACAATTAGCACACGACAGTCTCCTCCTAACTCTTCCTACATGTCTCTGCTCAAATATTACCTCTTCCGAAAGACCGTTCCTAAGCACCCCAGTCCAGGTAGTGACCCACTCCACCATGTCGCCTGAACCCTCCCTATCACATGAGCCAATGCTATTTCATTCATGGTAGGCATCACCCTCTGCTCTGTCTTGCTGTTTGCTGTATCCTCAAGTATCTAGAATGTGTAGCACATAGTAGCCACTCAATAGAAATTTACTGAATGAGGAAAGACTAATCGCTATACTGGCCATCTTTTGTGTATCAATAATGAGGTCACGGGACATAACCAAACATTTTTATTCTGCTTGCCAAAAGAGGCTTCCAGAGGTGGTTGTTTGGGTGCTGAAGTATCAACATTTCTAAGGCACTCTGATGATTTATGAGATCCAGATAAAATCTTTTAAAATGAACTAATTCTTGAAAATTCACAATATATGGATTTCTAGTAACAAAGGCATCGCTCTATGAAGTTCCAGCTCTCCAGCCGGAAGGGGAAGAAAAGGTGCGTGTAATACATGCACATATAATTTATGCCAAATGCCAAGTGAGGGCCACAGAAGTTAAATGCCAAGGGAGCTTAAAGGGCTGGTGAATCTTAAAGGTAGATGAATTAAAAATTGCTCTTGAAGGATGGGGAAAGGCTAGAAAGCTTTTTTTTTTTTTTTAATTGGATTTGTGTTTCTTAAAGGTGGATTTGGGGTAGTAAACCAATTGAGGATTTACATATATGCCAGATTCTCCTAAGGTGTATACTCCACTCTGCCTGAGAGATGTTTTAGGAAACCAGAAAGGCTCTGCCCTCACTGGAGAACAATTTCAAAACAAAAAGCAGATCACTTGTTAAATAGTATCCCTAGTGGTCCCACAGAGTGCTTTATGCTTCTTGAGAAGCCTCATTCCCCAAGCAAGTTTCCGAGGACAAGATTCATTGGCAATATACATGCTACATCTAGAAGTAAAATTAGTACTTAAGTGCGAAGGTCTTTCCGCAGAGCCTAATGATGACCCAAAAAGAAGAAGAAGGAGAAGAAAGATAAAATATTTCACAAGATTCTTTAAATTGTGCAGTCACAATCCAGAGGAGGCTCACCCCCATAACTCACTCTTGGGGGGCAGTAGGTAGAGAGAGAAGGAGCTAAATTCCCAGGAACGGTAGTTGAGAAACACAGAAGGGTCCTCCCGCCACACCGGGAGAAAAGGTGAATTGTCCACAAACATTTCCTACACCTGATATCTTGTGTATGGCGAGCTGCACATTTAATAAAGAAGCAGCTGCCACTGCTGAACAATTAATCAATACCTGTAAGCCGACATCCTAAGAACTGCTGAACTGAAGCTTTTCTCCCCACCCCACCCCCAACTCCGCATTTACAAATAAAGTGCTCACTATTTGACTAAAGCCTGTCGACTTGACCGGAAAATATCAGAGTCCTATTTAAATGACATTTGCAGAGAATGAGATTTTCTTCTGGCCACTGCTCCTTATCGCTAATAATAACATCAGATTAGTGGATTTAGGCCAGCGGAGGAGCAATGCCTTTTCTGATCCCTTCTTAAAGCAGCCCTTTCCATCTGTCTCACCAAGCTGGCCCCCTACTTGTTTGGGCCAATGAGCAATTCCTAAATGGCACGTCATTGATATCATGTGGGCCATCTAGCCAAAGACCTATTGTGCCATTAAATTCCACACAAGACTTTATCAGGTCTGTGTAGCCTGGAAAGATCAAAACACGTGCACTGTTTACAGGTGTAGATTCCTCTACTCGTCTCCACCAAACATTGCGGAGTCGCAGGTATTAAAACCAAAAAAATTAACGAACTCCAACTGATAAGAGTTTTTCAAATGACCTTCATTCATCCGTGAAGCTTCATTTGTCATCATTTTATCTCCTCAGCCACAATGTTGTTTCACATGTGAGAGAAGGCTCAAGTGGTGATGGTCGGCTGCTTTGGGGGGAAATATCCACAGCCAAACACACATCATGCACACGTGGATGATTATAGGGGACGATGCCTTTATTATTATTTTTACGTGAGTTGTGCATGTTTGAAGAGTCCCCATAATTTAAAATCTAAATGCCAGGTCTCCCAAGAACAAATCTAAGTATTTCCAAAGCTCTATCACAAATAACTACATTTAATTTCCTTTTTCAGGGTTTGGCACTTTAAAAGCCCTTTTACAATTCGTACCTATGCTACTTAAGTTAATAACTGACATTTCCTCTTCATAATGCAGAATGTAAGCCTGAGTAGTGCTGCGAACCTGAGATAAGCCGCGGGACCAGTACGCTCAGTATGAAGCCAATGTTTCAAGATCATACTGATTGCCTATCTCTTGTGCCTATTTTGTTTTTCAGTAAAATCTTGCTCATTCTTAACCCTGACCAAAATGTGCTTCTAATGGTAGAGAGCCCCATGCCAAGCAGAGCCACATGGAGCCAAATGGTTTGACTTCATCAGGCAATATGGCTTGAATTGAATGTTTAGCAGGGTTAAAGTAGACTGTTCTTTTCAAAACTAGCACTTACCCGACACTTGAAGGAAAAACACTGGGTCTGGTGTCCAACTGTTTTACCTTCGGATTTTTCACTGCATCATACTGTTAACAAAGTTACATTAAAAACACAATATAAGCAATGGAAGGCTGCTTTTATGGAAGGGATACACTCAATTGCTGATTCTTGCATGTCGTAAAGTCAGTAATGTATCCTGCACACGACACGATTTATCTTCATTGCACAAGGTCACAATAAGTACATGGCTACATTTCCTCCAGGAAGCCCACAGATGCTAAACCAGGCATCCTCATTTTGAAAGAGACCTGGGCCAATTTGGATGAACATCTTCAACAATCAACAACTATCTTTGCTATCATTCTACAGTGAAAACAGAAACGAACATACAAAGAACCACGTTTGAAAATGCCCTAAATATTTTTGCCAAAGGGGGGGGGTAATGAAATGAAATAAATCTGATCCTTTTAGGTATGCTTCAATTACAGTGATTTTTAATAAGAAAAAGGGAAGGTTAGCCGGTCGAAAGCTTACAAGGTATCTCTTAACAGTTAGCAAGAATGAAATAATTCTGTACAGCCAATGCAAACAGCACGCTGCCAGGCCCCTGCCTGAAAGTAAGTTTGTCAACCATTAGGTGTTAGTCTCCGCTCTGTTGCTTAGATGCTGTTGGTGAGACCGGTGGTGTTGCTGATTTTATTTCACTCTTCTTCTTTTTTTTTTTTTTTTTATTTCTGAGAGAGAGAGACAGAGACAGCGTGAGCGTCATCAGATAGAGAGGGAGAGACAGAATCCGAAACAGGCTCCAGGCTCTGAGCTAGCTGTCAGCACAGAGCCTGATGTGGGGCTTGAATCCACGAACTGCGAGATCATGACCCGAGCCGAAGTCGGACGCTCAACCGACTGAGCCACCCAGGCGCCCCTTATTTTGCTCTTCTTTCGTGTGACCCTGCTCTAACCCCATTACTGTTCTTAAGAGAAGAAAGAACTCGGTCTGGTGGCTGGAGGGAACTTAAGTTTCCCACCCGATGGAGTGCACAGGTGAAGACGGAGAAACTGATGCTGAAGACAGAGAACTCCGAGGGAGCAGGACCTTTTAGCTTGCCAGCTGGCCCTGGGCACAGGAAAGATACAGGTCATGTCGCTTTGTTCCTCTTTGGGTGGGTGTGGTGTTTTTCATCCCTTTTCCCGTTGGAAGAAAGGGAGAGGAATCGTGTCCTAAAAAAATCCTGAATCATCTTCCCTGCTGCAATGGTTATGCATTCCCACTGTAAGCTCTGTAGCTGGCTGTACAACACAGGGAAAGTTCTGGAGCTGAAAGCAATGTGGGAGATGACGGGGTTGAAATCTAACAGGTGTATTTTCTTCTTTCTTAGACTGTGTGAGTTACCCTACTATTCTTTCATGATTTAGTTCAAGAAACAAAATGCATGTTAAATATAAGAACTTTCCAGTTCAATCAAAAATTGGTAGACGGATGAGCATTTGGAGACAGTGTTTTACACACCCAAACCACCATACGTACACTTTCTTCAAAGTGTAAACAATAAATTTAAAATAGCTCCAACACCCATGGATGACATGAGAACAATATGATTGATTAGTTAACCTTCTAAAGTGCGCATTAATGGTGTCACTATTAACAGATGAAACCTTTATACAGTAATGAACCATTTCCTATGATCAAAGTCATTTTTCCTCAATTTATTTCTGTGTAAAACAGAAAGAGTTTCCGATTAGCAGTAAGGAGGCGGCGGGATATGTGGTTATCCGAAGGTAATCACAGCCCTGTGGGAGCAAAGGTACTCAACTGTACCTTTTGCTTTGTGACTCCTCAGGGGGGTGATTATCTCATGATAATCATATCCCCCCACCCCATTGTGCCTTATTGCTTAATTAGCTACTGCACAAAATGTAGTTCTGTTTGCATCAACTTTATGTCTACTATAATTGCCCTGAGTTGCAGTTCCAAGATGAAAAAAGTGGATCAAATAACTACATATATTTTGTTTGATTAATCATGAAAAAATCATTAAGGGATTAAAGTGAAACCATTTTACTCCTGCTGATCATGTTCAGCAATTTGAAATTATTTTATGATCCTGATCAATGTAATTAATGAGAAGGGCTGTTAATTAGTTACACTAGCAGGTGGGCCATGAAAAATGTATTCACTTAATAATACCATGGAACAACATGTGATTAAGGGTTCCTGTGTGGATTTTACCTGGTGCACAGAAAGAAAGTCCCTGGCCAGCCCACCATGCTCTTTGCAATTACCTCACTCCCGTCTTCACCCACCTCTGCTTCCCCACCCCCTTCTAGGGCCTTTCTGAGGGCGACACACAAAAACAGCAGGGCTGGAGATTTTAAATGCTCTTAAAGCATTTTCCAACTTAAAAGCTCCCCTCTTTGTTACAAAGCACTGCAAGCAGACGATCCTGGAAAACTCCACCAAAGCACTACCTGTTTCAAATGAACTAACTGGAGCATCACCCTAGAAAACCGGGTAGTTAGGACACCCTCATCCTCATCGGCCCCATGTGATGTTGCTAGCCCCTTCTCTGGACAGGCTAGCTACGGTAACCACTCACTCGCCACCTGGTGACAGCCAGGAAGTGTTGACGTAGCATCATTACTGAGTCATTCATTAGTAACGCTGAGAGTTTATCAGGGAGTTTTTACTGTGGCAAGATAGATCACGTTCCCTGAGGAGTCAGTCAATACATACGTCCATCGCCACGTCTTTATTCAGAAAGACAAACGAAGGTGAAAACAGTAACACATATTTCCCATATTCTCCTGGTTAAACTACTGAGTCACATCAATTATGTAAATGCCTACAAATATCTGCTAATATGATTTTCACATGTGCTGAGCTCTTGGATTTCATTAAACCTTGCTAACTGGCATTGAGGATTTGTCCCAGTGTTCAGCATGTCACTATCCGGCCTAGTTCAGAGAGCTGAAGTACTAAAGAGTGATGCCAATGCCAATGCCAAAGTCAGGGAAAATCCCAATTCCTAGACAAAGGAGATGGAACATAGCAGTCCCACTTTATGCTCTTTTCAGAGGCTACCTCGCAAGTGCCCACTGGATTTGGGTCAGGGCCACTGGATTTGCAAGCAACAAATGAATAGACCTGGCTAGATGAAGGGGTCTTTGTGCTGCTTTCCCGGCCCTTTGGCCCAGCAGTCACGTCAATTCACAACTAGCCAGGAACGGTGGGGGCAGGCTCTTGTTCCTTGGATGCATGGAGCCCATTTTCTTAGTGTTAGGTTGTTTCTCCTTCACAATTAATCTCCAAGGAAGGCTTTGCTTCTCTGCTAATGGACTTCTGTCTTTTTTCGTGACCATTACCTGCTTAGTGGGACTTGCTATTACTTTGTTCATTTTCTATCTCAGGGTATTTTTCATGGTCGTGTTTGCAAAAACGGAGCAAAAGATGCTTAGGGTTGAATTTATATATGTACATGATGCTGAAGAGTCAACTAGTTCCAAATGATTTGTTAGGACAAACAGTCTCCAGCCCTGCACTTAACCCCCAGCTCCTTTCCTCTCCTCAAGAGGCAACTGTCACTTTTCTTGAGTTCGTCCTTTGCACACTTGCCCCCATTTCTCTACATAACACAATTGTATGGCTAGCTCTTGATTTTCCAGTTTTAGATATTTTTTTTTTAATTTTTATTTATTTCTAGGAGAGAGAGACAGCGTGAGCAGGGGAGGGTCAGAGAGAGAGGAGACACAGACTCTGAAATAGGCTCCAGACTCTGAGCTGGCAGTCAGCACAGAGCCCGACGCAGGGCTCGAACCCACGAACTGCGAGATCATGACCTAAGTGAAAGTCGGACGCTTAACCGACTAAGCCACCCAGGCGCCCTCAGTTTCAGATATTTTTGATCACCTCCCTCAATGGAAGGTGACCACTTAGCCTTCTTACTCTCCCCCTACCCAACCACATACTCAAGTCTTCCCATCCCTCCAACTTCCTAACACACTTTGTCAAAACCTTGGTACATTGAAATTTACATTTCCATTCTTATGATTATACATGCTAGGCAACACTAAGTCATCTAGACTATGGTTTTCCTTTCCTGCACAGTTCTGTGGAGTTAATGCTCATCATCGGCTTTTATTTTTGTCTGGCTTACTTTTCTCTGCACTTATCACTAACCAAACCCAAACTCTCTACCAGTTGTGGAAATACCATCATTTGATATTCAATAAATGTGATAAATTTCCTTTGGAGCCTTCTGACCTTCTCCAACCCAGACTGGTCCCCTCTATATATGGGATTCGTTTCACCATCACCCTCCAGCCTGACCTTGCAGGTCTCCTGTTTTGGCTCTCTTGTGTTCCCTTCCCATATGGATGCCATCCTCTTCAAGGAATCTTGATACATTCCTTCACTTTGTGGAACAAATCCTCTGGTAGCTTGCTGAGAAGAGATTGGTTGGAGGCAACTTGTTTTGAGATCCTGGGTGTCTGAAATTGTCTTCATTTGACCCTCCTACTTGACTGATCATTTGGCTAGGGAGAAATCTTCGGGTGGAAGTAATTTTCCTTGAGAACTGTCTTCTAGCTTCCACTGTCACTATGAAGTTCATTCCCATTCTTATTTCTGTCCCCTTGTATGATATCTGCTTGTTCTGTCTCTCTCTTGCTCTCTCCCTACCTTTCTTTCTCTCCCCCTTCTCCCTCCCATCCTCCTTTCTATCTCTCCCTCCCTCCTACAGGAAGTTTAGGGACATTTCTCTCTATCTCCTTTTGTTCTGGAATGTCAGGATGACTCCTGTTTGCCAGCATTCCGGGGGAAGCAGACTGGCAGTCCCTGAATTTGGTCGGTGGTGTATGCATGCATTCACGTGATATCACTGTTTCCAGAGAAGTACCCAGGACAACCTTCTGTTTTAATCTCTCAGAGAATAAACCTTCCATTTCCTGCAGGAGTGGGAGAATGGAAGCGTAAGGAAGGGGAGTAAGAGATCTCACATCTTCTTACACAGCTCCAGGGATACCTGGCACCATCAATTCCTGGGCTTTCTGAGGGTTCTGTGACATGAATTGGACGGATTCCCTGCTTTTCCAGGGCCTGGATTTCTAGATTTGCTAAATCAGTTACTATTTCACCACATACTCTCCAGCTCCCCCAATTTTATTTCCACTTCATTGTCCTAGTCCTTTGGGATTTATCTCTTTAACAAATCCCTTCACTGTAGTTTTGGTGTGGCTTTGGAAGGGAGTGAAATTAGATGTGTGGGATCAATCTGGCACTGAAAAAAAAGTCCACGCAGCTAATTCACACATGACAGCTACGCCTCTTTTCTTTTACACACCCATTATGTCCCTGATGTGACATAGTTAGCTCTGCAAACTGGGAAGGACCTGAAATTTAGCAGACACAAACATTAGGTAAAAAGAGGTCCTGAGGAGGGTGTCCCAGATGTGTTTCTGAATTGATTCCAGACCTTATGAAAGCGTGGCTGGGACAAGCAGTTCCAAAGGGTCAGTGTTTCTTAAGCTGAAATTCCCAGCTCAGTCTTCTTACTACTATGATCTACCAGTAAGCAATTTCCATGCGTGTGTCCACATACAGTTTAAAGACTATTCAAACATATATGAACTCTGCAAAGAAATGATCATGACGGCGGTGATCCATATTTCTTGGAATAATGGTTAAGAGCTTGGACTCTGGAGCCAATGTCACTTGGGTTAGAGTCTTGGTTCTACTTTCATTATTTGTAGAACCCTGGACAAATTCTCCAAACTCTCTGAGCCTTGGTTTCCACATCTGTATAATGGAGTTAACTCTAGTAAGGGAACGTTCTGAGGTTTTTGTGAAGATTCAGGAAGACCGCATGGGTAATGCAGTCAGCACATGGCTGGTATATAGGAAGCGATTGATAAACAGTAGCTGGTGCTTGGATTCTCATTTTACAGATAAGGATCCCGAGATTCAGAGAGGTTAGATGATTTATCTAAGTTCACAGCGCCCATAAGGCCGGAGACTAGACTGAGAAGCCCCATCTTTGAGGCGGACCCTCATGCTCTCCCACACAAGTGGCTCTCATCCCTGGCTGCACACTCAAATCACCCGGGGAGCTGTGTAAACATACCCATGCCAGGGCACTCCCCAGAGGTTTGGGCTTAAGTGCTACATGTAGATTCTGGACACGGGTATGTTTTCCAAGCTCCCTAGGCAATTCAGAGTTGCAAACCTATGCTTTTTACCAAACTTCCTCCTTAGGTCCCAGGTGGCCTTGAACTACGTATTTTACATACCACCAGGCCCTTATTCACACCCATGTTTCTAGGCTCCTTGTCATTACAGAGAAACGCAATCATGATACACTATTTATATAAAGTGTTAAACAAATATAAAGACTGCTCCCCACCCACCCACTGTTTGACAACCACAGGAACTTGCCGCTTTAGAGAATTAAAAGCTGGTCAGAAATGACTAGAAAGGAGCATGTCAAGTTCCAGCTACAGTGTCTCCAAGCTTCCCTGAATATATGGGGAGGTCATTCTGGGCAGTCAGCCGGCACCCCTATACAGGGTGTGCAGAAAGGTCTATTTCAAACACCATTAGCAAACGTGAGGTTCTGAACTAAATTATTTTAAAAACAAGCTTCTGGTTTTCCAAGCCAGAAAGGAGACAAAGGGAGGCTGGATCCAGGGACAGAGGGGGAAATGCCATAATGGCTACACTTTTGGGTGAATGGCAAACTGGGAAGAGGCAAGGCAATAAGGCTGCCACAGCCTCAGAGGGGATAGGTCACCCTGCCTGAGCTTGGGTGGGAGCACATGGCATTCATGAGATCAAGGTCACAGAGCTGACACTGCACAAGGCACCTAGCCATGCTCTATCCGGAGGCCACAGGCCAAGAGCCCGTAACCCCATCCAGCTAGCTCGGGAATGGGGGGGCAGGTCTCCCTAGGAAGCCCAAGCCCCCATCACATGCAGAGCACTCCACCAGCCGGGTAGGCCAGGAGCAGTCCCAGACTCACAAAGCCTCACAGATCGTTTCGATCTTCGGCAAGGGGGAAAGCTGTCATCACATAATCAGGGAAACTTTGTGAAAGTACAGTTGAAATTTGATGCTCTCCATAAACAAGTGTTTACCATCATTTCTTAGAAGTGCATTTAGAGAAACATACTCTCTATGAGCAGGCCTTGGGCTTCACCTCTCTTCCCACAGCCCTGGGAATAATGAACTTGTCTAGTGGACAAGAAATCAAAATGAAAGGACCAAAGGATCTTCTCAGGGGTGAATGGAGAAATGGCTAAAAGGGACGAGGTCCAATCTTCGAGCAACTTCTTCCATAATGAGCCAAGGTTAATTTGCATGGCCCACCTCTAGTTCCGATCAACTCAGGTGATTGTCAGCTGCCCGTCCTGGGACAAAATCCGCTGTTCACAGAACTACAATCTGTAGGCAGCGTCTACTGGTCTCTTCAGATAAAAGCCAATCGGCGTCGTCAGGCTCCTGAGCACATTTTCATAATCAGCCTGATCATGGGTGCCGGCAGCTGCTCGATTGATGGTGTTAGACAGGGAATAAAGAGAGATGCCAGGCGTGCCCTCAGATCTGACATAACGAGGCAAACATCAGTCATTTGGCTAAAAGGCTCATAAAGGCTCCATCCGCTGTGACACAGGAGCCTGTCTTAGGCAAAGCTAATGAGGAAATGTGGCGGTAAGCATTTTCCTGAGACAGGAACAAGTTGTGGGTGAGCTGCATTTTTAATGAAAGAAAGAAATCCCGTTGAAAACGGTGTGTAGCCTTGCTCTGATCAGGAATGATAGGTCTGTGTTGCGAAACAACTGTCTGAATGGAAAGATGTTTTGTCAAAAGTGTTCCACTTCATTTGCCAAATGTTCAAGAGCACGTAAAATTAGTACTTCAACGTGGTCACTTCTAGGGAAGGCAACGTTACACAGAGTCTAATCTTGGCCCTCTCAGAAAAGGAAGTCTCTTCACTAATGATGCAGTAAATCCAGTCCATGCCTTGAACGAGTGGATCAAGGCTGGAAGCCATTAAACAAGGGATGTAGATAATAATACACAATGCACGAGAATAATCAGCCCGTGCGTGGCACTATTTGGTACTTTAAGCACTTACTCTGTCTTTGGTTTGATCCTTAGTGACAAAAGCAAGGTAGAAATGATGATCAACTTGATTATAGATTTGAGAGAGAAAGAGAGAGAGAAAAGCGCTCATAGGTGAATTAACATAGCTGTCAGTAGTGAGGCCAGGCTGGCTCTCCTGACCAGAGCTCTGGAACTCTATGCCCTACAATGGAGCCAGCAGACCGACTTGCAGACAAACTTCCACACACGTCCAGCATTCTTTCAATCCCAGTGCTGCCAGAGAACTTTGCCATCAGCTAATTATGATGATCCACATCCCCCTTACTTCCTGTGGCTCGGGTCTGTGGATGAACCTTATGTCCCACATTTTCTTTTGATGGAACTACCAGTATCAGCACCACAGCAAGAACAGTAAACTCAAGAGGAAGAAAATCCAGACCAAGCATACATTTGGATGACGACTGCTAATGTTTCGATGAACACAGACTCCCGTCACTTACACTGGCCTGTCTATAATACCCAGGCGGTGGTAAGAGTAATTCGAAGGGAAACAAAAACATCCAGGTTGTGCATTTAAAGGAAATTGTAAACACAGGTTATGTAGTAACCTGAACCTTATGCACCTCCCACTGCTTTGATACATACAAGTATTTTCTGAATGGAAACATCACAAGGCGAGACATATGGTTTCTGTCCAATTGTTTTGCACATATGACCACTCCCCCACCCTCGTTTGCCTCTCTTTGAAATCATAATGAAAAGTAACCATTTTACTGAGTCTTGGGCGTAGGAAACATTTCTCCAAGAAAAGAAATATAATAAATGCAGAAATTCCTTATTTTGGATATTAGTAACCCCGGGCTCCATTCCACCTTGCCCTCATGACCCTCTGGTTCCTTTGGAAGGGTCCATGCAGATTCCTTTGGAGCCACTAGATGCCACGGAGCCCATTCCCACACTCTGACACGTTGGGACCTTGAACGAGGCAATGTTGGGTTTGCCCGCACTTCTTGGCAGAGAATCTGAGGGGGGCGAGGATGCATTCCTGGAGAATCACCAATGTCCCAGGGGCTCCAGAGATGAAGGAATGAAAAGAAAAAAAGGGAGGGAGAGAGAGAGAAAGACCTAAAAGCATGCAGGGAGTGGCTATGCAAAGAGCTCTTAGCGGACGACCAGAAGCAAGGCTCAGGTAGGTGCCCACTCAACAGACAGGGAAATGTGTTAAAGAGAGCACACACATAGAACGAAATTGGTGTGCCTGTTTAGGTCCCCTTGAGCAATATGATCCTTAGACAAAAGGGAAGGGCTAATTACATATTGATGGATTTGTTTCTCTTTTTCCTCATAGCCAATGGCGGTCTTTGCTCCTTAGACAGCCAGCAAATCCAAGAACAGGTCTGTGTTCACACTGCCGACTTTGCTCTCTATGGAAGGTAGTATATTTTAATGTCTATCCAACTGTGTGTTTTCTGGTAACGATTAGCAGATGCCTTTACTGAAACATTCATGTTCTGGAAAAGTCTTGACATGGAGAGCTGCTGCTCTGTGACCAGCCTCAGTGTCTAATCCATCGAACAATAGGGCTTTAGTTTGGCTGAAAGGTAGCATTTTACAGTTTTACCTATTTCCATTTCTAGGTGGGTTTCCTCCATAATACGGCCTTTTGAGGTTACAGTAATATAAATTAAGCATCTGCCTTACAGCTGCCCTGTTTATATTGGTATTTTTTTTCACAGTTTACTTTCTGCAATGTATTTGAGGTAACAAGATTGCTATTGAGTATAATACATTAGGTTGGTGGAAGAGTACCTCGTTTGTAAGAAGCTGGTGAAATTTTCCTGAAAAGGAAACGGACACCCTAGACCGAGTTGGGCAACATGCTAAACACCAAACAATTACAGAGCTGCTACCTGTTAGCGGCCGCACACAGCCAACGCCGAGAGCCCAGATGCAGCGGGGTCTATACAGAATGCAGTAAAAACTGTATTTCAAAAGTCGTAACGCAACAACAAGCAAATAAATAAATTCTCCTTTCTGGATGTCACCGGCCGGGTGATTTCCAGGCAGTTGCTACAGTATTTTCCTGAAACAGTCACCCACCTTTGGAATCCTGTCTCCCTGGCCCCTTGTAAGTTCAGCATTCAGATTCAGAACACCACATGCAGCAGCCCTTTGGGGTTGGATATGAATGAAGAAACGTTCTCACTCCAGGGTCTAGTTTTTATCAGAGTGCGAAAGGCATGGTCTGCTCAGAGTGACTTTTTAATTCCTCATGATTAACCCTGCCAGAATTAACATCCGTGGCATCAGTGACAGTAGATTTAAAAAGTCACATCAGCGCAGTGAAATGCCTCTCACTGCCTTTGTGTTTGCCCCGTCTGGGGAACGCGGAAAGTTCTCAAAGTCCATCAACTTGACTGTCTTGTCACTGCACTGCGAGAGCCGCTGGGCTAGGTGTGACCTGGGCAATTTTTCAACTCCCCTGCCATGAATGCCAACCTAGCTCAGCTCTCGACTGGCCACGTGCCATGCAGATCCATGGGTGGCATGGTTTCAGCCTCATTTAGTCAATGACATACAGTGGCTCCTCTGATCTCCATGGCCAGTGTGTCACTATGTCCCTACAAATTCCGTTGAAAGACAGAACAGGGGGTCCTGCGACTCACTTTAATCTAGCATCATCTCTTATCCGCTCTCTCGAAAAATCCAGGGCAAAATGATTGAAAACAAAACGCCAGTGGCATGCAGGTGACCCAGCAAACCTGACTTTGCCCCAGTAAGCTGGTGTAAATTGTATAATGTTTTGGTATTTCTGCCTTGATTTAAATAAAGTACAACTTTTCACACTGGAAAGAAAGCGTTCTAATCAGTTTACACTCAGATTTTGATTTTTTTTTTTTAATGTGAACAGGGAATGGTTGGTCTGGAGGAAAAATTTCTGAAATCACTGAACAACCCCACGGGCTCTACGTGTTCTTTATTGGAACCCAGAAGTCAAAGGTCCATCCCCACTTTGGGGATGTAGTTCCCCATGTAGTTTCCTTCCGGTTTGATGGTGGGGTGCAAAGTGGCCAATTCAAAAGTTGTAAGGGCTAAAAGGAGAGGCCCGCGGAGGTGACAACAGGGAAGCCTGGCTCTCCACAGCCCCCGTCCACTGCGTGAATGAAACCCTTAGAGCCACAGCAAGACTGCCACTCCATCGTTGCCAAGAATGGCTCTGGCCAGGCCACAACACTACATTAGAAATGTCAACATTTTCCCCAGGTGAGCAAATGTCGCTGCTTCTGGATCAACACAGGCATTCCGGTAATGTGGAAAGCCATGTTGTGCGCATGTCCGAGCAGGTACACGCTCTGCCTGAGAGCCTGTGTGGGACAGAGTACTGGAGTCGGAACATTTTCCGACCTTTCAAAGACTGCCTACAACACCCAAAGAGCCATTCTTGGGACGAATGGGGCCACTATAGCTAAAGCACACTGGTGCTCCCAAAGGGGACCTCGGGGGACTGCCTTTTGGTAGAAGCAGAAACCCTGGAAAACTGGACATGAACAAGCCTGTGCACATGGGACGCCTCCTGTGTGCAAAGTGCGTGTCGGGTAACCAGGAAAGGGCAGCCTAAACAGAAGGTTGGACTGACAGCCAAAGAAACAGTGAGTACATCTTTAAGCGTGCATGAAAACCAAATATATTTCTAACTCTGTATGTCTGCTTTTCCGACGGGAGACAGCATAAGCCTGGATCCTATCTATCCCATTTGCGAAGTGACGTAGGGCCAGGCTCCACAGTAGAGTTCCCCCACGCTTCCTCAGGCAGCCTCTGTCCCGTAGCAAAGAGATAAAGGTACCTTTAGTGTGCTCTTTCCTTTTAAGGACTCAACTCCAACTTTCAGTATGGGTCTTTTGCAAGATCTAGCACTCTAACGCCCAAGCGGTTACACACTCATGTGCTCTTTCTGGGAGTTATTAGCCCCCTTAAAGCCATGCTTTTGTAATCACCTCTCTTTTTTCAATTATGAAATTTACTACACACTTCATGCTGCATATTACAAAATTCTGGAGCTATTCACAAGCACTTTGCTCAATAAAATATTCATACACTAAAATGCATGCTTTCTGGCTTTGGAAACACTGTCAGAATCAAGGTAAACAGAAGAGCCCCTTCCTGGACCTATCCCCTAAAATATGCAAAATGCTGACTACATCATGTTACAATGCTTTTGCTTATGGCAGAAGCTATCTCTCCCTCTAGATTGTCTTGGTTAGTGAATCCCTAACACAGTAACAGAGTAAGGTATGAGCTCCAGTTTGGAAGAAAGGCATTTAAGAGTACATTAAATTCGGGCTATGAGAGCAAGGAACATTGTTGCCTCATTCACTGCTGGGTCCCCAGTGCCCAGACTGGTATCTGGCACCGAGAAGGTACCCAATACAATAAATGTTCATGGGGAGAAAATCAGGAAGCAGGGAAGAAGGGAGAAGGGAAGAGGGAAGAGGCAGAACGGGCAGAGGAAGAAGAAAGGAGGGAAAGAGAAGGAAGGAAGGAAGGAAGGAAGGAAGGCTGTGCTAGGTATGTGACCTTGGACAAGTAATTGAGCCTCTCTAAGCCTCACCCTCTATTGGGTCAAATGAAGAGGCCAGATCAGATAATGTCTAAAACTCCTGCCAGCTGTAAGAGTCTACGATTCTTTGAGTTAAACTGCCCACTGATGTCAATGGTAATGTAGACAACTTAAAAAGTACTCTGCTCGCCAATGAAATATGTGAAACTATTCAGGAGAGCACCCCTTATTAGCCCAATATCTGTCCCATTCTACAAACTGTGGAGAATTCTCTTTTTCAAATATTTAAACTGCACTGGAAAGATGAACTGGGCACATATTTGCTTAATTCGTAGACTGACAGGGCTCAGATTCCAAAGTGTTTCCACAGATTTACTAAAATACTTGTCACTACTATAGTTCAACAATTCGAGTATTATCTTCCTGTAATAATGTATACTCAGGAGAGAAAAGAAAGCTAGTGTCACCTAAAATGAATATGTATGGAATATTAATCTCTTGAAACTCTAAAAGTCAAAAAATTATTTCCATCAAAGTGTGGCTGAGATTATCTTCTCCCACAACCAACTCCCCCATTTCCAAGGTTAACAGCTCCCAGAAGTGATGTAATGACATTTCTCCGAGTAGCCACAAACCCTGTAACTCAAGGCTAGTTAATGCTGTGTGTCTGCTGAACTAGTACTTATATTACAGCCTACAAGAGTATTTGTGCCATTTCCCATTCAGTATTAGTGAATCTACAGTGAATACATTTAAAAACCTTTTAAAAGAAAATCATATTTTCTCAAGTTGGAAAAAAAACATGAGATCATACACTTCATCTGAATGCACACCTATTAAAATTCAGTTCTCAGTGTGCACGCAGTTGTAACTGTGCCAACAAGATCCTTTCTCTATTACGCACCATACACACACTGCACACACTGCAAGCCATAGCCCGAAGTGAGGAAGCATTATTCATTCATTTGCTGAGCCCTGGGTATCTCTCTTTCTCCCTCTCTTCTTCCCTCCTTTCCTTTCTCTCTGCCCTTCTCTTTGTCTTCATCTAGTACGAGAAGCAGGTTGAACAATTCCTGAAGTCAAACAAGTTCATGTGAGTAACCCCCCCACACACACCTACAAGTACAATGAAAGGCCACCAAAGGCTCCCCACCGCCTACAGAACAAAACACAAACTCCTTGATCTGACACCTTGGATCCTCCACTCCCAAGCAGTGTGAACTTGGGCAAGTCACTTAACATCTTGTGCCTCAATTTTCCCTCAGCTATAAGTTGGGGACACTAGTAATCCCTCGGTGAGAAGAGGAAATGGACTGATACATGTGCCACGCAGATGTATTTGATGAGAGAGAGAGAGAGAGAGAGAAAGAGAGCACTCGAGTGGAGGAGGTGCAGAGGGAAGGGGGGAGAGAAGATCCGAAGCGGGCTATGCTGACAGCAGAGAGCCCGATGTGGGGCTTGAGATCGTGACCTCAGCTGAAGCTGGATGCTTAACCAACTGTGCCACCCCGGCGCCCCTCTATTCAGTCTTCTTAAATTACATCCCCTAATTCCCTACCATTGTGCTTTCACACAAAAATAGCAAATATCTACTGAGAGCATACTACAAGGCAGACTGCTAAATGCTGTGTAGGTTCCCTTGTTTAAGCTTCACAAGAACTCCGTATGACAGATGCCATCATCGCTCCACGTTATAGACAAAGGTAGCTGACATCTGCAAGGATAAGTGACCTGACCCCAGTAGAGCTGATAGTGAAATCTAGGCGGCGGCTCCGGTGCTGTCCTCAAAACCGCTGGGGTGTACCGCCCGTTTGTACCCACCCACCCCTCCATGGCCTGCAACAGCTTCCCCGCTCCCTGCACGTGCTCTCCCAAACCACTTCAAATCCCAGCTTTCAGACATCCTGCGACCAGACAGGCCAGTACCCAGAGCTCTTCACCTCTGAACTCTTGGAGCAGTTGTGACCTTCTTGGAAGCCAGAACAATCCATTTGTTAAATAATTATCTACTATCCTGGGACAGTGCCTCGTTCTGCAAGACTGGATTTTCTCTTTATCCATATTTGGCTTCTTCTCCAATTAGACCTGAAGCCCTTTAAGGTCAGGGACCGCATCTTCTGTTTCTTCTATGTCCAAATGGCACTTGGCACAAAGTAGATACTCAGTAAAAAAAAAAAAAAAAAAATGCAGGGGGAGGTGATTTGATTTATCCTCAGGGACACGTAACTAGGTCAAACTGACCTTGATGACTCACTTTAACAGCTGGTAAGCAGACATAATAAAGTTCAGTTTTTCAATCTCTTCCTTGACTATTCAATTATTACATCAGCCATTTTCCTAGCTCATTCTCTTGAATTGCTAATGATTCCTTAATATTCTCTGCCATCGTTATAAAAAGTCCCAGGATTTGAAAATAAGTTTCAAATTAAAAGATTAAGTGACATTTTCGTAAAGAAGCAAGAAGTTATTTGACATTTCTTTACTAGCAAGAAGTTACTTGACATTTGTTTACTAGAGATTCCATGAATTAAAATATGCTCTAAAATGAGGAGGAGCCCTATGAACTGATAGGGACATATTTTTAAGTGAAAAAGCTCTAACATTTGAAACCATGTTAATGTTTCACAATGATTTCAACAGAAGGGAAATACATACTAAAGATCAGGAAACAACTCCACCCCAAGAAACAAATGAGCTGATCTATCTTTCAAATAAATAACATAACTACACTTGGAGCAGGCGTTGGGGGTGGGGCGTGACGGAGAAGGAACCCAGGTAGCTTTTGAAACCAGTCTTTCAACTATATTCCTTTAGACTAAGGACAAAGAGAGATTTACAAGTGAATACTGTACATTAGTTAGTAGGCTTTTTTTCACTGTGTCATGGGTTGGCAATTCTGAAACTTTCTGTGTATTCTAGAATGAAGCAAATAAGTTCACAATATACAGTCACTAAAGGGATCCAGGTTTCTCTAGAATGCACCCGCATGTTCTAGCTGTCTGCTAAGAAGGCTCAGATTCAATTGGGTCTCGGCAGTAATAAGCACACATAGTTCCCAGATCCTGGTTTTCAAATGCCATTTCCACTGACAGTATTCCTTGCAAAACAACTGGTTCCAGGGCTGGAACAGACGAAGTACAAGATGAACCAGGATAATTTTTTATGTATGACGTAAGAACAGACTTAAAGAATGGCGGGTGCATGACAAAAAGACACCAGAACCACCTTTACGGGGTTCTCTCTGGTCAAACTTGGAACAGTTTGAGCCCCAGAACACATAATGATAGTGGAGCATCACAGACCATTGAGAAACATAAGAATCCACACTGAAAGACAGAAAAAGAAAGGAAGAAAAAGGAAGAGGGAAAAGTCTGTCTTCACTGTAGAAAGCCAACAGAAATGTCACAGGAATGATGGGATTTTTAAAAATTACCCCTTAGCACCCACCATAATAACTGTTTCAATGGAATTGCCAATGACTCATCAACAAATGCTAATTCAGTGGCTTTTAGTACATTCACAAGGTTGTACAACCATCACCACCAGCTGCAGAACTCTTTTTATCACCCCAAAGGAAATCCTGCACCCACTAAGCGGTTGCTCCCCGTTTCCCCATCCCTCAGCACCTCACAACCACAAATGTATTTTCAGTCTCTACGGATCTGTCTATTCTGAACATTACATATAAATGGAATCACACAATATGTGGTCTTTTGAGACTGGCTTCTTCTACTTAGTATGATGTTTTGAAGGTACTGCCATGTTTAGCATGTATTAAAATTCCATTTCTTAAGAGTAAATAATATTCCATTTTATGGACATACATCATATTTTATTTATCCATTCATCAGCTGATGGATATTTAGGTTTTCACTCTGGGGCTATTATAAATGATGCTGCAGGGTGCTTGGGAGGCACAGCTGGTTAAGCATCTGACTCTTGATCTCTGCTCAGGCCAAGAGCTCCCAGTTCATGAATTTGAGCCCTGAATTGGATTGGGCTCTGTGCTGACAGCGCAGAGCCTGCCTGGGAATCTACCTGTCCTTCTCTCTGTCCTTCCCACACTTGTGTGCATTCCCTCTCCCCCTCTCTCTCTCTCAATACAAACTTTAATTTTTTTTAATAAATAAAATAAATGATGCTGCTGTGAACACTCATATACAACTGTTTGTGTGGATCTGTGTTTTCAATTCACTTGAATATATACCTGGGAGTGAAATTCTTGGGTCGTATGGTAACTCTATGCTTAATCGTTTGAGGAACTTCCAAACATTTTTCCACAGCAGCTATACCATTTTGTATTACCATCTAGCAATGTACAAGGTTTCCAATCTCTCTACTTCCTCATCGACACTTGTTATCGTGTGTCTCTTTGATTATGGTCATCCCAGTGGGTGCGACATACGATCTCGTTGTGGTTTTAATGTGTATTTCCCTGCTGGCTAATGTTGTTGACCATCTTTTCCTTTGTAAACCCTCTGAATAATGTCTACACACACGCCCTTGCCCATTTTCCATCTGGGTTGGGGGTGAGACTCTGATGAGGAGCAAAATAATTTTACACAGTCTCAAAGTATCTCCCCATGAGATACTTACTAATTGCAAAGAGGAAAAATACTAACTTACAGCGAAGGACGTTGGCAGATACCACCTTCACCTAGTGATCAAAGAACATCACCAGTAATTGGACAAATCAACAGTATGTGCTCTCTGATATGATGCACCAAGAAGAACAAAACCTTGGTTGTGTGGTATTCTTGCCAATAGTATGGAATCTGAATCTACTCACAAGAAAACATCAGACGAAGCCAACATGAAGGCTGTGCTGCAAAATAAATGGCCTATAATCTTCAAAAATATCAAGGTGGTGAAATAACAAAGACCGACTGAGAAAATTTTCCAGATTAAAGGAGACTAAAGAAGACATAAAGGCTGAATGTTGAAGTTCCACTGCCACACAGGACATTATTGGGACAACTGGCAATATATGAATATTTCTAGATTAGATCACAGTATCTTCCCAAGGTCAGCTTCCCGATTGTGAACAACTCGTTGTACTTATGTAGGAGACTGTTTTTAGCAAATATACATTCAACTATTGAGGGATAAAGGAGTGCCATGTCTATAATTTCAAATAATTCAGAAGAAAAAGGACATAGATAGATAGTTATACAGACAGACAAAGGAGGAAAAAGCAAACGTGGTAAAATGGTAACACTGGAGGGATCTGGGTGACATGTATATGGGCTTCTCTGCACGATTCTTGCAACTTTACTGTATGTCTGAAAGCATATAAAAATTAAAAGTTAAAAAGAAAAGAAAGCTTTAATAAGTATAAAGTTGATTTTTTTTAAATTTATGTTAAAAAGTAAAGTTGAGGTCGCCTGGGTGGCTCAGTTGATTAACTATCTGACTCTTGATTTTGGCTCAGGTCATGATCCCAAGGTCGTGGGATCAAGCCCCATGTCAAGCCCCATGCTGAGTGTGGAGCCTGCTTAAGATTCTCTCTCTCTCTCTCTCTCTCTCTCTCTTTCTCTCTCTTTGTCCTGCATATTTTCTCTCTCAAAATAAATAAATAACTTTAAAACAAAAAAAAAAGAAATAAAGTTCTTTAATTTTGAGTTTTTTTTTTTTTTTTTTTTTTTTTTTAATAGAGCTTATTCGTTCCACAAAGTGTCTCACTTCCAATAGTTTCTTTGGGGAAAAAAAATCGGAGGCTCTTTATGCAACTCTGACTTACACCATCATTTTAAAGAATGGGACAAAATTACTTTTGATTTTATTTTAACCAGTTTTACCTCAAAAGAAATATGCAACAACCTAGATTTTCTATCTGGGGATTCTTTTACACAAGGTGGATGGGCCGGCTCCAAGGATAAGCCCCTTAGAAGCGGAGATCCTTAGAAACTGAGTTCAATTTGATAAGCGCGAGCCTCCCTGACTCAGAACCAGTAGCGGCCATCTGGCAAATAGGAGGCCCGGGGCACAAAGAGGCTGGGCGTGAATGGCCAAACTTACCTGGGCCAAGCCAGAGCTTCTTCGAGAAGGGGCTACGGGGCTAGTCCCATAGCAGCACCTTGGTTATAAGCAGCAGATCGTGCCCGGCCCTGCCTGCCGCCTCGAAGCAAAGCCCAACCTGGCAGCAGAGAAGACAGCAATGACCTCGCTCAACAACGGAAAACTTAGAAAGCCACACGTTCTCCCTAAAACCACTGCTGGAGACACAGGACCCAAAGGAAAGTGATTCCAAGTGTCGCAAAGGAACCCCTGCCCATCCTCCCTTCGCCAACACCCACATTCTGCCACTTCTCCTTGCCGCTCCTCGTACCTCGTGATCATTTACTCCCAAAATATATTCCTACGTCATCATGCCTACTTGCCCACCTTGCAGACCAAGTGCAATAAGGCCCAGCCGGCAGTTCTGTGACAAGCGTTCCAGGCCATCACAAAACAGAAGACTATTTTAACTTGGTGGCCACGCGCCGCAAAAGCAGTGATTGCTCTTTAATTTCATTTAGCCCAGGTTCCAGTCAGGTCTCTGAGCATAATAGCATCATTTAAATATATTACTACAGACAACTCTCTTCTTACGCTGGCAAACAGCAACAATCACTTTATTTTTCGAAACATGTGTGGCTATGAAATACATGTTGCTGATAAAAGCCTGTTATTCACCGAACTAAATTGTGCTTGGCCTTGCACTGAACTCAGAGGAAACTGTGAGCACGCATCTCAGGTAAAATTTAGCTCCATATAGCTGTGTGTACTACTCCAACATTATTTACAGACAAAATATATTGGAGGCAATCTGGTAACAAATACGGAGGCTATATTCAGCCATTTCAGCCATCAATTACAGACCTACTTGGGTTTTCAGTTCAGCATATGGAGGCTAACAATGGTGCTTAATTGTCACAACAAAACATTTCTATTTCAAATTACTATTTGATTTTCTCTGCTGCCACATTCCTGATCACAGACACAAGAGCCCTGATGTCTCATGCTCCAAAACAGCTTAGCTAACACAGGCACGGCTCAAGTGTAGCCGACTCCAGCCCAGAAACAAAATCTGCGCTGAGGGTAATGCCAAAGCGGGGCCTCTGGGAAAAGGTGTCTTTCCTAGCGGAAGGGGGGGGGGTGTCTTTTTATTTGTAATTCACGAACATGACAGCGGTGCCTCTGGGGAGCTGGGGGTGGAGAGTACCATTCTAAAACATTTGCCTAAGAGGCCAGATTCTATGTCACTGGACCCTCTCCACAATTTTTTTTCCTCCACCGGATGTGCGTACTTGAATGAGAAATTGCAAAACGACTGAATGTTTGAAATCAGCATGTTTCACAGTCCGTCTTCAACTCTCTTTGCCCTGCAGGGCGCTAGCCGGGGGAGGAGGCATCCTGGAGTGTCCCGTGGTGTGTTTGGTTGTTTTTCCCAAACGGGGCACATGTAGAGGCAGCAAAAACCATGTGAGGTAACAAAACAAAGCAGCCTGACAATCTTCACAGACTTTGAAATGGACCCCAACATTGCCAGGGACACTTAGTGGGCACCTCCTCTGTGCCAGACACTGTCCATAGGGCAGGAGCTAGAAAAATAAATAAGACGGGGTGCTCGTCCCGGAGCCCCTCTCCGTTGCAGGGTGTTGGGTGCGAGCATGAGAGTAGATCTGTCCAACACACCTGCTGCCGCGTGCCATGGTCTACGCACAGCGCATCTGGTTCGGTGTGGGAGGGCCCGCGAACCATGAAGGGGGAAGAGATGACCAGGAAGTAGAACCTTCAAAGATCAGTAGGAACAGGCTAGAGAAAGTGACGGGGGAGAGGGAGAAGGCCCAAAAGCCACGGCAAATGACACAATGCAGGGAGGAAAGGAGTTGGGGGAAGGTCAAAGAGACAGCCCTGGGGGTAAAGCAGAGGTGTATGGGAAGAAGTCAACAAGTCCTCGAAAGCAGGAAGCCTTCATAAACACAGGCTGCGAACTTCCAGGAAGAAAGAGCACCTCGAATCACAGGTATTCGGAATTTTCCAACTGGGTCAGTTCACAGGACAAAATTAAAGGCCAAGAGCCTCAGGAAGTGCGACACAGGACTAAAACAACCCACAGCTGGATAGCACACCCGCTGGAGGACCAGAGAGAGAGCGGGCGCTTCTGCCAAGGCACCAGTCCAGTGTTTTTCTGGTAATTCCGAAAAGAATCACAGAGGGGCTGCAGCTTCTCCCCGGATGGAGGAGGCCGGGCCAGCCACACAGCCGGAATCCCAAAGAAAGCAGGCGCATGGGCTAAGAGGTGACAAGTAGGTGGGGCCTCATGCAAGGGAGACACCGCGGCGCTGCGGTGACCACATTTGGGGGACGAAAGGATGACACCACTGAGCGCGTTCATTCCAGAGGAAGGATCCGCGTCAGGCAACAGGACAACCCGGGGCTCCCAAGGAGGACCCCGCCACTCAGGGGCACCTGGCAAGGGGGAGCACACAGCGAGGCGGTCAAAACCTGAGGGGGCTTCCGTGAGATGACACATCTCTGAGAGGAAGTCGATCTGAAATACCGGGCAGAAAACCGGTAGTAACGAGAAAATAAGGTCTTTGCTCTCCTTTATCTTTGTTTCCTCTCGCTTTCTTTGTTAAGGGTCTTACTAATCACTTCCTTCATCACTTCCAGGAAGGCAGACACTTGGGAGTCTTGGTGTAGGTGTTTGTGGAATAAACTGAGCAAATAACAGCATAACACGCTTTATGAAACCAGAGGGTTTACACTCTATAAATAACTTCCATTTGTTCTTATTCTTTACACGTACACTCTTACTGAAGACTGGATGATAGCTTTTTGCTCTTGCTTGGTTGACTTCTTACACACACACACACACACACACACACACACACACACACACACCAAGGTAATGACGATATTGATTCTGAAGAGATACTTTTTGAGACAAATAAAAGAGCCATACAATTGGTCTAACGGAACAGGTCTAGAAACTTCTTGGGAACACTGGAGCCTTTCTATATAGAGCAACCATCTAACCGTCTTGAAAATCCTCCATCATAATATCATCAGGGCTTTGGGGCAGCAGTAGAAAGGATGTGACACCTTAGAGATACTCAAGACAGCAAGTGGTCTATGCTATTTTATTGTAAATTAAGTTCTACATTTTCTCTTTAATAAAAAAGTAATAACCTGTGACCACAAACAGCACTGGATGAAATATGAAAACAGAAGCCTGCGTGTGAAAACATCTCAATTAAACAGAGACCGCAAATATAGAGTAAAGGAAACCAATTAAGCAATTCAGATGCAAAAATATAAAAATAATTTTCTCGTGAAGCATGGATTAGTTTCACATGGGCCTAGAACATAAATAAATATATAAACTCGTGCTCATTTCACTGAGCCAGGGGAATCGGGAAAAATGCTTTTGTCTTTGGGGGAATAGCCACCTCTTTTGGTTCAATGTAATATTCAAAATGTGCCTAATTCTTATAATCCAAATATGTGACACTGCCTGGGTTTCCATGACTACTGCTCTGAAAACCATATTAATTATTCAAGAGGTCCATGCCATTCTCCCTGCATGCCCTAAGGAATGCTGGGAACCGCAACATGCCATTATAAAGGGAATAGCTGTTAAACAGACTGCATGACCAAATCTAAATAGGAAAGTTATTCCCTTGAAGTACTGACATCGTTCCTATGGCATTAAGCAGTTATTATTTAAACTCCTTGGAACAAAATGAGGGAATGAAAGAGTTTTGCTTCACATCTAATATCTCAACAATCTTTGTAAGACCATATCATTGTAGCCGCTGCCCCCTTCCCCTGATGGGATCGTATTTTAAACCGAGGCGGTTGCCTTCCGTGGAACGGTGCAAATTCTATGAAACTTTCCCCGCAAAGGCTGCCATTTAGACATTGCAGAACTTGTAGGAAATCAGATAATCAAGTTAATAAGACAAATTGTGACCAGGCATCTAGAAGCCTTACCCGCTGATGCCTGAATACCGCGATAACCGTAATTTGTGCAGCCTGTGATCTCGCCTTCATCATAAATAACATTATCAAAGCAGAGGCAGGGAGGTCTGAATGTATTCAGGCAACACACACACCGTTACTGATTTCCTGTCATAGCTAAACTCGCAGTGTCAATCGTGTAGCAGGGCAATGAGGGGCATTATCAGCCCAATTACTCAAAGACAGGGGAGAGGAAAGCCAGCAGCTATCACTACCATGCTCTTGAGCTCCCTCCGGGCCCAGAGACACTTGTACATAAAGTTTGCATTTACTTTCATTTTTATTTAGTACAATATTGTTAGATATTATAATCTCATCAATGCTTACGTATGATTGCATTATTATATGTCATTTTTATATTGTTGTTTAACATTTATATATTATTGTGCATTTATTAGCAAAAGACATTTTCAAAGAGATGGCTGTTGCGATGGGAAACAAGTAGAAGTTCCCAAGTTCAAGGTCCGAGGTCTCTGAGTTGGGGCATTTATAGAGATTTACACGATTACAGGGGTTCGCTAATAATGAATTCTGATGTATCGCGCGCACACAGGGAGGGAAAAAGAAATGCAAATTTTCCAGAAGCAGAGAATGTGAGAGAATGCAGGGTGATTTGAATACACTGAATTCTGTACTGCATAATCTTGCAATCAAATTTCAAAATAATGTGATAAAAAATTATACCCTGTGGAAATGTAATCACCTGCCACAAATGATAAAGAAATAAAATCAAATGATATGCAACAATTATCTAAAACATAATGAACAGCCTATTTGCTAATTAAGGGGAAAACATCATATATTGTAATTACTATTCAATATTTAGTAATATAATTTCTCTGTAGTTAACTTATGAGCCTTTTCGTGAATTAAATGCTGACAGAAAGCAGTGGAAACTATGATAAATGCTTACCCCACAAATAAACAACCTTTATTATTAATTATTCTTTCCATCAACCAATTACCACCCAAATTGTCAGAAAGCTAATTACAGAAGGAAAGCCAACTTGCAAAATCTATTTAGCGAGATGTTAATTCAATTCAACTACTATCTATTGAACCTGTTAGGCGCCGGCAAAATACTCAGTGCTGTGCAAGACAAAAGAAGGATGGCTTTCATTTACTAAGGGCTTCTCGTGTCCTTCTCCGGTCCCAGGCACTGTGCTCAGCTGCCAGGCGCGCTCACGCGTCCACACGCGCACACATCAGCCCACCAGCGCTACGCATATATTCATGAATCCGCACAATATCCCAACAGGGCAGGTCATGGTACCAGCTGCAAGGGCTTCTCAGACTCAAAAGTTCTGGCATCTCTAAAACGGAAATAATAATGTACACCTCTCAGCTGTTTGCTGAGGATTGAGCGACGAGGTAGATAAAAGGCGTGGTCCGCTACCAGTAAACGGTGGTCATTACTATTAGATATTAGCAAGAGCGGGTACAAGGCTAAGGCCGAAGCCACCTAAGCACCAGATTAATCAGTCCTCTCCTGGAAGCACAAGCACAGGAAAAAGCACCACCAATTCAGCCCACCATCCCCTGCACGTTCTCAGTCACATCCCCATCTGTGAGCAGTTTGACCCAAACAAGAATAAACAAGTTGCCGCGCTACAGAACGAATCTGTGTGCTCCTATTATTAAGAGAGATTTCCAGGTCACTGACTGGGATCAAAGCAAACCAGACCCAGAGCTGTGGTTATGGCTCGGTCTGTTGTGCCGCTGCCTACAAGGGGCCATGAATCATAATGAAGAATCCACTAACTTTGGCTTTGTCAACACTAACACTTATAGGGCTATTCAGTCAGATCCCTTCACAAAGCCCCAGCCCTCCCCTTTGTCACCAGGGCAGGAGGGCCATGAGTAATCTACATGTCAGAAAACCAGCTCCCATATTGGGGAGGACTGACGATATGTTGTCGAGAATGAACGAGCCAGTGCAGATCACTGAATATTTTCACGAACCGTCAGTACGCTCAGAGACACGGGTTCCCAATTTTCAGGACTCAGACAATGATAAAATCCAGTTGTTACCAAATCCTTACTGAACACTATTTATTCTTTCTTTGGGTGATTCAGGTCATCATAAACCCTGATGCTGCTGTGAGAAATATAGATTGGGCTAAATCTCCACTATCCCTCTGATATAACCTCTATATTTATTCTCTTAAAAGATTGGCGGCTTATCCTTTGTCTCCTCCTTATCAAGGCAGAGTACACGATGCTCAGGGTGAGAAAAATCCAGCTCTAAGCTTTTCAGTTTGGAGTCTCAGGAAAGCCCATTTGCCACACATTCTTAGTTTCACTTGTCAGATCAGAACGCGACAACTAATACCAATTCTATTGCTAAATTATGATTTTTCCTTCTCCTCAAATATACAGTATGTTCCATTTTTCCCATCCTTTAGCACCTCTTTCCGGAGGATAAAATTGAAAATCCCTGTATTATTTAATTTGAACTTGTTTCCAGGACTGCAAGAAAACACTAAAGGTCTCCATGTGTGGAAATAAGAGAGATGTTAACCTTAAATCCGCTTTTGGTTTTTAACAGCTGTGCACATCAAAGTTAGCCTTCCTCCCCAAATGCATTTTTTAATGTAATTCAAAACAACCTCGATGTTAACTGATACAGATTTTAACTTTAAGGCTTTAAATTTTCTATGCTATTTCCTGAGGACGAAATCTCTGTCACCATTTTAAAGAGCGCAGGTTACGATCAACTTGCAGTTCACAGACACACACAAGAAACTGTAGGTTAGCCTGGACTTTCCAGCTCTTATAGTATTTCCGCCAGGCAGTTAACTTACTGAGCTTATTGTGGGTCTCCCTCATCTCCCTTGATCCCCCTCTAGCGGAGGTGCTGAGGATCAGGGTCGCAGTGGCTTGAAGGACACTAAATGGGCTGATCTTCCATCTGGAAGGCCAGCAAACCACTGGCTGTTGACTGCCACTGCTCCCTGGCCCAATCCTGAAACCTTTCTGTGTATTTCTTTCCAGAAGCTTGGTGATTCTTACCTAACTAGAGTGACTAATGTATTCCGATGTAACTTCCCTAACAATTTTTTAAGGCTGTCTGCTATTTATTATCACCACGCAGCAGCAATTAATTCTAAATGCCAGTGATAAAATACTCCTCCCCGATAGAAACTCTGTTGGGCTAGGGGGTAAACAGTGGATCTAGTTACTGTTCCAATGAATTATCAATGAATGTTAAAGCTGGTGAGTGAAAGTTTTTCGTAACAGCTTTCCTGAGATATAATTCATAGACATCCAATTCAGCATTTTAAAGTATATATCTCCTGGGGCACCTGGGTGGCTCAGTCGGTTAAGCGTCCGACTTCAGCTCAGGTCATGATCTCGCAGTTCACGAGTTCGAGCCCTGAGTCGGGCTCTGTACTGACAGCTCAGAGCCTGGAGCCTGCTTTGGATTCTGTGTCTCCCCTCTCTCTCTCCACCCCTCCCTCTTTCTGTCGGTCTCTCTCAAAAATAAACATTAAAATTTTTTTTAAAAAATAAAGCATATACCTCAGTGGGTTCCTGTATATTCACAGAAATGTACAATTCACAACACTATCTAAATCCAGAACATTTTCATCATCCCTAAAAAAACTCTGTACTTATTAGTGGTCACTCTCCATCCTGTCTCCTCCTGACCAGCACCTGGCAATCACTCTATGGATTTAACCTATTCTGCTTATTTTATATAAATGAAGTTGGATAATATATGACTCTTTGGATCTGCATTCTTTCACTTAGCAGAATACTTTCAAGGTTCAGCCAAGTTGTAGTGTGCATCATTAATTACTTCATTCCTTGTTGTGGCTAATAGCCCAGTGTACAGAGAAACCGTACATCGTATAACCATTCATCAGCTGATGGACATTTGGGTTGTTTCCATGTGGGGGCTATTATGGATAACGTTGCTCTACACACTCGTGTACAAATTTTGTATGGGTGTATATGTTCAGTCGTCTTGGATATACATTAGGAGTGGAAGTGCTCAGTTGTATGGTGACTCTATGCTTAACTCTCTGAGGAACCACCAAACTGTTCTCCACTGTGGCTGCAACATTTTACATCTCCATTAAAATATAAGGATTCCAACGTCTCTACATCCTTACCAACACCACTGTCTATCTTTCTGAGTACAGCCATCCTAGGTGTAAAGTGGTATCTCATTGTGGTTTTGATTTCATTTTCCTGATGGCTTATGACGTTGAGCATCTTTTCATGTGTTTGTCAATCTTTTATGTATCTTCTTAGGAAAAATGTCTATTCAGAGCTTTTGCTTATTTGTAATTGGGTCGTTACTCTTTGGACTATTAGTTGTATCAGTTCTTGATAGAGTCCAGATACCAGTACCTTATCAGAGATATGATTTGCAAATATTTTCTCCCATTCTGTGGGATGTCTTTTCAATTTCTTGATAGGGTCCTTTGAAGGTCCCTATCAATTTTTAATCAAAATAATTGCTAATGCCCTAGGATAATTTTTTTTATGATTTCTAGAAAGTGCTTCCTATATGTAGATAGACCCAGAAATATCAGACCTACTACCACTGGCCCTCTGATACTGAGCTGATCTTTAGATTGGAACATAAATACTTTATCAGGTGTCCATCTGTCCTTAGGATAATGAACCTTCTCAAACTTCCCAAAAAGATTAAGTTGTTTTAAAATGATAATGCTGTACCAGTTTACATTCCCACCAACAGTGTAGGAGGGTGCCCGTTTCTCCACATCCTCGCCAGCATCTAGAGTTCTCTGATTTGCTCATCTTAGCCACTCTGACTGGCGTGAGGTGGTATCTCAGTGTGGTTTTGATTTGTATTTCCCTGATGAGCAGATGAATGGATCAAGAAGATGTGGTTTATCTATACCATGGAATACTACATGACAATGAGAAACAATGAAATCTGGCCACGTGTAGCAACATGGATGGACCTTGAGGGTGTTATGCTGAGCGAAATAAGTCAGGCAGAGAAGGACAAATATCATATGTTTGCACGTATAGGAGGATTAGGAGGAACTTGACGGAGGACCATGGGGGAGAAGAAGGGGGAAATGGTGGGGGAAAGGGAGAGAGGCAAACCATGAGAGACTCTTGAATGTTGACAAAAACTGAGGACTGATGGATATGGGGGGGAGGGGGAATGGGCATGGAGGAGGGCACTTGTGGGGATGAGCACTGAGTGTTATGTGGAAACTAACTTGACAATAAACTATTTGTAAAAAAAAAAAAAATGATAACGATGCACTGTGAACGCCTGCTTGTGAGCAAGTGAACTCAATGCCTTTTTTTTTTTTTAAACTGGCACTATTTACCGAGGAGGATTTCAGTTAGGAGCTTCGCCCCTTCGAGCACAGTGTACCTACAAGACTTTCAGAAATCCTCTTTTTAATCAATACTACCTTTTACTTTATAATCCAAGACAGCTTTGCCATCTGGTTTCCCATTTAAATTTAATTTGCCCAAAAGTTTAAATTTTCTTTATATCATTCAGATCCAGTTAAACTTACCAACCTAGACTAACTGTGAGGTGGGAGGAGAGGAGTGGAGGGCAGGCCAGGCTGAATCAGTGAAAAATTCGAGTTCCAGAATATTTAGAAATCCACAGAATCAGGTCCTAACAGTGGGGCCTGGTCAACAATTAGACAACAATTAGAGTCCACAGGCTTGTCCAGCAAGCAGGTCCAAAGAATGGAGTTGCTTTTGGGGGCTAAGGCTCCATCTGGATCACAAGTGCCAGAGGCACAGGGACAAATGACAAGCTTTTGAAAGGACAGGTCCTTATGGGCTCATTGTGTCTCCCCCAAAAAGATATGCTGGAGTCCTAACTCCCACTACCTCAGAATGTGACCTTATTTGGAAACAGGACCTTTACAGAGGCAGTCAGGGTAAGATGAGATCATCAGGATGGACCGTAAGGCAATGTGACTGGTGTCCTTATAAAAGAAGAAATTTAGACACAGAGAGGCATGCACAGAGGGAAACCCATGTGAAGATACGGGAAGAAGTCGGTCATGTGAGAAACGATTAGAGTGATGCATCTAGAAGTCTCCCTAGTGCCTCGAGCAGAAGCACAGCCATGCCAGCATCTGGATTTCGAACTTCTAGCCCCCAGAACTGGGAGGCAATACATTTTGGATTTGGTAATGGCTGTTTGGAGATTATAGACCACCACAAGGAAATGCTCATCGGTTTGGGTTGGTAGAAGTCAGAAACAGCCTGTAGCCTGATCCAGTCAAAATTAAGACAAACACTAATACATTAAATTACGTCAGTAGGTGACATTGGTACATATCAATAAGGCCAGCAAAATGGAAACCAGGGTTCTTCCCATTTTTACCTAAAGCTACCCCTTTTTCATACATTTCACGTGGGCCGATAGCACACATGATTGTGTGGGAGGGGGGGAAAAAAACCACTGAAACAAATTTACTGAGACCTGTTTGGTAAGCATCATACTTTTAATTTTATTTCATAATATTGTCATTTATTCACTCAACAAATATTTATTTTAAGCTCCTAGTATATGTGTGTATATGTGTGCTAGGCAACCAAGACTTATCCATGAATAGGAAGAGCTTCTGAATACTAATGTCATAGGAGGCTGATACTCTGACTTCAACCCCAGAAGTCAAACGCTCACACCTCGACTTTACTCCCAGGGGAAAGGGAGCTGAAATAAAACGTGTCTAGAAAATATGGGGTCTTTTGCATTTCACATAAGCTTCTGACTTCGAAAAGTTTGCTTACTGTTCTACCAAAGTATCTTTTAGCAAAACTTGAGTTGTCCTTTAAGAGCAGGCGGAAGACAGTGGAAAGCCTGGTAAAAGAGAAATGTTCAGGACTCACATGGTTAATTTCAGGGAAGGGGGAAAGGAACATGATGCACATTGTGCACCTCCCACGTGCAGAGCTTTCTAGAATGCTCTTCTTTAAGCCACGTAGCAACCCAACGAGAGAGATCTCCCCCTCTTCCTCTTCCTTCTCCTCATCACCATCACCATTATTTGAATTATTACCATCCTACAGATGAGGAAATGGAAGTTCAGAGTGGGGGAGTGCCTTACCTGAGGTCACACAGCCAGCGGGAGGTCACTTCATACCCTCCACACCGCCTCCACAGTACAGCTTCAAGGAAGTTACACAGCTTTTAAGCCCCACTCACTAAATGCAGCCTTCAACATTCGTCCCAGTATTTTATTAACGATAGTCGGTGTTCACAACCTATGGACTAACCACGTTCCTTTTATTTCGAAATCCACTCCCCTCATGTCTTGTGTTTTCTCGTGATATATTTTAGATCTGAGGAAGTTTATATTTCAAAATGATTCATTCTGCTCTGCCAACTGCAAGGCGAGACTGCAATGAATGCTCTCTTGTTGATCAAGAGTGTGTTTTGTGAGCAGAAAGGCATACTATCTAAATTCACATCATGTTTTGGACCACCAACTAATACACTGACATGCCAATATACTGGATTGTTTACATACAAAGTAAATGTCAGGCAAAGGGAAAACCCTTTTGTCAGTTACTAGATATTCCTCTTACCTTCTGGGACATGTCAGATTGAAGCAAAACGCGCCTGTTTCATCCTGTCATTACATTTGACCTAAACTTCATTTTAAAGCTGTAGTATTGATTAGGCTTTAGAAAAGTGTTTGCCTTGGAATTTGATTTAAGTCTCGCCCAACATTCACTTGTCAGGAACGTAACAGCTTTACAAAGGAAACGAAAAAGGACACATTTACTCCTAATTTCATTAAGAAAGAGATTGCACGGCAGCGGACAAGTTGGAAGGGCCACAGATTGTCCTACCGTCCAATGGCTCAAATGCTTGCCTGGGCCAGTTTATGACTGATCTAGTCAGGATGTGCCCAGGACATTTTCTGCTCCGTGGTAAGCAGCAGTTCAAAGGCCTGTTGACAACTGATATTAGAGCTTTCTTTATGTTTATCTTTTTCTTCCTCTTTCAACAAGAGATTCCTGTTAAGAGCCTTTCTGGTTCTATGATGCCGAGCGACTGTGGACTACAGCCCTCCTCGGCCCGTGAGGAAGCGGGATTTCCGGCAAGATGTCCCCCACTCCCAATGAGATCAAAGGGATACCCGCAGAGGTGCTCCCCAGGCAGTGGGTCTTTACAGCAGCCCTCCAGTGCGCAGGGGACTGCCAAGCTGGTCTTACTATTGGTTTCTATAGAAACAAGAAAGAATCTGCTCTTTTGCTAAAATTTTCCCCTAAAGCTTTTCCTAGCACTGTATAAAACATTTATTTTGTGGTATCACAGTCTTCCATTTAGAGCATCATTTAACCAATCAAAGAACAATGGGCTGCGTAAAGATGAACGTGTGCCCCGTTTGCAGAATCCCAATCCTCTGTGCCGTGAAGCGGCTGTGGTCAGCGCATCTCTCCTGGGTCACTTTAGGACTCGAGCACTGGAGAGCAAACACTTGAAACAATGGTGTGTCGGAGAGCGAAAAGGGGTCAACGGGGTCCCTGCCCCACCACGAGCCGATTTTTTCCCTCCACAATACTTCGGCAGTTACAGTATTTAAATGAACCGTGTCTCATCAGCGTCACCATAAATTATCCTTGAAAACTCCAGAGCTCCTGACCACAGGATCGGGAGTCACGGCCTCGAAGCCTGTGTCGCTTCGCTTCGAGATAACGGCAGGGTTTCCCTGCTTTATTATGGTGTGCCCTTCTCCAGGGACCACATTTGCTCAGGAGTTGCTAAGGCTAGTAAATATTGTATGTGTCTCTTGTAATCACCAAGCAAACAGACTTGCCCTCTGGCACATAAACCCCCAGAGCTGTTAGGCCACGGAAGAGGTGATGAACTAGGGCTATGCTTAAAAACTAAGAAGGGGAATCTCTGTGGCATAAATCAAGACTAAATGCACTACGCGGCTGCAGGTGTCTGGTCTTCTACCAGATTCCATTCATTTATTCGTGCCTCGATAAATATTAATTGAGTGCTATTTGCCAGCCACAGGACTTAAGCATTGCAGGTAAGGTGCAGCACTGAGCAACAGACATGATGCCTGTTCACGTGGAGTTCATAATCTAGCAGGGACACAGGCAGCAAACAAATAACGACATGCACAAGATGAACTGCCATCGTACGAAATGCAACAAGGCCCAAACTACCGAGTGCCTGAGAGGGAGCAGAAGGTAGTCTCAGGGGCCGCAGAGACACCTTGGGGTGTGGCCGGCCCCTTGCTTCTAAAGAGCTCCAAAGTAGGGTCTCGCCTCAGGTGAAATTAACTTGAAACCGGTGCGCGTTTTGCAACATCATAACACTGTCTGAGATCTCGAGATAAGGTCAATGGCTCCGCTCTCCAGGACAGATGGTTTTTGCCATGTGGACATTCTTAAGGATGGGGGCCTCACAGCCTACCTTGGTGGCTCATCGGGTGTTTGAACACGTCATGAGTCTGGAAGCTCCTTCTTTGCCACCATGATCACTAAATGACCGCACCCTAAAGTAATTCAAGAAGGTCATCCTCAGCTGGAAGAGGGGGAACGCAGCTGTCACCGAAATGCTGTATTTCATGCTCTGAATCAAGTACGGATCAGGCACCAGAGTCTGAAAGATCACTATTTACTCCCAAAGCATGTATCGAGTAAACAGATCCTCAGTAATCATATTCATGCAACCAATTTCATACTTTGCATTCTTTTCTCTTTTACTCGGAATCTTAACTTCGGGGACAAAGTTAGTATAAGGTTAAGCAACAGAACCTCAAATGTATACTACCAAAGAGCAGGAGCTCAGAAGTTAGACACGTTGGGTCAGAACCCTGCCCTTACCACTTTTAGCAGACAAACTTGGGCAAATGGCATCATATTTCTGAGTCTTGGTTTTCTAAGCCGTGAAATGGGGATAATAGTAGTTCATGGAGTTGTTGCAAATGTTAAATGAGACACTGTGTGTAAGCTACTGGGCACGTGCTTATAGCAGAGAGTAAACTTTCTGTAAACCAAGGCATAGGGCATGCACACACCTGGCAATGTACTTCCGACATATACTTTTATACATACCTTACATACACATATGTATGTATGTACACCTACCACCTTATTACCATATACATGCGACCCAGCTTATTACTATCTATACACATCGGTATCCATGTATACATAGTTTGAACAGCCTTGTTGACCTTTCTGTCCCCAGGGTTGAGTTTGGAATCCAACACCGTTGTTACGCGACAAATGGTTGTGAAAGAAGACAGAAGAGGAATAAAGATAAATGTTCTCGAGTTTAAAAATATGGAGGTTCTGTGTTAATATGCTATCTTGAAAGACATGTTAACTGGGTTGACAGGGTTTCTGCAAACACTTTTCCAGTAACTTTGGACTCAATTCTTCTGTGCACAGTGGGCCATTTTATTTTTATTTTTTAAATTCCTTTGAATGTTTTGTTTATTTCTGAGAGAGAGAGGGAGAGAGAGAGAGAGGCATCGTGAACAGGGGAGGGTCAGAGAGAGAGGGAGACACAGAATCCGAAGCAGGCTCCAGGCTCTGAGCTAGCTGTCAGCACAGAGCCCGATGCGGGGCTCAAACCCACGGACCGTGAGATCATGACCTGAGCTGAAGTCAGAGGCTCAACCAACTGAGCCACCTAGGCACCCCACGGTGGGCCATTTTAAAGAAATAGAACTAATTGTAATCAAGTGCACTAAGGGCCATAAACCTAGGAGCAAGCATATGCATTTACTACATTATATTTGCACTTCTAAGGTTTGTTAAACACCTTAGGATGAAAAAAGCTAATAAATATGAGATTTATTTTTATCGTTATTAACTTTAAATGGAAAAAGCTAAAGATAACAGAGAACCTAAACGCTAAAACTAACATACTCAAATGACTATGTATTTAAAATTCTTATGGCTAATGACCTTAACATTTTTCTAGCTCTGTTTCCTAGGAATAAAAACCAAATCATCGATAATAAAAAATATTCATAAATTTCTGCTGTCGATGCCCTTGGGGGAAGATTGAATAAAGTGGTTGAAAGAAGCGAGTTTTTACAACCTAAGAAAATAAAATACAGGGGATACAAAATGTGTTCTTCTCATATATATAAACTAGAGATGAGTTACACAACGCTCCTCTGAGCACTGAGAAATAATTTTTCCCCGCAAGCCCATGATTCTACCGATGACAAGCATCCATGCTCTTTCCTCTTCACTTCAATTACATGTGATGGATCAGATCTTGCAACTGTTCTGACCTACTGTAAACAGCACAGCACAGAGCAGCCAACTGTTTACATATCCTCCTTCCGATGCACATATCCTCCTTCTGATGCAGAAGAAGAAGATGAGAACAATGATCATGATTTTACTGCAATTCCACTTAGCCATTCAACTATGGTATAGTTGTGTGAGACAGCCATTTAAAAAAAATGAACATAACATAAACCAGAGGAAACACAAGGGAAGAGTGTACATTTGGCCTGGGGAAATCCAGGAAGGCTCCTTGGAGGAGGTTATACTTCAGCTGAACACTGAAGGATAATTAAGCTACTGGAGATGGAGAGGGTGAGGGAGCAGTCTTCCTGAGCATTGGAAGAGCAAAAGGAAAGGCACAGAAGAGGAGTGAAGGAAAGAAGAATAAGTAATTAAGAATGTGAAAATGGTATCAAATGGCAGAGTAGAAGTTGGGTGAGAAAAGGCAGGTGAGACTGCATCAAGATGCCTCCAAACGAGCTTGCTGAGCAATGTCGGTGCTTTTCTCTTTCATCAAGAAGGAACTACCAAACATGCTGGAGAAAAATAGCTTTCTTCCAGACAGTTCATTGCCTCTATTGCATCAACGGAATGAGGCAGCGCCTCTCCACTTCCTTGGGCATTCTGGACTTCCCTTTCTTAGCGATTTCTTTATTAGTCACTGAATATGGTCTTATGGTCGTAGATCGGTCATCCTAAGTGTCTCAGGCATGAATAAAATATATATTTAAAATGTATCTGCAATTGGATTCAAATGATCAACTAGAGTTGAAATTGAGTAACATCATGATACTGCCAGACAAGCAAGCACCACTGTAGATTTATCGAATCCTTCCATGATGGGGGAGCAAGTATTTACAACGTGTTTGTTTTTGACCACATGGCTTCCTTCATGCATGTTCCCCTTCATGTCCACAACAACCCTTGCAAATAAAAGGTAGACAGCTTCTAAAGAGAGTGGCAGTCATCTTTCCTGCCTTCCTTTCACCAAGCATTTACCAAACCCCTGCCACGTGCCAGACATTCACACCAACACCAGAAGCACCCGGAGGGATGAGGCAGAGTGCCTTGTCTACACTCACGTGGCTCACTGTCTCGTCGGGAAAACAGTCCAGGCTGAAATTCGGTCCCAAGCCGCCCAAGAACCTACAAATGAGTATGTGCGATGGGGAGGGAAAGGTCACCAAGGTCACCAAGGTGACCCTTGGTGAGCTGCAAACCGTTCTGTCTTCTTTTGTTCTTGTCTAACCGGATACAACCACAGTCGTTCTTAGGCAAAGACTAGCGCTTCGTTTTGGACAAACCATCTCCACAAATTCTAGTGACCAGAACGCAATGCACAATAAACGATGGAACCACCCTTTGGCGGGCGCTGGATACTAAACTTGGGAGGGCCTGCCCGCTTCCTCCGTCACTAGTGTTCACCCCCACGTACACACCCGACCTGCAACCGCCCCCTCTCAGCCCCCCACACCGCCATCACCTCCCCTGCCTCCTCGTTCCCCTCCGCACAGTGTGGCCGCAGCCCAGCAGCCAGTGCGCCCTTTTAACACGTAAGTCAGATCCCACTGTCCCCCCTGCCTCCACCCCACCCCCGATGCCTTCCCACTGCAGGTAGAATAAAATTCAAATCGCTTATCTCAGGCTTTGAAGCAGCCACCGATCTGGTCGTTGCCTACCTACCTGCTCCCATCCACTGTGAGGTTACCATCCTTGACAAGGCGTGTTTTGTTCCTCAAATAAGCCAAGCATGTCCCTTGCCTCAGGGCCTTTTGTAATTGTGCGGCTATCTCCTCGAGAAGCTTCCCCAAGACGCTCGCTTCCCCTCCTCACTCAGGCCGCTGCTGAGACAGGCCCTTCTCAGACCACCCAGGCTCACGTCGGCCTCCTCCACTTCCGTAGCTGTGTCTCGTAGCCCTGTCTTCATTCTTCAGCTCACTCACTTGCAATGGCACATGACACCCTTTGCGTCCGTGTTCATTTCTGCACATCTGCCCACTCAGACTACACCATTCGCACCGTGAAAACGCGCCCCATAGTCCCCTCCCCTAGGGACCTGGCTCAAGGCCTGGCATTCAGCCAAGACGTGGGGACAGGAGGGAGGAAAGGAGGAGAAAGAGGGGATGGAAGCGCGAGAAGAAGAGAGAGATCTGCTAGTCTTGGAAATATCAGGTTTGTTTTCCTTCAGCGGTTGAGTCGGCCTAGGTCTGTCTGTAGCCTACCGTGCTTGGGGCACGGAGAGAGGCACAGTCAGAGACACTGTTTTCTCGACACCTTGCACGGTGGGCCGGGGCTCTGGAGGTGAGTGAGGTCTGCGATCTTTCTGAGATTGCTCACAGGACACAGGGGACCAAGAGGAGACGTGGATGGTGCCGCTCTCCTCTTGGCAAGACCCTGAGCGGCAGCCTCCATTCTGCCGTGGGTGGGTGCGTATTCGGGCATCGCATGACTTACTCACCCTTCGGCCGTGGCTTCTTACCACTAAATCAATACACAGCTCCCAGGACAGCACAGGCTGCATCTACATGATGCCAGAGCCAACTGCCAAGTGATTAAATGTGGTTAAAAAGGAAATCAGTCAGACCGGTCATTCGACATCAGGTAGACACAGCCAGGCGGCCACACACCGGCACCGCCCTGTCATTTTAAGTTGCTAAAAAAGTAACAATGGAAGAGGCTGGGGAACTCCTCGCTGTCATTACCATTTTCCCATGAGTAGTTGCAATAGTTTCCCAATGTCCCGCAGCTAAGATTAGAACTCACAGAAGCCTGCATCTCAATCACGAACTCCACAGGCAAGGGGCTGTTTCAATACTGCCTTTTGCATCTGATTTGAAATGATCGTGAATATTGGATAACTTGCCACCCTCTCAGTGTTTCTTTTTTGTTTGTTTGTTTCTTTCTTTCTTTCTTTTAGTAGGATGCCCTAAGGTAAACTGATTCGGTTAAGGGCAATTCGCCATTGAGCCACTGTCCTAAAACTAGGTGAGAGAATGTGGATGTCCAGATAGGTCACATGCACAGAGGCCTGAGGCTGTGCTCCTAAGGGTCATCGTGTACTGAACAGGGCCTTCAGGATCAGAACATCCCCCCCACTCTCCCCCCCCAGCAGTGCCAGAGATCCCATTTCGGTTCTGTGGGGCCGAGGCAGGGTCCAGGCACCCACCAGCCCCTTGGGAAAGCGGCCCCGGCACCCCCACCCCTACCCTGAGGCAGAGCCTGGCTGAGGGACCAGGACCCCAGAAGAAAGCCACAGGGGTGGGAGGTGGGGGTCCCAGAGCACCAGTTCAGCAAACCACTTCACTCCGAGGCTTTGCTGGGCCCGGACTGACTCCTGCTTGCGTTGTCCGTGGGCCATCAAAGGAGATGGGTGCCAGGGCCAGTTCACGCGGCCGACTTGACTGTTCCCCGCCTCGCACACCCGACCCCTGCGTGACCCTCACGAAGGAAGCCTCTCTCCTTGGTGCTTGGGTTTCCCCAATAGAGGGTCCTGATCCAGCCAAGGTTACCGGCAGGAATGACTGGGAAATGGCAACCCCGCTAATAAAGCACTAAAGGACTCAAAGGTTATCTCAAAGGTTATTTTCCCTTATTCATTTGACGCATTCGTTGACGCATTTCTTGTTTCTAACAACCAGCGAATATTTCTGAGTACCTGCTGAATGTCTGGCTGGCATCATGGTCTTTATCCTCCAGGAAGCCATGCTATTCTGAAGGAGGCACAAACCCCAAACAAATCATTAGACTGTCCCGTGCCAAATGCCGTCAGGAGATCTGCAGAAAGTGCTGTGAAAGCCCCGAGGTAAAATACTTTCTGACACAGAAGCCAGTGGAGGGGGAGACAGAGAAATCGGGAATAATCTCTCATCCCTCTTGAGAGATGGCATTAGAGTTAGGCTTTCAGGGGAGCAGCAGGTGTCCAAAACTCTCAGTCATCAAGATAAATGCCATTTTAGGGCAATTTTTTAAAATCAAAATTTATGCAACATATTTTTTCCTTTTGCCCTGGGCTCCAATGTTGCTCAGAAAAGCACTGTTACTGATCCTGGCTTTATTTTAAAATGAGATCTTTCTGGGGCACCTTGGCGGCTCAGTCAGTTAAGCATCCAGCTTCAGCTCAGATCATGATCTCACAGTCCATGGATTCGAGCTCCACGTTGGGCTCGGTGCTGACAGCTCAGAGCCTCGAGGGGCTTTGGATTCTGTGTCTCCCTTTTTCTCTCCACACCCCTCCCCCACATTCTGTCTCTCTCGCTCTCGAAAATGAATAAACATTAAAAAATTTTAAATTAGATCTTTCGTTCATCATGGATTCTTTTACACTCATTTTGACCTTTTTACGAATGCCACATTCAGTATTACTGACCTCCATCGCTCAGTGTTTGGTGCCACCTTAGTGCCATACTGGGGTGGCTGCCTCACGTGCCGCACCGCAGGCACGGCCCTTCCCTGAGCCCAGTAATCTATGTGATGAGGGAGTAGAAAATTCGTCATTGTCCCACGCATTCAACTAGAAAAGACCAAGTCAAACTGCCAGACTGGCTTTCCCCTACAGTACCTAAAAAATGACAGGGTTGAACCTGTCTTCTTGGAGTGGAAACGTCAGCGGTCACTGCCACTTGGCATTCCGTAGCGCACCAAAAGTGCCAAGAGCTGAGGACAGATGCCCACAGCATTCAAGGGGCGGCTCCCCGGCCTACCAGTGCCTGGGATTCCTGGTGTCCGTTAATGGGTTTCCTCTAAGTGAAGTCAGTACTTCAGAGGATGGTCATACCCAGTCGTCAGAAAGCTGAATGGCATCCACTGCAATTTTCTTCCCTTTGACTAAATTAATGCAGTTGGCGCTGGTAAATAAGTTCCCCTCAGCTGAGTAAAACTACAGAGCCAGTGCCAGTCTCTCCGAGGTGGTGGTGGGGTGAGGGGGATGGGGCCACGTCCAAGAACTGCAGGCTGTAATTTTTACATTACAGTGTTATTACCAAGAGGTGGTTTTGTTTGGCACCTCTTTTTCCATTTCTTGTCTTACATGTTTGGAGACAGACACGAGAACATATGTGCTCTCTATTATTTCTTGTAAATATTCTCCCTGTTTAAAAGGGGAAGATGGGTATTGGGAACCCAGCGTGGTGACAGAGGAGCTATATATAGGTCCGCAAACGAGAGAGCTGTGTGGGGAACACCACCAAGCCTCTGGCTTCTGGCTTCAAACACGCAGCATGGTAAGCAGGGGGAGCCGCATCTCAGAGCTCAGACCCTCACTGCATTTGGTCCAGACTGCTGGCGTCATTTGTTCCTGACAAGAGCTAACGCCCTGCACGACCCTACTAGGAAAAGGTGAAAGCCAACCCAGCAGGGCAAAATAGAAGGGGAAGAGAAAAATGAGACCAAGTCAGAACTTCAAAAATTCATTGCTTTCGCCCTGATTGTTTCATTTGTTGAATATACCTTACTCTCCAAAACTTGCTGACATTGGCCCCATTTTCGCCTTTGTGCTCTGTGAGAGTACCAGCAACACCAGGAAGCGGGGCGCTGGTGCTCTACCCATAAGGCACGCACTCACCACAGGTAGCGATGCGTGAGATGGGGCAACATATCAGTTGGGTGCCTTACAGATTCTGCCGTTTGGGCAAGTGACTTAATCACTCTGCAAATGTAACTGGCACCATTTGAAAAGATGAGTGTCTAATGTTCTTTTAAAAAAAAAAAAATCATGGGCGGGACACCTGACTGGCGCAGTCAGCAGTGTATGACTCTTGACCTTGGGATTATGGGTTCGAGCCCCATGTTGTGTGTAAAGATTAGTTTTTTGTTTTTGTTGTTGTTGTTTTTTTTTTACAAATAGTTTATTTTCAAATTAGTTTCCACATAACACCCAGTGCTCATCCCCACGAGTGCCCTCCTCCATGCCCATCCCCTCTCCCCCCTACATCCATCAGTTCTCAGTTTTTGTCAGCCTTCAAGAGTCTCTCATGGTTTGCCTGCATAGAGATTAGTTTAAAAATAAAATCTTTTAGGGGCGCCTGGGTGGCTTAGTCGGTTAAGCATCCGACTTTCGCTTAGGTCATGATCTCGCGGTTCGTGGGTTCTAGCCCCGCGTCGGGCTCTGTGCTGACTGCCAGCTCGGAGCCTGGAGCCTGTTTCAGTCTGTGACTCCCTCTCTCTCTGACCCTCCCCTGTTCACGCTGTCTTCCTCTCTCCTAGAAATAAATAAAAAACATTTAAAAAAAATAAATAAAATCTTTTAGGGGAGCCTGGGTGGCTCAGTTATTTATGCGTCTGACTGTCGATTTCGACTCAGGTCATGAGATCAAGCCCTGTGTTGGGTTCTGAGCTGACAGCACAGGGACTGCTAGGGATTCTGTCTCTCTCTGTCTCTGTCTCTGTCTCTGTCTCTCTCTCTCTCGCTGCCCCTCCCCCACTCACACTCACATATTCTATCTCAAAAATACATAAACTGTAAATAAAAATAAAATCTTTAAAAATCACAGGTGAATGAATTAAAACATAGAGAACACACTTCTTGATTCATGGTAAGTATTCAGTAAGATGCTAGCTATTATGACAAATATTTTGGAGAATATTTACATACATTTATAGAAAGATATGTTTTAGGAAAATTTTTTAACATATAACAGGTCAGAACAATTTTTTTAAATATTTTTATTTATTTCTAGGAGAGAGAGAGACAGCGTGAGCAGGGGAGGGTCAGAGAGAGAGGGAGATACAGACTCTGAAATAGGCTCCAGGCTCTGAACTGGCAGTAAGCACAGAGCCCGATGCGGGGCTCGAACCCACGAACTGCAAGATCATGACCTAAGCAAAAGTCGGACACTTAACCGACTGAGCCACCCAGGCGCCCTGGTCAGAACAATTTTTAATGCCATTACAGTTGATCACTTAGACTTTTTAAGGAACCTTTTATTTATATGGCGGAGGACCATCAAATAATGAGACTCTTCATATAACAAACTAGCAGACGTTTGACATTCAAACAAATACCGGCACCTTCAAAGCAGCGCGAAGAGGAAACTATACACGGTTTTCAAGGAGACAGGCATTGCTCAACAAAGTTTAGAATTCCTCAAGGGAATTACCTTCAGTTCTAGTTATGAGCCATGCATGAAAATGAAGCTCATTATTTTAGAGCCACAGCTCATTTTTTAGTAAAATGTGTATTCGACCTTATCAGCCTCCTTACTTGCTAAACCTGGCTCCAAATTACTTTTGGTTGTTTCTGGAAAAAAATCACTGAGGCTATCAAGAGATGAACATCTGAGGCTTATGGTGAGATTCAGAAAGAACGACACTGCACACTGTTACCAACCTCGTTCGGCAGCTCTGTTGGACTAAGGTGGTGCCACCCGCAGAGGTCACTTTGAATGAAGCCAAACCCAGGTTGGATGGGTAAGTTCTGGACATGGAGGTTAAGTATCAGCCACTTTGTACTTTGTGGTCAATGTTATAAAGTCTACGAAAGGGAGGCACGAGCATTGTTAGCAAGTCAATTTCCTAACCAAACATTTTGCCCATTTTCCCTCTCGGAAAATCAATTTCTGCCGATTTTGAGATTCTGCACGGAAACAACAATCTGAAGGAGAACAATTCTTCTGAAATCCTATCTTTTCAAAGTTACCTTAAAAGTAGAAAGGCAGTTCAATTGTCATCTAGCCATATAGAGAATGCAAGTATTTTCCAGGGGAAAAAATGTACAGCCAGAGGACAAACTTCTCCACACAGGGTTAATAACGAAAACGCTGATACGACCTTAACTATGGTGGCGCCTACAACCAGCACTATAATTAATCTAAATGTACTGTAATTACACTAAATGTTACTTCTGTAGAATAGTTCCAAATCATGGGGCTTCTTTATGCTTAGATAACATGCAGTTTATTTCCAATCATGGATGGAGGCATGATTTGCTAAAGGAACATTAGGTCTGGAAGCAATATCTTAATCAAATCAGAATTTCTTCTGTAAAACAAATCTTTGGCTTTTGAAGAATTAGCAGCATCTAATGCCTTCGGGTAGAGATGTGAAACTGAGCTGAAATCCGCACCACCAGATCTCTCCCTCTGCCCTCTGGCTTCCAGTCATTTACAAACACATCCGTGTCGTCTCTTACCCACATACCCACACTTTCTATGGTCATAAACCACCACAGCTACTTCTAAATTACACCCTGAAAACTCCACACTGAAAATCAGTTGTAGGAGGGTTCACCTCATGCAGTTTATTTATTTCTTCAGAACAGAAGCCGGTTCCTTTTGGGAAGGAACTCATCTAAACCGAACCTAATAGCAAGCATCCATAAATTAGAGGGTTATTGGGATGTGCATAATTTGATGCATAAAAATTGAACGAATATTCCAAGGCTGAAAATGCAGACTCTTACATAGGCAGAAAGATCTCAATGGTGATTCTACTTTTGTGTGGGAAGACTGAATGGGCTGTATGTATGTAGCCACACCTACAGTCAGTCACTGGCTGCCATCATCCTTCTAACTGCTCACTGGCTCCTCTCCCAGGTGCTATCAGCTCACACAGTAACCAACTACAAAAAGAAATGCCAATCTTGCTGCCAGACACGTCTTCACAAATCCAGGTCCGGTGCCCAAATCAGGAGGTGGAACATAAAGGACTGAAAAGGTCACGACAGAAACTGCTTTGTGAGGGCGGGGCTCAGACTCACTCTAGCACAATACTAACATGTGCTTCTAAATACAGGTGAGATGGGGCATAGCTGTTCCTCTTCATAACGCACAGTGATGATCAAGTACTCAGGGTGTAGATAATGACAAGACGAAGAGTCAAACACAGGTCCCAACAGAGACGTGAATCTTCTTGCTGCCCTTTTGCTCCCCTTTGCAGCAACAAGGAAATGACACATCTCCCCGCAAACTCTTGTCAATGTGCTCCATTTTCTTTTTTCAAGGTTATTTATTTATTTTGAGTGGAGGAGGGGCAGAGTGAGAGGGAGAGAGAGAATCCCAAGCAGGTTCTGCACTGTCAGCACTTAGCCCGACGCAGGGCTCGATCCTACAAACCACGAGATCATGACCTGAGCCAAAATCAAGAGTCAGATGCTCAACTGACTGAGCCACCCAGATGCCCCAATGTACTCTGTTTTCAAATGGTGTGAGTTCAGTTCAGTTGCCCAAAAGAAAGGGTAGTGAGCAGCTCACACAATGTGTGCCTGCCAGGTGCCAGGAGCATGAAAGAAATAAACCCTGGGAGCCAGATGATCATGGAATGTGAAATGAGATCCCAGAGGTCATGGAGTTGAAATTCATTCTTCTGCAGGATGGGCAACAGTCCTAGAGGAGTTAAGTGACTTGCCCAAGGTCACAAAGCAAATGAATGACAGAGATAGGGCTATCATCCAGACACCTTAACTTCTAAGCCAGGGCTCCTGTGGTTGGGCAGCAAGATGCCTCTCCTCTGCAAGGCTTGACTCAGCAGAGCAGCCTGGACGCTCAAGGGAATGAGCCCACCCATCTGCCCATTCAGCTTCTCAACCCACATCTATGGAGCAGACATCCCTCGTGCCAAGTCTGGGGCTAGGGGCTATGAATCCAGTGACGTCAATGAAAACCCAAGTGTGGGCAGTGTTCTGAAAGGGCTTTGTATAGGAATCAGGTGAACACTTCAGATGCAGCATGGTCCCTCATCGCAGCGTGAAATCCCAATGGTAAGACGTGGCAAATGTAACTTAAATCAAAGTGCTTCCTGTTATCCCAGCAACAGAACAGTCCATTCTGGTTTCATTTCAACGCATGAATAATCCCGAATATTGGTCAACACTGAAGAAGATTCTCAAAGTGTTTGCAGCAGGGGTGAGACTGGGAGGTGGGCCCCATTCTAACCCCCCAATCTTACCTCCCTCCACTAACCCCTCCCTAGGCATGCATAAACTTGATTTAAACCTCTTGCCCTTTCCCAGTGGCATCATGGCCTTTGTCAAGTCTTCCTCTCTTCTTGATAAAACAGCTACTGTGGATTAAACCCCTCAGACAGACGTCCAGCTTTGGGAGGCCACACACTCTCCTTACAGCCCTCCCAGCAACCAGCCCAGCACTTGGCACGTGGTAGGGGTTTTAAAGTGCTTGCTGAATGAAGGACTGAGTGAATGACCGAATCACCCCAACAGGTTTTTAATAGCCCCTTCTAGTTGCTTGTTTGATTTTTTGACAGCTCTGGTAGGTAGGACTCATTATGGCTACTTTAGAGATGATGGAAAAGAGGTCTAGAAACGTAAAGCAATTGGCCCAAGGTGACACTGTCCGTAAATGGTGGAGCTGGCCATCTGTCTAACTATTAATTCATGCTCTATTCATTCTTAGTGCCTATTCTTCCTGCTTTGTCTTGTCAACTTCTAACCATGCTTTAAAGGTTAGCCCTCATCTTCCAGAAGTTTCCTCTAATCCAAGGGCTGTGTCATATTTCTCCACAATGGGGTGTGGAAGTATCTTCTTCCACTGGGTCCTGAGCTGCTCCAGGACCAGGATGACGTCACCGTCTTTCGCCACCAGCAACTCTGTAGATGCCCTATACTTGGTAAGGACTCAGTAACATAAGTGGAAGGAAGTCAGAGGGCAGAGATGGGAAGACAATGAGCAAACAACAAAGAATGGATCGAAGGCACAGCCTGAGGCTCAGATACGGTTCTGGTCTTCAGATGATGTCACAGAAAGACCTGTCTGCCTTCTGTCCACAGTGATTCAGAATTTAGTGTCACTGGGAAGTAGAAAGTGAGGCACAGCATTCTTTTCACAGAGCCCCTACTCATTCATTTCAAGGACTTTTTAAAACCCCTTTCAGAGAAAGCCATCGTATGTTGTGTGTATTTCACTATAATGGTTTTTAAAAAGTTAGCATCCAAATTATTATACACACACACACACACACACACACAAGTTTCAAAGACTGATTATCAAAAAAATGTAACATTTCCTGATCTAATTTCTATATTAATTTTGTGGTGAAACTGTCACGGTTTAAATACACTGGGTTAAAATACAGTATGCAGTAAAATTAGTGTCACCTGTTTCCTTTCGCTTTTCCTAGTGTGGCTACTAAGCAGTTGTGAATTGTCTGTGGCCTGCGTACAATCGCTAATGAGCAGAACCCATCTGTGTCTTCCTTTGTCTGGTGGTTACCTGGGCGTCTGCAACTGTCAAAGCTCTCGGAACTGAACACCTAAGATCTGGGCACGTCATCATCTGATAACAGTTCTGTTCCAAAAGATGACACACACATGAGACAGAAGGCCACAGAAGAAAGAGTCTCCTCTTTTGTCACCCGCAAAGAATGTGTTTGGACATCAAAGGGAGAACCACCCTTTTAAAGCCCCCCTAGATGTCAGATATTTGGTGTCTCACCACCAAGACCGAACTAGTGGGGAGAAGCCTCTCATTTCCTGTTTGCTTTTTTCTCCCACAGACCAACAACTGCTCAGAACAGAGCCGGGCCCTGACTGACTCAGGCACTGTCACTACAGAGGCAGTAAGTGAGGGATGTCCCTGATTTCCATATCTAGAGGTAAACAGACTTTGAACAAAACACGTTAGAGAAAAATCGAAAACCATTAAAGCCTTCCATTCTCTCCGATCTGACTTTTTCATTCACGCAAAGGTATCTGTGCTGTGAAGCCACGACTCGCCTTGTGATATTAAACTCGGTCCTTCTCGTCAAAAACAAAGCAGCCAAGTGAACAGACCAAGGAGTGCGGCGGGCCGTTCGGGAACAGCACTCTAAACACGCTGGGAACCAAATGCAATTAGAGGCAAATGTGCCCACATGTCAGACTCCACGTGTCTGGCTCCAAGGGAAGAGGGACCGGCCACAAGCCCCACCCAGGTGGAGACAGCCCCAAGGCTACAGCGCAGCCCACCACGGCTCCCCCTTGCATCTGGCCTGTAAACCCCTGCCAAAGAGCCAGTTCAGGCCTTGTAGCCACTCAGAGCTGGCGCACATTGGCCAGGGTAAGGCCATGGGGCCTTCACGCCACAATTCACCCCTCACCTTCCCCCCTCACTCTCCGTGAGATACAGGAAATGCATTAGAGGCACCGGGATGCCCAAGGCCAAGGTCAGGTGGAATGAATGACCACAATGACTATGAGTATGTATAAAAAGGTAACGCGGGGTCCTTGTAAAACAAAACCAGCAATTTTTAAAAAGTACAGAAAGCAAAATTATCACCCCGTGTATGGATGTAGCCAACTTGATGCAAGTCTTCTCTGACTGTTGAAAATGTGGGCTGTTTCCCATTTTAGTCTTGCTTTACGTATAAACAAATCCCTGGAAATCAATCCCCTCTGTCCGCAAGAAGACTGGGACATTTCAATAATTATCTTCTACAAACGTGCCCCACACAGGTCTTGATTCCTGACAGAATTCCACTACACAAAAGTCACACAAAATTTCCCGAGTTAATACCCCATTTGTTCTCAGTGTTTAACATTTTGCCGACCCTGACATACTTCTCTTGACTACATCTGAATTCTGTCAGCTCTCATTCTAACGAAAATCCACTCGTGGAGATAAGAAGCCATCCACTGGGGGCCAAACAATAGCAAATCAATATTTTCCAGCTAAGGGACAAGTCGGGAGCTTCAGAATTACATGTGAGAGGGGGGACCTTGCTCCAGCTCTTGGAGGAAGCTATTTGAACATGCTTAATAAACTATTAAGCATATCAATTTCAATCACCAAGAGGGAAACGCAGTAGCCTCCTCTCCTGATGCTGTCTAATCACGGTTGTGGGCTCTAGAAATAGCAGCTGGGGGAAGGAAGAGCAAAGAGTGGTCAAATCAGATTTTGAAAAACTTGTCAAAAATCTAAGGAAACTTCCACTGTCTTACGGCTTTCTCCACTAACGAAGTCTGTGATCGCAATCGTCCAGGTTTACATACAACATGCTCACTAATCCTCTGCAGACCTCACTGCGGCATCTCCAGGCCTGGGATCCACAACTGAGAGAGGATCAGAGAGCCACAGAGAATCACCGGGAAGGCGAAAGTCCAAGGAAAGGCAAATGAGGCTGATTATCCAGCTGGAGGAAGACCAGACAGAGGGAAGAATTCTTAACTTTGTTCAAATACAGAGGGGATGCTGAATGGCCAAGGGAACTCACTCCCACTCCACAAACTGAATGAAGAGAAGTGGATTTGATCTGCAACATGAGAAAATCACCTGAGCTGCACCGGAAAATTTCCTCGTGGCTTGTCTGGCCATTCCTTCATGAGAGCATCATCCATGCTAAAAATATGTGTTCAGAACTTACAGGCCGTCTATTTAAATGTGTTTCCAGTAATGACTCATTCATTAATTTGATGAGTATTTGTGGAGGTTCTGCTATTTACAGGTAAGGAAATACAGAAATAATGGACACAACTCCACCGTCAAGGCTGTTGCTCAGGACCCCTTTTAATTAAGTAAAACAAATAAAAACCAAAAACTTTATACGAGTACAGAGTTATTTTCATGAGAGATGAACCTTGAAATCTTAAAAATGATAAAGGAGGTATGTAGCCCGTGCACATAAGGCACACAGACGTGAAAAGATGAAATTTTTAATCTCTTGATTCCATGAACTAATTGGCCGGAATCCATTCTATTAAAGGCATTCCCGCCCTATGGAGCTGTCTACACTGTAAGACTACAATATTACATTTTAAAGTAGATGGGGAGATGCCTGGGTGGCTTAGTCGGTTAAGCGTCCGACTCTTGATTTCTGCCTAGCTCATGATCTCACAGTTGGGGAGTCTAAGCCTCCCCAGGGTGTTTGCATTGACAGCAAGGACTCTGCTTGGGATTCTATCTCCCCCTCTCTCTGCCTTTTCTGCGCTTGCACGCGCTCTCTGTGTCTCAAAATGAACAAGTAAACATTAGAAAACATAAAAATAAAGTAAATAGGAAGTGGCTGCTCTATGCAGCCACATCCTGAGACATGGACGGACAGACACTTCAGGTGCAGATGGCTCTACAATGCAAATGAGAATGCTGCGTGTGGCAACGCGGGGGAAGTGGTGGCTGGAAATGAAACACTGTGCCAGTCTCCCCAGCACAGAGTATCTGTCCGTGAAACCCACAGGGCACAGGGCAGCATTCAATGGCTGTGGGCGGCAAGAGCTCAACGAAATGAGGGTCGCGCGACCCTCCCAAGGCCGAGCACCCCTCAGTGTGACACGGCTGAAAGGACTTCAGGTAATCATAGTGGACTTGCTGCTGTCGCGAGGTGGCTGAGTCACAGCGGCCACTCCACACTGCCACGTCCTGCTTGGCACAGGCCTCTCTCGAGTCATGAGTAAGTGTCCGGTGATGAGAGCCTGGCAAGGAGCACGGTGGAGAGTGGCACATGTATGATGAAGAGGAGACATACCCCTGATCTTGGTACACACCTAGGCACACAGGAAGCATAAAAGAGAAGAGAACACCTCCAGCAACATCTATGTCTTCAAGGAAGGGCTTTTTCCTTGTTTGATTTTGGTTCAACCTGGATGCTTGGGAAGTTGATGCTTCTCCCTTGAGACCTTCTTAGTTATAGAGGGGTCTTGGGACCAGACCACATTCATGGCGACTCAATTTGTCGTGCCGTTGCACAATCCCCCCGCATCCTACTAAAGCGTGTTAGAACCTCTGCTCCATAAAAAGATTCGCAGGCTTCACCCACAGGTGAGAATAAAGCAATCCCCTCCCACAGAGAAGTGCTGACGACAAAGTGAGGGAAGGCACATAGGGCACCCACCACGGTAACTGGCCCGCGATAGGCAGGCCACTTGTGGGCAAAGACGCATGCCTTTTTACCCCTGGGAAGGACAGAGACCACCTGCATCAGAATCACCCTGGACTCTGGGGCGCCTGGGTGGCTCAGTTGGTTAAGCATCCGATGTCAGCTCAGGTTATGATCTCATGGTTCGTGGGTTCGAGCCCCGCGTCGGGCTCTGTGCTGACTGCCAGCTCAGAGCTTGGAGCCTGTTTCAGAGTCTGTGACTCCCTCTCTCTCTGACCCTCCCCTGCTCGTGCTGTCTCTCTCTCTCTCAGAAATAAATAAAACATTAAAAAAAAAAAAAGAATCACCCTGGACTCTTTTTTTTTAATTTTCATTTGTTTTTGAGAGAGAGCATGAGAGAAAGAGAGAGAGAGAGAAAGGGAGAGGGAGAATGCAAGTGCAGGAGGGGCAGAGACAGAGAGAGAATTCCAAGCAGGCTCTGAGCTGTCAGCACAGAGCCCAATGCAGGCTCAAACTCAGGAGCCATCAAAGCATAACCTGAGCCAAAGTCGGATGCTCAACCCACTGAGCCACCATGCGCCCCACCCTGGGCTCTTTAGCATAGGTGCTGCTTTCTGGGCCACACCCTGCATCTACAGAAAATAAAATCCTAACGAGAGTTCCAGGGGCGACCCTCCGGCACACTAGGGTTCGAGGTCCACGCACTGAGGAAGGATCTCAAGAACACACACAAATCCCCAGTCCAGATCCCTTCTCTTACTTGATCTATGTGGCAATATAAGACATTTTCAAACTACTTTATGCAAATTAAAATATGTACGGAGGGGGGCGCCCAGGTGGCTTAGTCGGTTAAGCGTCCGACTTTCGCTCAGGTCATGATCTCGCGGTTTGTGGGTTTGAGCCCCGCGTCGAGCTCTGTGCTGACTGCCAGCTCAGAGCCTGGAGCCTGTTTCAGAGTCTGTCAGTCCCTCTCTCTCTGACCCTCCCCTGCTCACGCTGTCTCTCTCTCCTATAAATAAATAAAACATTTAAATAAATAAATTAATTAATTAATTTAATTTAATTAAATATGTACGGAGGACAAATTGCTCATTCCAAAACCACAAAGATGTTACAAATGCCTGTGTTGTAAGTACACTGGTTACAAAACTATTACCTATTTTTTTTCCAGGAGGCCACCCAGCTGGGCCCCCCAATCCCTCTCACCCCTCAGGATACCAACTAAACTGTCCTAGGCTATGGCTCTAATGTCACTCCCTGGTCCCTGGCACTGGCTCTCCAGAGTCTGCAGCTCCCTGCCCCAGCAGCCAAAGTTGCAGGTTCCCTCAGCATGGGAAAGGAGCAGTCCTTGCTGTGAATTCTTATCAGCGTCTCTCTTAGCTCTTAACTCTATCTCCTCTTCGTGGTGTTTGTGCGCATGTATAATCTCCCCCAGCAAGACTGTAAATGACCCGATGGCGAAGTCAATGTCTTGACCACATGTTTATTTCACACAGCTCCTTGCACTTACTAGCTGCTCAATAAATACAACTACCGAGACCCAATGACTGCTAAATGTTAATATCTTTCTGCACGTGACCGCAGCCAATGTAAAGCAGCGTCACACAAACCCAACGCTGCTTCTTCCAAGACTCTAAATATCCCTGGCCTGCAGAGAAGGGGAACTTGAGGCACAAGTTTTCGGGATTTGTCGTATTATTGATGATATGGTTGGAACCATGGGGAGGTACCCATCCAAGGGATTCTTTACCTCAGAAACAAAAAGGAATATACTTTCTCTGTAGAATATTATAGAAGCACTCAAACATTACTTAAGTGTCCGGGAAACAACGAAGTGGAAACACAGTGGCTACAATGATACACCTTGGGTCACAAACTCAGGTCTATGCAGGAAGCGATGTAGAACACACATGGCGGTGGCCTAAAAGCTGGCAATGCCATCATTGATCATTGGCTGCTACGAAAAAAATCGCAAAAGGAAAGATCGCTGCCAAGTCTATGGTCATGATGACCGTCGGCAGTATGTGTGCACTCACACCTCCATCTTTCACGCCTCGTTTATGCGAAGGACAGGGCACGAGGTCGCTTTGTCCTTAGCACACCAGGAAAAAAGGTCACCTCCCTGGGGCCATCTAGGAAGCAGGTGTCAACTCTGTCCCCAAAGCCACTGCTACCAAATGGACTATGCTGACTCTCCTAAGCGGTTCTATTTCTCTTTAAATACAAACTACAGAGCCAAGGCAAAATGGAAAATTGGTAGGGGAGAAGAAGGTTTCACAAGATTTACAAGCTGTGTTCAAATCAAAGGTTGCTGCATCTGACACCATTTGCGAGTATTAATGGCACTTGATAATATCGATGTCACTTTTTATGTACAGCAATATAATTAGTAGTGCCATTACTATTATCTTGCCTGTGTCACTAACTACACCTCTATAAGCATAATTTACTAGAGGGGGAAAACTGAAAAATACTGTAAAGGAATCTTCCCCGTGGGATCATGCCGAGGTATAAAAGATTATTTTCTACTACAAAACATTAATAATACCCACCAGTAGAAAGTTTCTGGATGTTACTATACTAATTGCACAGTACATCCCTGACCGTGAAGGTGATGAGTCCCACCATTTTTATTTCATCTTAGGTATAAAATCAGGGCACATCAGAGAGAGTGCCTGCTGGTAGTTCTGGTTCAACATGCTGTGGCTGCAGGCCAAGCCAAACACAGAGCCGGAGAAAGTAGGGCAATATTCCTAACGACAAGCAAGTGCCTTGACGCCCAATCACTATGCAGTCAGCTCGAACTCCTCTCACTAGGTGATATGAGGAAGAGCCACGTTCAGTGACAGATTCCAATGCAAGCTTCAACCTTGCTGAGAACACAGTCTGAAGGCTAGGTTCTTACTGGAAAATACACATGGCTAGAGCAATTGGTCTATGGAATATTCTTCCTAGTGGTGTTGTGAAAAACAAACACCCCTATCACTATATTCAAACTATGAATCCCCGAGGAAACATAATTTTACTAAACTATTTGAGGGATAGGTTGTTCTGATTAAATACACTTTGTGGTTAAGTAAAGGGCTCATTGAAAATCTTTTATTCCATCGCTTATTGCTAAAATTCCTTTGAAAATCTGTCATATCCCTTCATGTCTCCTGCCTTAATAAGTACAGTAATAAGGTACTTCTCATTCTGGATCCTACAGAGATTCAAGGTCATTTTCGAACACTATTCAGTCTAGTAGATGCAGGCAGGTAGCAGAAAGAAATGATCGGGCACCTGTGTGGCTCAGTCGGTTAAGCGTCTGACTTCGGCTCAGGTCATGATCCTGCAGTTCGTGAGTTGGAGCCCCGTGTCGGGCTCTGTGCTGACAGCTCAGAGCCTAGAGCCTGCTTCCGATTCTGTGACTCCGTCTCTTTCTGCCCCTTCCCTGCTCGCATTCCGCCTCTCTCTCTCTCTCAAAATAAAAACATATTTTAAATTTTTTTAAAAGAAAGAAATGACTCTGTCCTTATTCCATGACATAACTGAGAAATGGAGTCCAATTCAACCTATATGCATGTACATATATAAGTATTGTTAGTAGACCAGAGATGGATAGTGCATTCCCATACTGGGAATGGGGAGCAAGTGGTTCCTCGCCTCTTAAATTTAAATAAAAATTAAGAGGAGAAAAATGCTGATTTGGACTGTCCATTGGTGTCCAATTGACTGAATTGTTACTACACTTTTAGAACAGACTAGGAAAAAGATGATTTCATGAGGCACCAGGAGCTCAATACAACCTCCTCCTCAGAGTCCAGGCAGAGAGGCCTCAAATCTACATCAAGTGTCCCTGGTTTCCACTCACGGAGCACCCCGTACTGGCCCTGTCACTGCCATGACTGCAGTGGCTGGTCACTGCGCATGTGCCTAACCGCCTGTCTGCCGCCACCTGACTGAATCCTATCCCTGCCATCCATTCATCCATTCATTTGCTGTGAGTGTCTGTCCTGTGCTCATGGTGGTCGTTCTCCAAGTGGGGTCCCTGCAAGGCAGCACCGGTAGCACCGTAGAGCTTTCTGTAAATGCCCATTCTTAGGTCCCACCCCAAACCGAAGGAGTAAGAAGCTGGGGGGGCGGGGAGGAGCACTGTAGTCTGTGGCATAACAAGCTCTGCAGGTGATCCTGATGGGGACCGAAAGATTGAAAGCCTGGGGTGACCATGTAAACAATCACCCAAATTGATAAACTCTTGAGGGAAAAAAGGGGTACTGTGACAATTGCACCTGGAAAACGGGTACACACTGGGACTGTCCCAGGCAAACTAGGATGCTGACCACGTGATCCCCTCTCTATGATGCCTAATCATGGGGTGACCACTTAAAAGGGATACTAGATGCACCCATCTTATTTTAAATCTCCTTCTCCAGTGGATCATGCGAGCAAAATGCTGTATATGCGACCAACTTAAGCACAGCAGGGCCCCCATCCACGAGTCCCTCCTATACCCAACTATGAAGTAAATACAAGCAAAGCTAAATTAATCAAGAGATAAACAAAATGGAGAGCTGGGTGAGAGGATGCACGTAAATATTTTTCACCATGCTTCACAGAATGGTGCCATATATTGGGAGAGGTCTAAACCTTGAGTTGAAAGAGAGATTTTGTGTTCTAAAACCAGCGCCATCTCCAAAGTCACAGCATGATCTCAGGCAGGGCATGCCCCTCTCCAGCCTGTTTCACAATCTGAAGTGAAGGGGTTGTGATAGCTAAAGCTGGAACGATTTGGGCAGGAAAATAATTAACAACAGCATTAGATTATAACCCATAGAATACAATAAATACCCATGAGTTCATACTAATATAAATACATGACTGAATAAACACATAAAGGGGGAAAGGGGGTAGGTCTTCTTTACAGAAGAATTCCAATTAATAAAAGTAGAAGGAAAGAGGGAAAGATAAAATCTTCATTAGAACACCACAGTAATCATTTGTGCAGGCAACGTTTACCAATGGGTGCTAAAATCGGTGGGTAAAACCTTGAAGAGCAATGGGATATTTGCGTAGCCTCAAAGCCACCCACACAAATGGAGCTCAGTGGACTCACAGTCTCATGTCTTTCTCATGAAAGGCTTTTTGAGAAGATGGCTTCTTAAAAACTCAGGAGCCTCATAGCATGGCAGTTGATAAAACCTCAAAATAAGAATAAGACAATAGCTTGCTTGTACAGCTACAAAAAGCAGGAGGAAAGATTAATATTAGAAATAAACACGCAGGAAAGCCTGCCTATTACAGTGTTGCCTTGCAGCAGACCGGATCTCTAAAGCAGAGACAAACCGTGGCCCAAGCACGTACCACACACAGACACGCCCATAATGAGGATTCTGTTGGTCCAAGTAGAAGAAACAAACACAGAGAGGACGGAAGCCCGCAACCCGCTTGTTTTCTTAGGGCATCAAATCATTTCCCATATGGGATGCCTTTAAGAAACAGTCAGGAGTATAACAAGTCATGTGGGTCATTCAAATGGTGAATCCCAAAACCATTTTTTAAAAGTAACTAACGAAAGGGCTGGCTCATATTTAGAGCTGGTGAGCATTTTGTTCAGGGAAAGCAGAACCATAGAACAAATTCGGGCCAGCCGGGAAATGCCTGCCCCTAGTAGGGTCCCTGCTTAGTGACGAGCTGCTCCAAGTTCAAGAATGACCACCTCACCTCAGACTGCGGCCAATCACCAGCTTTAACTGCACTGACTTTTTGGATGTTTTCTGTCTTTCCAGCTCCCTCCCGTGGGAGGTAATTAGATGTTGTGGCTAAAAGAGTTCTGTCTTCATGGACACTCAGGGACAAAAATAAATAAGCAACAGGGATGGTGCCAACAAAGGGTCCAAGCATCTACTTTAACCCTGTTACGAAAAAGCTTGCTGCCTTCCTCGTGCTATAGACTAGGAAATCCAGACCAAAAGGCACGAGGCGGCATGCGCATCTTATTTTAAATCCCTTTATTTTTTTATTGTATTTTATTTATTTATTTGTTTTACAAGTAGTTTATTGTCAAGTTGGTTTCCATATAACACCCGGTGCTCATCCCCACAAGTGCCCTCCTCCATGCCCATCTCCCCCTCCCCCCTCCACACCGATGAGTCCTCAGTTTGTTCTAAGCATTCAAGAGTCTCTCATGGTTTGCCTCTCTCCCTTTCCCCCACCATTTCTACCCTTCTTCTCCCCCATGGTCCTCTGTTAAGTTCCTCCCAATCCTCCTATACGTGGAAACATATGATATTTGTCCTTCTCTGCCTGACTTATTTTGCTCAGCATAACACCCTCAAGGTCCATCCATGTTGCTACACATGGCCAGATTTCATTGTTTCTCATTGCCATGTAGTAGTCCATGGTATAGATAAACCACATCTTCTTGATCCATTCGTCCGTTGATGGACACTTAGGCTCTTTCCATGTTTTAGCTATTGTGGAGAGTGATGCTATGAACATTGGGGTCCATGTGCTCCTATGCATCAGCATTTCTGTATCCCTTTTAAATCCCCTTATTTTAAAATTGTGGTCTCAGGGTAACTGTCGGTGTGGTTCCCAAGTGTGAAAAGTTGTCAAGAAGGTATCCGAAAACCACATGCTAACTCGCACAACAATGTCCAAGGCCAGGTGGCCAGGTTCGGGCCTGGAAGGCATCAGAGGCAGATTCCATTCCAGCTCTGGCTCTGGTGGTCCACCCTGTGATGTGGGGACCAAGCTCCATTTCCACGTGTCGCCGTGCTGGTGAGGGAGGACGAGAATGGCCCCAAAGGTCACTCATAGCCACTGCCTCTTTCCTTTCTGTCCATTCCTTTAACAAACACGTACTCAAGCTTCTACTCAGGGCTGGGCTCTAGCCCACCTCACGAAACATGCAAAAATGTGACAAGAAATACGGATCCCACCTGCTTCAGGCCTCAGAGTGCCCTTCAGCCTGGGGGCACGTGTGTGCATGGATGGAGGAGCAGAAGACCTTGAAGTGTGCAATAACAATTATATATGCACCAGACCTGCACTAATGGGTTTGAAGATGCATCCATTTGGCACCACCCCACGATCAGTGAGCTAATACAGGTTCCGGGAGGCAAACTTGCTTAACACGTCACGGATCAGGTATGGAAGCTGACCGCACTGTCCCTCTACAGGAGAAACTACTCTAAGTGTTGCTTGGGAAACCGTGATTCCCTGAGGGCTGTAGGACCCAGGGCTGTGTCTTTAAGACCTCTCTGCTTTGCCAAAAAGTAGACTTCACTTAACTTGACTGAGCAAAACTTTTTTTTTTTTTTTTGAGTCACCTGAAACCACTCACCGGGCAAGCTTCCTTATGCTGCAGAAGACATCTATGAGTCGCACGGATGGCGTTCGCCTCTCCACATAAATGCAGAAGTAGGAGACCATGCCACCGTATAACCAATTCTGCAAAGCCCTGGTTCGCTGGGATTCGAGATGGATGTCAAGACTGTGGGCACACACTCGGTACAGAGCATAGTGCGAGATGTTCCTTCTCAAGAGATGTGTGCTAAGCAGAGGTTAGTTTCCCTTTTCCAGCAAAGAATTTGCACAGGAGAAGCCCAAGTCATAATACAAAGATTCAAGGAGAATGTAAATGTGAAACCCATGTCTTCCCACGTGATACTCTCCCCCAAAGTGACTGAGGCTCACTGAGCCTCAGTTCACTCATCTGTAACATCTGCCTATCCTGGGTGCCTACTGAGCATAATGTGATTTGTTTAAAATTAACCTGATGTGGTCCAGCAATGAACACAGACACCAGCATAATGGTCATAATATGATATGCTGGACTGATTAAAATTTCAACCATGCCATCCACCCCCATCTCCTTGGAAAGTTAATGAATTAATGAATCTTTAAAGGACAGTCAGGGAGGCCTTAAAAAGACGATGCCTTTTTGAGTAAGGAGAGAAAGTGGTGGATTACAACTTAATGGCTTCAGAATAATGGTAATTTCCCTATTTTCCTCACTTGCCTTAGCTCAGCTAATGGCTTCATTAACGGCCACACTCCCCAGCGAATAATAGAGGCCCTTGTCACATCCATCATAGTCATGTCACAATAAAACCAGTTAAATACAATCCATGCCAGTCAGCACGAGGAATCCGAATTAGGCAAACAACTCGCACGGAAGCCCATATGTTAAATTCCCGTTAACAATAAGCAGGCAACAGGCTCCTGGAAGGGAGGCATTAAGGATGTCAGACGTGTCGTGTTGGGCGGCACCGATGTCGACAACCCAAAGGCTGTGAGGATGAGCCACCCTTCGGTACAAGTTGAACCACGCTGTCTCTTTATTTCCTTTATTCCACTTTGATCGAAGTAGCATATTTTCTCACAATTAGCACAATCATGTCAAATCTGCGATGTCATATCATAATCTAAAATGTCACTTCATAAAAATCAGGCTGTTTGAATGACTGAGTTCTTTCTTTCCAAAAGCATGTGGCAGAGCTGAAAGATCTTCAATTTGTAGGCCTGGTTCTTTTTACCCGTCTTGGCTAGGGAGATGGAAGCTTTGCTCTTATAAAGGACATCAACGATTTTTAGCAGCCGAGGTACCAGGTATGGCCACTTTCACAGCTTTACACTGGAGATAACAGGATTCAGGAAGTTCCAGAAGCGTTTCATTGCATGGGCTGTGCGTGGCTTACAATGAAGCAGCTTCTCCTCAGGCACAAGCTACTCCCGGAAGTCAGGGTATTAGAGAAGCTGCATTCATTCGTTTGGAGCCACTAGGGCACCATTAAGTGTCCTGAAGCAATAACTAAGTGAAGGGGACCCTGGTGGCCTGAGACCAACTGGGAGAGCAGCTACCACAGATGCTTCCTTTCCTCCCAGGAAGTGGTGTCCACTCTAGGGGAGGCCACGCTGGTGGGAATTATGCTACAGGACAGTCTCCGTTGCGCGGAGGATAACTTCGCTTCTGTGACGGTATTGGCTTTTCTCTGTTACAGTTGGCTCCTGTGTTATAATGCAGTGTAATGGGATTCATTTTTAGAAATGGGGTGGGGTGGAAAGTCAATCTTTCGCTGGTCAGTGACAGTCTTTGTTCCTGCTGATACTCTTATCTGCTCCCCACCCCCCCATCCTGCCCCTGGCACACGGCTCACTGCAGATAACGATTTGTCCCTTTAATTTAAGAATGCAGAAGGTTTGCAGTGTTTCCTTCTGGCCATGTAAATATGAACCAGCTGGACCTGGTAAGGTTTTAGGTATTTCGTTTTAGTCCTCATCTTGAAATACTGTTTATATTTAACATTTCTCTTTATTAGCAAATGTAATACATAAACCTCTTTTCCATTCTCTTGAGCAACCCCCGATTAACAAAAGTGCACATATTTCCAGCAGACGCATTACAGTTATTTCTAATTGGAACAAGCTGGTGTTTAGGGCTATAAGAAAATAAACGACGTCTTATATCTAGCAGCTCAGATCAGGTCCTTCTAAACGAGCCACAGTTTCAGGCATAATCTAACAAAGTTACATGGGGCACTTAACTTCCGGAGACTCTGCGAGCGGGGGCGGGGGGGGAGGGTGCAAGGGCTTCCAGTCCATATTGAACCTCATCAAAACAATCAAAGTAATACACAGCTCCCCTGTACTGAACAGCTAATCAATGCCAGGTATTACAATTTCTCTAAGTAATGAGTATTATTCTCCCCCATTTCACAGATGAGGAACCAAGAGGCTGTAGAGCCGAAGGGCAAGAGCTGGCATCCAAGCCCAATTCGGTCTCTGTAGCCGTGTGATGCTGAGCAGATTGAGAACCTTCTTTAGTTGTCATCTGTTAAAATGAGGAAGGGTGTATCATTCCAACCTTCAGGGCACTAGAGAGAGTTAAAAAAAAAAACAACACACATATGAAAGTACAAGGTACATAATAAGGCCTAATAAATTACATTGTTTTGTCTGCCCATAACTCTCCTAAGTCTAAATTTAAGGGTTACCCAGAGTTTAAGAAAAAATACAACTCTGTAATGCATCACATGCTTACTGGAAGATTAAAAAACTTTTCCAGTTAGCAGAACCTGTCTCTTTATCTGTGTGGAGCCATAAAGATTCTGCCTAGCAGAGAACATGCCAAAGAAAGACCATCGACGGACATAAACAACAGAGGACAGGTACTTTAAATAGCAAATGAAAATCTTTAGGGTGGATACTGACTAACTATGAAAGGAAACGATATAGTATATGGGGCGCCTGGGTGGCTTAGTCGGTTGAGTGTCCGACTTTCGCTTAGGTCATGATCTCGCGGTTCGTGGGTTCGAGCCCGCGTCGGCTCTGTGCTGACTGCCAGCTCAGAGCCTGAGCCTGTTTCAGAGTCTGTGACTCCTCTCTCTGACCCTCCCCTGCTCACTCTGTCTCTCTCTCTCTCTCCCCCTAGAAATAAATAAAACATTAAAAAAATTAAAAAAAAGGAAACAATATAGTATAAAGGAGAAGTCAAAGTCTTCAAAGTCAGCCACAGCTGGGTTCGGGTCTGGAGACTCTGACTTAGCTGTGTGACTTGAGTGATCTCTCTGAGGCTCAGTTGTTTCATCTGTAAAATGGGAATTGTCTTCACTCAGTAAGTTCTTTTTTCTTTCTTTTTTTTTTTTTTTTCTCAATAAGTTCTCGTCAGGACTAAAGGAGAGAAGACACGCAGAGCACTTAGTGTGGCACGGCGAACAGAGCGAGAATCATAACTGGTAGCCATTTGGGAATGGAAGCCTTGTTTTCTTTCTCATTGCTGTTTTTCAAGGATCAAATTGTTGTGGTGGGTATGACAATAGGCTTAAATAGTCAGGTAGATTCAGCCACTGCCTCTCTACATCAACTGGGCTGCAATCTGCATTTTCACATAATAAAGTTTGAGAAGCACGCATCTAGTAAGGTGCCCTTCAACTTGGCTATTCCAACGGTGGTCTGGGAATCAGCACTATGGGCATCAGCTAGAAGCTGGTTAAAAAAGGCAGCTTCTGGGGCCGCATGATGGACCCATTTATTTGAGTCTCCGGGACTGAGCCCAGCAATCTGCATGTTTCTAACTGTGCACTGACTGTACTAGGTACAGTGCCCTACACGTGGTGAGCATTCAGTACATGTCCCCATAACATCTGCCTGAACTAACTCCTTGATAAACAGCTACTACGTTAGAAAGGGCAGGTGTTTTTTTTTTTTCTTTTTTTAATTTAGTCAAATATCCATCAGTGTTTCTGTTTAAGACGTTGATCGCATAGGGGAAGGTTGGTCTAATCACACTAGAGGCCACCTTTGTGCAGAGGAGAAAGATGGTTCATGTCTGGGTCTATTTGTTAACTTGCTTCATTACAAACCGCCTACATCCCCACACGCCCTGTGTGCCATCACAAGGACACAGCTATCAGAGCTTGCCAAACTGAAAATGCCTCATTCCCTACCATTAGATGGGAGAGCTGTTTAATCTTGATGCACTGATGGATCCACTTCCGCTTCTCCCCGAGCCTCTGCCTTTTTTCCCTCTGCTCTCAGAGCTCCGTCTCAGGACAAAGGGGCACCCTCATTGGGTGGTAAAGCTTCTACCTGAAGCTGTGAGCTAAGTAGTGGGGAGGAGATGGAAGGCACTAAGCCACCAGGACACGGACAGTGAGTGCACTTCAATGAAAGCTCCTGGAAATAAACAAAAGCCTGCACTGCTGTTACTGTCTCTACAGCGCCACAGCAGGATCCAAGGGGCGGCCATCACATAAGCACTCACTGGAAGGAAGGACACCTTGGACAAATCAAAACTTAGAAATACATTTCTCCTCCTTTCCTTTCCAATCCCACAGCTACCATCGCAGAGCAGGTCATCAACTTACACCTAGACCATGCAAATAGTCTCGGAAAGCCCTATCTCTGATCTCTCGTTGCCCAGTACATGGGAGGAGGTCAGTCACTCTCTATGCCTGTTGATACATACCTCTCACCTAAGCAGCGTCTGCCCTGGAACTTAACCCACATTCACCAAACTTAACCCTCTTCTTTGACATCTGTTGTCATTTGTACTGAACCTACTTACAGGATATTAAGAAACCTTTTCAGGGGGCACCTGGGTGGCTTAGTCGGTTAAGCGTCCGACTTTCGCTTAGGTCAGGATCTCGCGGTTCGTGGGTTCGAGCCCCGCGTCGGGCTCTGTGCTGACTGCCAGCTCAGAGCCTGGAGCCTGTTTCAGGTTGTGACTCCCTCTCTCTCTGACCCTCCCCTGCTCACGCTGTCTCTCTCTCTCTCCTAGAAATAAATTTAAAAAAATTTAAAAAATAAAAAAAAAAAAAAAAGAAACCTTTTCAGTTCCATGATTATCTTTGGAGAAACACAGGCACATCATCTTTCAGAATATACTTGGAATAAGGTGAAATTAATGTATGACCGTTGTCAATCTGAAAGTTGGGAGATGGGCCCTAACTGTGGTTTCCTCATAGCTGCATTAAGAATCAGTACGGGGGCGCCTGGGTGCCTCAGTTGATTAAGTGTCCGACTCAAGCTCAGATTGTGATCTCATGGTTCGTGAGTTCAAGCCCCGTATCGGGCTCTGTGCTGACAGCTCAGAGCCTGGAACCTGCTTCAGATTCTCTGTCTCCCTCTCTCTTTGAACTTCCCCTGCTCTCTCTCTCTTTCAAAAATAAAACATTTAAAAAATAATCATGACAGATCAGGACATTTACTTTGTATTTCAACAATAGGAGGCACTTCCTCCAATTGTTTAAATAATTCACTGTTTCTGTACTTTACATTAAATTTGCTCACAGACCTTAACCAAATATTTCTTAAACTGATATTGCGCATTAATGGTGCTTGTGTTTGCCTGGTTTTCCATCATTTAACCATCACAGAAGCTCGTCGGGTTAAAAGGGCAGTGGTTACCATGTGCGCCTCACAGCTGTGGAAACTTTATTCTACGGCCTGTCCAAGGTCACACAGCTTTTAAAAGGGGCAGAACTCAGTCGTGAACGCAGTCCTCTCACTCTAGATCCCAGGCTAGAGCCACGCCTCCAGCTCATGCTAATCAACTGCTGATGTGGCCCTATATTAAGATGCTATTTAGTAAAACAATTTCACTTCAGTTCTGTCAAATCTATTCCCCATCATCAGGGTGGACATAAATGTATTAAAATATTTCTATTAAGATAGCTTTTGTAGGGGCGCCTGGGCGGCTCAGTCGGTTAAGCGTCCAACTTTGGCTCAGATCATGACCTCACAGTTTGTGAGTTCAAGCCCCGTGTCAGGCTCTGTGGTGACAGTTCAGAGCCTGGAGCCTGCTTTGGATTCTCTGTCTCCCTCTCTCTCTGACCCTCCCCCGGTCATACTCTGTCTCTCTCTCTCTCAAAAATAAATAAAACATTAAAATTTAAAAAAAAAAAAAAGATAGCTTCTGTATTTCTTCTGCCTAACCTCCCCCCATCCCCTGCCAAAGAAAAGGTGATTTGTTGTCTCCATCTCTGTCTAAAGCATCTCAATACCTGGCCAGTCTGCAACCCTTCAGAGTCCAGCCTCCTGGGCTGTTCCAGCAGATGCTCCGCAGCGGTGGCCGGGACAGGTCTTCAAATAAGTTAGCCAGACAGACACATCTGCCATTTTACTCCTTAAATGGCACCAAATACAGAATTCCCAAAGTGTATTTGCTGCCCGGACTTGCCTTTTCTCAACAAAGTTTCCAGTTTAATTAAATTTTTCTTTAATTAAAATGCAAATATTCTAGGAGTTTAACAATAAATTGTTTACACCAGACTGAGTAACAGCCCTCAAAGGCTTTGGGGAAAAAAAATAGTTTCAGTTGCAAGCTATAGAGTCAGATTTCACTGCTCACTGAGATGAGTAAAGATCTTTTATTTTCCTATTGGCTTAATCGGTTTTAAACAAAAGTGCAGATTCAAAATGGGTGTCTAGGATTCACGTACAGAGACTACAATTCCCAAAGTCCATGACTGCTAAGTATCCAGTTAGGCCAGTTCTATGCCTCCTCTTCCGGTTTCATTTAGTTTCCTATGAAGGTATTTATTATCCTCTTTGCAAAGTTTTGATACAGGTAGTTAAAAACGCTTTCAGCCTGGGATCAAATGATCACTAAACAGCTGCATTAGCTTTTTTAGGAAAACATACTGAGAGAAGTTATACCAAGTTTCTGTCTCTAGCAGTCTTCGTGGTAGTCCAGGGCATCTGCGTGCACGGTCAGTTCCACTGCGCAGCCACTGACGGCACCTCAGCGATGCCAATAGCAGTGTGTGAGGCACCCAGGGGAAGGGACAGTGAGTCCCCGCTGGCCTGGGACCCCGGGGGAAGTGTCTGGGCACAAGCAGGCGCCCCCTAACAGAAGGCAGGTGCTGAGGAGTGTCCGGGAAGGTGACTACAGGGACTGGATTTAGGGTCTTCAAGGACAGTAGGACAATAAAGGGTAAAATGTGGGCACGGGAATGAGGAGGGCACTCCAGGCACAAGGAACAGTTTGCAGCAGGAGCCTAGGGATTTATCACCACCCTGGCCACACATCCGCATCACACGGGGAACTTATGTAACATCCCAGAGAAGCGGATGCCGCCGGCCAGGGTGGAGGACAGCAGGGCAGGCTCTGGGCGGCGGGGCAGGGCGGTGAACGGGGTGGGTAGTGCCGTGAGTAGCACAAGCAAAGAGGGCGGCCCCCCAGTCTACACCATCGCACACTGGGGGAGCAAGACTACAGAAGTGTTCGCCAAAAGAGATGAAGGAAAAGAATAAAAGGATTTCTTGCTCTAATCATATGCTCAGGGGTCTGAGCAGCTCTTTTTTTTTTTTAAGTTTATTTATTTTGAGAGAGAGAGAGAGAGAGAGTGCACACGGGAGGGGCAGACAGAGAGAGAAGCCCAAGCAGGCTCTGAATTGTCAGCATGGAGTCTGATGTGAGGCTCGAACTCATGAACTGTGAGATCATGACCTGAGCCAAAATCAAGATTTGGACACTTAACTGGACGCTTAACCGAACTGAGCCCATTGAGTAGCATTTAATTAGGGACTCAGGAGGAAGGGAGGCTCTGCCTTCCTGGAGGTCTTTCGCCATCAGAAGCAGGGTCGGAAGTGGGAAAGGGAGGAGCATACCGGGGAGGAAGGCAGCCAGATATGCAGGTGAAAATACAGGATGATAGGTTAAATTTCAATTTCACATAAATAACAAATTATTATTCGGGTGCAGGTATGTCCCATGCAATATTTGGGTCATAGTTATGCTTCAAAATTCCAACGTGTAAAGAAAAAAAAGAATGGAGGTAGACCATATTATAGAGAGTTTTTAAATGCCAGCCTTGGGAGTCATGGGGATAAAAGGTACAGTGAGAGGAAGAACATAGCCAGTGGTGTGGCAACAATGTTGTATGGCGAGTGATGGTAACTATACTTGTGAGCCCAGAAGAATGTACAGAGTTCCCAAATCACTGCATTATACACTTGAAACTAATGTAACATTGTGTATTAACTATACTTCAATCAATCAGCCAATGCCAGTCTCGGGAATCTGGACTTAATTCTTAATAATCAAAAGGATATCTCTGTAAGGATAACCACAATGAAGGTGGTAGCAATGATGAGTATTAAGTATTATGGCCCAAGTCCTTGTGTGGGTTACCTCGTGATCAGGTACCAAATGACTCAGGTACTATGAGTATCTCTATTCTACCCATGAGAAAACTAAGGCACCAAGGATTTAAATAGCTTTTCCAAGGTCACCAGGCTAGTAACTGAAAAGGTTGGCACCCAAATGCATGTCCTTTAGACCACAAAACTACACTTTATACCATTTCCCTACATGACATCTCAGGATGTCATCTGCAGGGCCATCCTGTTCTACTGAATAAGCAAGTCACAAGGCTGGATCCATGATTTAGAAACAAAAGGGCCCTCTGTAGGCAAATCTGGGGCGGCCTAGATGATTCAATAAAGTTTTAAGCATCTGAATGTCAGTAGGTAGACAATGAACACAAAAAGAAAGAAAACTTTATCAGGCATCTTCTGGTACCTGCCCAATGAGCATCGTTTCTATTTTGTCAACATTAATACAGTGGGTCCCCAGAGGAACAGCTAACCTTTATCGTGTGCCTTTTATGAGCCAGACATTAATCTGTTTAATCCTCATAACAATCTTATGAGGTGGGTGATCTGTTATTTTCACCACCTCACAGATGTGGAAACTGAGGCTTGCCCCTGTGGCTACATGGCTTAACAGGGGGAGTGCTGTCTGGTATTAGGGTCTGAGCTAAATCAACACATGATACTGACTTTTAAATACCTTGCTCTATTGACGGAGTGATAATCCCTGCCATCTACAATCCCTGCTCCCTTCAGGTTTCCTCAGAACTTTCCCATATGTGTATTATTTGATCTTCATGGCAGCCACAGATAGGGACACTCAAGCAGAGTTTACGTATGCCTAAAGCCCTGAAGCTGGTCCCGAACAGAGGTCTTAGGATTCTTGGCTCTGTGCTGGCCCACCACCGCACCACCCAGGGATCCTATCTGAGCGACGCAACAAAGTGTTGAGTCACATGGCAAGGCACAGCTTCAATCTCCTTTGCTGGAAGTAGAGTTCTACTCAAATCCTTTGGCTCTAAATGATTTAGTAAGTGAGTGGGAATGAAATTTTCACAGTAGAGACCTTGCTCTAAAACCTAGTTTCCCCCGATGGATTTAGCCAGGGAAATGGAAAATCTGGCAAAAGTAACAAGGGATTACAATTAAGTCTGGTTTATAAAGGAAAACCAAAGGACTTAGTGAGCTGTATTTCAAGCCATAAAGTTTAAGCTGAAAAAGTCCTTGAGGAGATTTAGCATTCATTATTAAAATATTAAGTAACAAAAACTGGAGTTAATGATTTACTCAATGAATTTTTCAGAATTGATATATTTCAAGCCAATGACAACCGATGAAAATTGGTTTGGAGGTTATGGAAAACACATTTGTGGAGCCAGTAAAACTAATCAATTTCTAGATATGTTTTACTAAACTTCTTATTAGAATAATGGCATATATATGACCTCAGTAGACCTTCGGTAACATATTCCCTTTATTTTGGCTAAACTCTCAGGAAGATCACTTGCTATGAATCTAAAGTCCCTCAACTCATTGCCGGCTAGAGAAACTAAAATGAAATAAATTAGCAAAGGCTGACACGATCTGCTCATCACCACAATGTCATGTTTCAACACTAAAGCCAGTACTGCACTTGCAAATCGTAATTTACATACTCCTTCACACAATAATTTTGGAGGAGAAGAAGGATTTATTTTCCTCTCGCAATTATTGTATCAATGTGTTTAACCTTTAAATGGGAAAAACCCAATCCGAATCCCAAACACAGAAAGATGTGTGGCCTCGAGTTCTGCTCAGCGGGGACAGAGGATGACTGCGGTTCCTGTTTGCCAGCAAGAGGGTCTGAGATGAGTAAACTGTCCGACTCGCTCCCAAGACATGGGCACCTAATAATTTAACAAGTATTTAGACAGAGTGTGAAGATAATGTTCCACCAACTGCTAAATACACACACACACACAAATGCATGTACATACATGGGAGCATGCACATGCGTGTGCACACACCCAGGCACATGATCTGGTTAGAGTGAGTGTCTGTGCTCGTCTGAGTGATTCGGGAGAAACCTCTGTGTGCCGGAGCAAAGCACACACAACTGGTTTGACCAAATCAGGGCTGAATTTCTCATCCGTTTACCGAGGAGGCATCTAAAATTACAATGACTCCCTAGGATTCTATTCAAAAGACAGAGTGAGGTGTTCTGACCTCTTGTAAAAGTCTACTTCTTTCATATATTCCGAACTCTATCTCTCCAAGTGCTCTCCCTTTGTCTTATTTGTTTTCATCTTTCTAAAACACCTTTCATAAGGAATGTCTGTGTTAATGGACAGAAGCTCTATTTTTTTCTGACTGAACTGCCATAAAGCCACTCCTTGACCGTTCTTCCTGCGTGTGTGTGTTTTGGTTGTGGTGCATATGGTTAAATAAATCTTACTGAAACGCACAATAGTGTCATCTACAACCAATTACCATCAGCGATTGCTTTGTAAACACTCAACAATAAAACAATTTATTTTAGTGAACAGAGTCTATGTCAGTCCAACATTAAGTTAAAAAATAGCATGGAATCTACCTCAACCACAGTAGTGCTTAATTGCTACTTGATTTGCATAATTTATACAAATTAATGTAGACTCAATAATTAGCATTTTCATATGGTTTATTGGAATCTAAAAGGCATAACAGTATGGTCTGTTAGCAATCTGAACATGTTGAAACAATATGTTTTGTGAGTCATTGGCATCTTAAGTTAGCTTTGCACAAAATGAGAATCAGGAAAACGTACAAATGTCAATTTGTATGATCTGCCTTCGCCATGTTACTAAATCTAGATTTCAATGATGTACTTTTTGGTGATGTTGATGAACTGATTAAAAACCACCCCTGAAGAGTGTTAACAACACTTGAACGAGTAAGACAGGCAGACGCTAGTCCAATATTTTCTTTTTTAAAAGGGCAACTTGTGATCTCTTGTAAATAACTTAATTCTTCCCACAAAGGTACACAGCCATCATAAAATAAATAAATAAAAAAATAAAAGTTGAGTAAAATCAGCTGAGTTGTGTCGCTTTTAAAGCAAGCAAATATCTGATCTCCCGGTAATAAAAATACAAATATTTCCAACTTATTGTATAGACAGATACATGCCGTATGCCTATAACATTTCCAAATTTAAAACTAACACATGGAAAAGCACTAACCCCTCAACCAACGCCCACATTTGTCTTTTGCTTAATAGCTGGCAAGTGCTTTCAGCTACATTGCCTCCTATGATCTTCACAATAGCCCCATCACACAGATGAAAAGACTGAGGCTCCTGGAGGTCCCACGCTCCTCCCACCCTCATGTTTTACCTATAGGAAGTGGTCCTCTACAAGTGAATGCCTATTTACATTCCTGTTGCCCCAGTGGAATGCAAGGTAGGGTTCCTCAAGATGCCGATGAATGGTTTACTTTCTATTTAAAGTACAAAGTAAAGGACAGGTTGGAAAAATGAGACTTGTATATCATCGCTCCATGGACGATACAGCAGAAGATATTCAGCGTTCTGGAACATGACACTTCATTTTATTTAGATCAGTACGAAGTTGAATTGCCTTCTTTTGTGAAGTTGAATATTCAGTCTTCTTAACAAAGTCAGTATTTTGTGAAGACTGCTTCAGAAAGGGTATGGGGGGGCGTGGCATTGCGGCATCTGGCTCAAAAATGCATTTGAATGGTCTGTTCAGATTTTTATTATAGTTTTATTTTTGCTTTAACATTTCTGGTACACTTTTAATAAAGAAAGTCTGTATTAATGACAGAAGTTCTATTTTTCTGAATGAACTACCATTAAAGCCATTTTCCTGTGTGTGCGCCTATAAAAAAGGAAAACCCCAGGGTGAAGTTAATGTCTGCTTTCTATCTTTCCTTGTCATCGGTTCCCAGATTACTCAACTGGGCGCCTACAGACAGTAGGCACTCAAATACTTCCTAAGTGATTTAACAAACAAGGGCAGAAGGCTTTGAGCTTTAAATTCTCTGACAAAAGGGGTCAGGGCCCCATACCTTCCTGGCATTACTTGTCCTGGGCCAACCCATTGTACGCACGTTCCAATGGCCCCGTTCACAAAGTATGCCACGAATTTGTTTCCCTGAATTCCCAGCTTCCAATCTTAAAAATGTTGAGGCTCTCACACATGGAGTGTTAGTCATTAGCCCCTGCTGGTGGCATGGGGGAAATGCAGCTTAACTATACTAGACATTCGCAAGCAAGCTAAGAAGAGGTGCCTTCCAAGAACTAGCCAGAGCAAGGGGATCTCAGTGCGTCCGGTTCTTTCTCACCGAGGGTTGAAGAAGACATGGGAGGGAAAGAAGTATACCGGAATTACAAAGCATCTGCAAATCACCCCGAGGCAACACGTGCCAAATCATCTGCCTTGGAAAATGTTTTCGGCTCAATAAAGGGGAGATTTCTGGGCATTTTGAGAGTGCAATCTTATGTGCCAGGCAAAAGGTTGCTGAATAATAATAGCTGCCATTTATTGAACATCTACTCTTGAAAGGAAATGAGCAGCAAAACCTGACCCCGGATGACCTGAGAATAATAATTATAAAAGCAGCTAACATTTCTTTTTTTTTTTTTTTTTTTTTAAATGTTTTATTTATTTCTAGGAGAGAGAGAGAGACAGCGTGAGCAGGGGAGGGTCAGAGAGAGAGGGGGTCACAGACTGAAACAGACTCCAGGCTCTGGCAGTCAGCACAGAGCCCGACGCGGGGCTCGAACCCACGAACCGCGAGATCATGACCTAAGCGAAAGTCGGACGCTTAACCGACTAAGCCACCCAGGCGCCCCAGCAGCTAACATTTCTTGAGTGCTTGGTGTGACTCGGGAACTGTTCTAGATACTCTGTAATGTATATTAGATGGATACACTCAGCTAATGCTCCTGGAAGCCTGGTGAGGGAGGCCTGGCTATTTACGACACGCCAGGCATGCTTCTCAGCCCGGTAGCGTATTAACCTGTCCCACGGCCACAACCACGCAGCAAGACGGGAGCTAAAATGATGAGGAAGCATCAGGCTGTTCCAAGAGAACCACTTCTGCCTCTTCATTTCCAACATGAGAAGCAGAGAAAAATGTAATCTTTGCGACCACCTGGCCACACTTAGCAAAAGCTGGGTGGGTTTTCGAGACGCCTCATTCTTTGGTTTGGAAACCTGGCTGTGAGGGTGCTAGAGACTTCAAAGTGGGTTGCTATGTGGTGGGACCACTCCTACTCTCTGCACAATCCGTTTACCCTACCCTCATTGGAACACGCGTGCACATCAAAAGGTTGTTGTTCAAAAAATCATTTCGCATCAGAGACAAGAGAATAAACATGCATCCAATTTATCATTTTTCAAGCTCAGTTTTGATATGTTAACAACCATCAGTTAAACAAACTAATGAGTAGGTGAGGACGGAAATGTCAGCACAGCCAGTGGACTCAGGTACTGATCAGACCGTGGCTGTGGCTGTGTTTATATGTGCCTTGTATTTACATATAAAGGCCCCGTTCACAGGAACAGACAAGGTGCCTGAGAAAAGTCCCCTTCGAGAAACTGCAGGATTGAAGGGAAGCTTCAGTGAAACGGTGAAGATCACGGGGTCAGGCATGACCACCACTCTCCCAACCCTCCAAGGGCAGCACTGATTTTCTTACTAATTAAGAGGCTGACAAGATGTCCTGGACATGACCTGGTGCTCCATTGCCACCTTTGCAGTAGACAACGTGGCTACTTCTTTTCAGTGCTTTGTGTGGAAATCTTGATGTTTTGTGAGATTTCAAGATGTGAAATCTGGGACCAAAGTGGTATCAATATAATTTTAGGTTATGACTTTCAACTTCATGAGCAGAAAAAGAAAACTGAAGATCCTGCTAAGGCAAAGTCTTCAAAAGAATTTATCAACATTTGGTATTTGTCACTGTAATTATCAGAACGGTATTTGGATGGATGTGCTTAGGTATCTGGCACCTGCCTCCCCCCAAAAGTATATTTTTTTAAAAAAGGAAAAACTTGGGGTGTCTAGATGGCTCAGTCAGTTGAGGGTCCAACTCTCGACTTCAGTTCAGGTCATGATCCAGGGTTGTGGGATCGAGCCCCACATGAGGATCTGCACTGAGTGTGGAGCCTGCTTAGGATTCTCTCTCTCCCTCTGCCCCTCTGCCCTGTTCACACTCCTCTCTCCCTCTCTAAAATAAAAATAAATTAATTAAAAAAGGAGCCACTTACACTCAACATGCTGAAGTTGAAGGAAATTCCATACCCAGCTATATAATTTTCTGAATGAAAATAACATCTATAAGGCTTTTTGGATACACTGATTTAAGTGAATTGAGTAGCAATGGTTTATTTTAGAAATATTAATCATTTTAAACTATGGTCACCAGCACCAATTTCCACTCTCTGCCTTTCAAGACCTCATGATCACGATCTTGTCTAAGGTCTAAGGCTGGATACCAAGTACACCATAAGGATTTCTCTAACAGATATGTGGACTTCACAACAAAAGACAGATAAACACAGAAAACATTTCCTTTGTCAAAAGTAGGAAGGAATGACTTCTTTTTAAAAAAGGATTTTTCTCAATTCCCCTCCCCTTTTAAGATTTTATTTTGAAGTCATCTCTACACCAAACGTCGGGCTCGAACTCACAACACCAAGATCAAGAGCCCCGTGCTCCACCAACCAAACCAGCCAGGCACCCCTCAATTCCCTTTTAAATGGGAAGCCCATCACGATAAGTAAAAATACTATACACTTTGCTAATGCACTAATGATTTCCCAAAGTAGACAGAATACATGAAGCGAGGCATGCTGGTGAGGGCAAATACCAAATAAACAAACTAACGAATCCCTCAACAGTTACAGGACACTGCCTATGGCTTGTTATATCATCGCTTTCTGGGGCTTGCTAGATGCAACTAGCTGGAGAGCTGGTGAGGAAGGAGCAATATGTACACAGCAGTCAGGGGAAGAACGAAACCCACAGGAATATAGAAACGGGCTCATTTGAGCCCAACAAGACTTCGGGCAGACAAGATGGCCTCGGGTGGCAGAGCAGGGACCCTACAACTCCTCCAGAAAGTGATAGAGGTACATGAGCAGACCTTCACTTATATCTTTTTTTTTTTCAAACATGTATAGTTTGAAAACAACTCAAGCTTCCAGAAAAGTTGAAAAAATATTGAACTAAAGCCCATGCGTCTATCCTTCACCAAGACAGGATTCTCCTCTACCTCTAAATCCTTCGGTGTCTATTTCCAGAAAACACAAACATTCTCTTATATAACCGCAATACAATTATCAACTAATCAGGAAATAAATGTTGATGCCCTACGGTTACATCTAATCTATCAACTTTACCTACGGTCTGCCATTTGCCTCAATAATATCCTTTATGGAAAAAGAAGAGGGGGCACCTGGGTGGCTCAGTCAGTTAAGCATCCAGCTTCAGCTCAGGTCATGATCTCACAGTCTGTGGGTTCGAGCCATGCGTTGGCCTCTGTGCTGACAGCTCCGAGCCTGGAGCCTGCTTTGGATTCTGTGTCTCCTTCCTCCCTCTGCCCTATCCCTGCTTGCTTTCTCTCTCTCTCTCTCTCTCTCTCTCTTTCTCTCTCTATCTCAAAAATGAATAAACCTTTTTCTAAAAATTTAAAAAAAGAAAAAGAAGAAAAGACTCAGGAGCCAATCTAGGTTCATATCTTAGGTACACTTGTCATGTGCCTTTAATCTCTTTTAACCTGAAAGAGACTAAACTCTTTCTTCTCTTCTTTGGTTTTTCATGGCCTGGCCATTTTGTAGAATGCTCCTCAGTTTGGGTTCCTTGTATGGCGTTTCCTCAGGATTAGATTCAAGTCACACATTTTTGGCAGGACAATTCTCTTCAATACCTAACCTCACCTTGTCCTAATACTAATGATAGCGCCCTTGATCACTTGGTTAAGGCGGTATCTCCCAGGTCTGTCCACCGGCAGGTACGATACCCCTTGCAATAGTTTGTGAACAAATATGCAGAAATTGTGCAAATGTCTCCATCTTCCTCAGACTTCCACCCAGTACTTTTAGAACCCATCAGTGATTCTTACCTGAATCAGGTTTTCACATCGGTCCGGGTTAGCATGCTAGGACTGAGCCAAAGGAGTTAAAGTGTGTTGTGGGTCATGACAGCTAGGTTTCTCAATCTTAGAGAAGGGTGTTGGCACTCAGAAAAGAGGGAAGACTGGAATGTGGTGGTATCAGTACAACTTCGTGGTATTTTAATATATACACAGATGGACAGATATAGACACAGATGTATGTGTGTGTGCATGTAAGCACACCTCACCCCCACGTCTTGCTCTCTACATACCATCTTCAATAAAAGAAATCAAAGCTCCTGAGAGAGACGGCCTATTCCAGGGCTGATGCAGGGAAACACAAGATGAGCCTGGTGTATCTCACCAGAAATTAAGGAAGCGCCCATAGAGCAAAAGAACACAGGAGCCAACTTGAAGGGTCTCCCACTGGTGAAGTCTGGAACAATGTGCTTCAAAGTAATGAGACAGTAATACTGTACTACAGTTTTGTAAGATATCACTAGGTGGGAAGCTGGATAAGGGTACAGAGGATCTCATGTATTATTTCTTGCAACCATGCATGAATCTACAAATTATCTCAAATGTTTAAAATAAATATAAGTAGGAAAGCCTGGGGGGCTCAGTCGCCTAAGCATCTGACTTCAGCTCAGGTCATGATCTCACAGTTCATGGATTGGAGCCCCACACTAGGCTCTGTGCTGACAGCCCAGAGCCTGGAGCCTGCTTTGGATTCTATGTCTCCCTCTCTCTCTGCCTGATCCCCACTCACACTCTGTCTCTCTCTCTCTGTCTCTAAATAATAAATAAACATTAAAAAATATATAAGTAATGGCAGCAATGTATTACAGCTCACAGAATAAAATAAGAATCAACTGATTAAGTAAGAGAATCAATCAATAAGGGAGAAAGGAAAGGCTCTTAGGGTAGAACACCAAATTTTTTGTCCATTTCTGCCAAAGCTCACTGAAGATATTGCATGGAGTCACAATGATTACTGTAATTGCTCTCAGAAACATCTACAGATGTCATTAGATTTAAAGGTCTGTTCTCTGGGAGTTGTGCCTGGGTGACTTCAGAGTCCTGGAAGTCCTAAACTTGGCAATCAACAGCTGGTGCTCTATGGAGGTTCTGAGTCCTCAGAGCACTCAGGACTTACGGATTTCTTGTATGTCATTTTAGCCCAGTAACACACCAGGACCCTGGCACGGGATGAATTATAGACATAAGTATGTACATGTACATACGTACATACACACACGTACACACACACACATACACACACACACACACACACACACACACACACACACACACACAGAATGAACTGTTGTTGCGGCCTTCATTCATCTCCAAACTGGCTGGACTGTTCACAACATTCCTCCTGTCTTTCTTGGTGAATTTCACAATTCAATTGCTTCTCTAACACTTAAAATCCTGACAATTATCGCTCAGGTAGGATCCCTTTCAACGATACTACCAAATACTTAAGTGATAACTTACTGCATTTCATATCCATTTCTTTGTAGCTGTATACAGCTAGATAGTCTTGAAATCTATAGCCAACAGTATTTATAAAGATTTCTACTCTGATTATTTAAATATGAGCTATTTATCTACAATATAGACAAGGCAAAAGGACCAAATCTGACTAATAGCACCATTATCTCAGAAAGTCAGCTCATTCACGGAGCTGAGATTATCGCCCATAGACTTATATAGTGATGGTTTAGCAATAAGTGTCACAATTTTGTTTGTTCTTTATAAGCTTTAACATTAGCCAGACCTTTTTGATTAAAGTCAATATTAGCTATATAATATTGACATTGGCTGTAGTTTAGATTTTAAATGTTATGTCAAAGCTCTTTTAATGTCTTATGTTTGGTTATAGAAAGAAAGAAGAGGAAACCAGTGAGTAGCCCCTCTCTCTGTCTCTGTCTGTGTCTCTTGCTGTGTCTCTGTCTGCCTACCCTCTCTCTCTCTCTCTCTCTCACACACACACACACACACACACACAAATAAAAATGTACTCACTGTATTTTATAGAGTTAGCAAGGTCAATATAGCAGAAAAATATTACCCAAACTATTTCTTCCTAATAGAATTCTGGCAACTCTGTTTTTCACTTTTAACAAGCTACAATTACAACTGCAGTTGAAGCATTTTCTATGGGTAATTTGCATTCCAAAAATACTAGAAAATTCAACTGACCTGATTTCTTAAAACTTTTAGGGAGGGGTGCAGGCAACAGTTGTCGACAAGTAGAGGGAGTACTTTATAAGCCGTAGCTCCAAATGGTGATGTGGCAGCCACAGCTCCCGAGTCCAGGGCAGGACAAGCCGGCTGTCCCAGGACATACATGCTGCCTGCCGCCTGCTTTCTGGAAGGCGTCAGCAGTCTGGGTAGAAAACACCTCTGAGTCTATGTACAAAAACAACCTGAGAATGGAAAACTGCTCTTTACACCTGGCTTCTTAGACTGCTGTACGTCTGTGAATGTAGACTTTGTCTCTACATTCCCTTTACCATGGGAATATTCTAGAAAATTCTACACGAATAAATGTTTATGGAAATCAAGTATCCAGGGATCCTTTTTCACTCCCTCTGTATCTTCATTTATGAAAATGCCTGAAATTGGGGAGGGGGGTTTGTGCCAGGAAAAGAACTCAACTCTACAGCCAAATTCATGAGTGCGACTGACACTTGAAAAATAATTTCCTCTGGGAATTCCATATGGTACATTTGGAAAGGCAAATTTTAATACTAAGTTCCTGGGGAAGTACTTATCTGAAAGGCAATGAAGAAATGAGAAGTAAACTGAACCATTAGCCTACAAAAATAGAATATTTCTGGAAAGTATAAAGTCATACATACAAACCCTTCTGGAATGGAATTTAGAATGGGCAAATTAAAAATGGAAAGGCAAAAATATATTACCCCCTCTTCTCTCTAGAGGCATATAGTTATTTTTACCCTCACCCCTCACATTAGAAGGCTAGGTTATAGTCTGCAGGAGGAAGGCACATGCTTCTCAAATCACCACCACCACCAAGAGCACACGTGTACCCACGCACACACACACAACACACCGCAGACTTTAACATAAGTTGTACATCCAGACTAAAACACTAACAGTAACTTTAAGTGGCAAGAGAGAAGTCCCATGCCACTTTGAAAATGTAAGGGTGGGGTGGGTGCCTTTACAAGTCAAAGCACAGAAAAGAATTCTCTCTCCTTGACTTTCCTCCTCATCCCTGCCTACATGATTACACTATGTCATATGTCAGTGCAGTATGTCATTTCTTTCTCAATCTGGAGGAGGTGGATCCAAGGATTTTCTTATGAGGTGATGGGGTCGAAATATCTGCTATGAACTACACAAAAGAGGAAAAAGCATCCTTTTTAAACATGCACAATTTTAAAACTTCCCAAGGAACAGAGATTAATATTCAGTGACAATTTTAGGAACAGGCGGTCCAATATAATTTTTTTGCACAAAATCAAACAAAGCAGGCTTTGACTTTGATTCGAATTTCAAAACACTTCTTGTAGATGGTTGCCAACGTCTCTATTTGGGCTGCAAGAGAGCTATTTTCACTTGAACTACACGGTATATAATTGAAGTCAGAGTTGTAAATCACTTGGCCATCTGTCCTTAAACTGTCACAAATCATACATGGGAGAGCATATGTATAATAAAAATAGACTGACAAACTTTTGAGAGTTTACATGCTTCTGAGTTAATTAATCCTCTGTCCCACGCATTTCCGAGATTCTCCAACAATATGTTTGATGAATCGGTTTAATTACATGAATGGGGTTTGTGTGCATGTGTGTGTTTTACGATGTCACTATTAACAAATCCAGGGGAAACCATGCAATCGACTTAACATTTTCTCTTAAAATGAAAATAAATAATTTTAATCACGTACAGAACTGAGATCTATTGGCCTCGTTTTACTCCTCTGGTTATTAACGTTGAAAACAGATATTAACATTAACAGTTCCGATAATATCTCACGTTCATCTTAATGAAGATTCATATGCATATGCGTCACGCTTGCATTGCACAGGGACGCTACGGGGTGCGTGTGCTTTAGTGACTGCCGTGGGATTCCAGCGCCAGGGACGATTTCTCAGCACGACCACCAACAGAAAATCTGATCTCTGGAAAGGCGCATGATTTCTCTGGGCTTTGGTTTCTCCTTTTATGTATGTGTGTGCTTGTGAGGCTGTGTGTGTGTGTCTGTGTGTGTGTGTAAACTAAGGTATTGGAATGGTTTATAAATGAGTGTGTGTCAGAAGGCTGAAGCTGCAGTGAATGCAAATATAAACCCGATCAGATCAACAAGATGGCTATGTCTTCATAAACTAGGGTTGTTGAGGGGTTGGTTTTTTTGCAAAACCGGGGACAGGGCTGGTGATGCCGCGGCTGCCCAGCCTGAGTCAGTCCAAATCCACGTCAGTTTTGAGCAACTGGTGGCCAGCTGTGCAACCGGACCAGCAACCGTATGCTAAAAGTCTTTTCAAAGATGGAATGTGCATTTAAAATTTAACTCCTACTCAATGTAGCCTTGGAACAAATAGTAAAATAGTGAATGTGAAACTGAAAAGGCCCCTGCAGCATGTTGCCAGAGCAGGAAGGAACTGAAGTTTTCCCTGCGAGCCTGTGTTTTCTGTTGCTCTGTAGACATGCTGTAAGCCTGCTGGTATAAACTAGTGAGTGAGTGCCTGCAGAAAGCCTGCTGTCACCTCTTAATGCAAAATGCCACCCAAAAATACACCTAACGTGAAACAACCTCATCACCGGATGGACTAGAGACAAGACCTGGTCATCTAGCCCACAAAACGCGTGCACAGTCTCGTCAACTGCCTTGGTGACAGCCCACAATGTTAAATATAGAGCACCGTGCACCTGCGATCCTTGGAGAAGTGAAGACTTTAGGTCGGGACAGGTGGCCAGCAAATAACAGCCACGGTTTGACTATTTTGCATTAGAACCTTTTTGGGGGTGTCTTGAGAGCCCAGAGGCGAGATGGGGTCCACTGGGACCCAGGGACGCCAGCTGCGCACTCCCCTGCGGCCATGAGCACAAAGGGAAGGGCTGCAGCTCACTGGCAATTCAGTGACAAATGCTTGCATTTGGGCAGAGGTTTCATTTGAAGCTGTCCGCCCCCGCTCAGCTCAATGCACCGACCCGGCAGTGGAGTAAACTGTGCAGAAGAGTGATGTGAGTGGGGAGGACACAGTGGGGTCTGGGCAGGGAGGGAGGTATGTTCCACACGTGCGGTGCCTTCCAACCCCACTGCAGCACACCCACACACAACTCACTAGACCACCCCCTTTTTCCCACCAAATCTGCACACTCGCAAGCTACAAAAGTAAGAATTTATGGGCGCCTGGGTGGCTCAGTCAGTTAAGCGTCTGATGACCCTTGATTTCCACTCAGGTCATGATCTCACGGTTTGTGAGTTCAAGTCCCGCATCGGGCTCTGCATTGACAGCATGGAGCCCACCTGGGATCTCTCCCTCTCTCTCTGCTCCTCCCTTTGTTCACTCTCTCTCTCTGTCTCTCTCAAAAATACATAAATAGGGGCGCCTGGGTGGCTTAGTTGGTTAAGCGTCCGACTTTCGCTTGGATCATGATCTTGCGGTTCGTGAGTTCGAGCCCCACGTCGGGCTCTGTGCTGACTGCCAGCTCAGAGCCTGGAGCCTGTTTCAGAGTCTGTGTCTCCCTCTCTCTCTGACCCTCCCCTGCTCACGCTGTCTCTCTCTCTCTCCTAGAAATAAAAAAAAAAAATTAAAAAATACATAAATACACTTAAAAAAACAAAAGTAAGAATTTAGGATCAGGTCAAATCTGACCTGAAATATTCATGTGAAATTCTACACAGCCCCAAATGAGAACCTGGGTGGTCATTTAGCCACTGGCTTCCACATCAGGACAAATCCAAGGACTGGCATTATCGGGTTTGGAAATCCCTGGAGATCACACACACACACACACACACACACACACACACACACACACACACACTGAAATATACATCATTTGGTTCTAAGGCCTTCTTGATGCTTATGACAGAAGGGAAATGTATCATGAGAACCCAAATGGTCTCATATGAAATATTTCTATGTTAATTCCTGAAATTAAACATACTCTTTTTTTGAAAGAGAGAGAGAGAAAGTGAAAGTGAGCAAGGGGCAGAGAGAGGGAGAGAGAGAGAATCCCATGAAGGACAGAGAGGAGACAGGGAGAGGGAGAATCCCGAAATGGGGTTCAAGCTCATGAACTGTGAGACTACGACCTGAGCCAAAGTTGGATGCTTAACTGACTGAGCCACCCAGGTGCCCCTAGACATACTCTTTTTAAAAGAGAACTTCTTAGCAAGAAGAAGATAGAAGCTTTTTTTCCGGAACTACTGTGGGTTATATCTGAATGTACCAAGTTCAAGGGATTACCCTAGGCTGTGCCAGTTTGCAGCCAGCCAGTCCCCTGTGCTGGTACGCAGGGCAGGAATGGTGACAGTGGCACTGTCAGAGGCTCCCCTGGAATCAGTCGTACCTCCCTGTCACACTGACCTTCACTTCCAGCGTGTAGTAGGCGGTGCACTGATAAATGACTACACCAGCCGCAGCAGGGTGTGCGGGCTTCACGTTCCACGATACTCACTTCCACACAGACCCCTTCTTGGGGACACTGTCTGCTGCCAGCAGCAATCAAGGAGGTTTCGGATGATTTTATATCAGATTGCTTCTTAAAAAGGAAGAAAGTAACTGCAGGTGGAGCAGATTACAACTTTTTCAAAAGTGGTAATGCCTAAAGTCAAAGACACCCTATGGCTAAGGTATGGAGTCATTTCCACTTTAAGACTTTGTATTTTAGGTGACAAATTAGGGCAGATGCCTTTCTTCTCTAAAGAGGTGAGTGAAAGTTCCGGTTAAAGGGCATCGATTCCCTGCCCAGTTTAAATGTATTCAGAGATTCCTTCTACCGCCTCCAAAACACAGCCAGCCGAGCCAGAGTAAAGAAGCAGAAGGGGGGCTCCTGGGTGGCTCAGTTGGTTAAGCGTCCGACTTTGGCTCAGGTCATGATCTCACGGTTCATGGGTTCGAGCCCTGCATCAGGCTCTGTGCTGACAGCTAGCTCAGAGCCCGGAGCCTGCTTCAGATTCTGTGTCTCCCTCTCTCTGACCCTCCTCTGCTCATGCTGTCTCTATCTCTCTCTCAAAAATAAATAAAACATTAAAAAAAAAAAAAAAGAAGCAGAAGGGGCCTGTGACCTGGGGAGCCCAGTCAACCCAGCACAAAAACCTGGGAGCCCTGGCTGCTGCCTAGAGCCCCCTGGAGCACTGTGACCATGGAAGTCAGAATTGTCGGCATTTGGGTGGGCTTGCCCACGGCAACCCATGCCTTTCTCGGGGCGAATGGGGGTGCTGGCAAAGGTTCCCAAAAGCTTACACTAAAAAATGCACAAAGGCTTCTCGAACATCAAATGGCTCTTACAAGACAACATTTCGATGAGTTCAGTATAAATGAATCAGAAACATATGGATTACATTTCCCTCCAAGTACACAGGGGTCCTAAAACCAAAGATGGGGAAAGGCATGCAGCAACCCACATTTGGGGTTTCCCTGAGTCCAGAAATATTTCACAATAGTTCTAGATAAGCAGCTGGCCCAGAATGCACCCTAGACATTTAAGAGATTTTATAAGTTTGAAAATGTTGGACACTAAAAGTTCCCCCTTTGAAGCATCTCAGATGCAAGCTGGTTTTACATCATTTTTTTCTTTAAACACACAAGTGTTAGGGGCAACTGGCATTGATTTTTTTTTTTACTCTTTTTTCTAAAGGAGTGTTTACAATAAAATAATGGCCTAAGTTGTTTAGATAAAACAGCCCCCAACCACACGAAAAGGCTAACAGAAAAAGACAGGTAGGTCGTTTGTGTCTATCGAGGGCGGAGGTGGCATAGGGTATCAGGGACCATATATCTTAAGAGTTTAGGTTTCACGAAAGCCTAGAATCTACAGCTAACTTGTGTATGCATGCGTGTGTACATGTGTACACGTGTACATAGACATGTGCGTGTAAGGATATGCTATATATGCGCACAGGTGAACATTATTATCAACTTATTTCCTCGTGTCTCTGAATAGCCCCTTTTAATGTCATTAACATGCCTAGCATGTGGCTTAATGCATGGACACAAGGGACAGTTCAAATTCCGCTCTGAGTTTTTAAGCTCTCTCTCTCTCATTCATTTTTTTAATCTGTAGTCTCTTCCGCTTTGTATCAGTCTCATGTCTACACGAGTGGGAGACATTAAACTCTACAAACCAAACTGAACTAGAAATTGCTGCAAGTGGTTTCGTCAAGAATGTGTTCAAACACCATAATATTTATTCCATGGTGTTATGAACAAAGAAGAATAAGACGCCTGGGTTTGATTTTGAAATCACACCGAGAGTGGATTAAAGGGAGATAAGCATACATTCTTCACTGCGAGAATGTTAGCCTCTCACTCCTGACCCAGAGAAGAGCTAAGCCACTTCTGGAACAAGCATGTCAATAACCAAATGGAGGAAGGTCCCTGTGCTGAGTCAAGGGTGCAAGAATGAAGAGGTTTGGGAGGGCAGTGGCCCTGCTTCCCCGCTTGCCCCTTAGATAAGGTACCATATAAATGCCAATAGGTGGCAACAGTAGTTAGTAGGCTCCATCGGTTGAGCTCACAAGGAGGCAAAGAGGTTTTAAACACTCTATGTCAGCGATTCCCAATCCTTAAAAATAGTTTTATTTAATTTAAAGTTTGGGGTGTCAGTGCTGTTTTCATTGTGTGTTGTATTTTATGTTGCAGTAATCCTCCTGTTCTCTCTCTCACCATAGTCCATCCCCCCAAAATCAGGGAAAATATCGTGAGCCACATACTTCAAAAATGTAAAGTGAATTTAGTGTGATGTGCTTTGGACATTATTTTCTGACAACTTCCAGCTTGACAGTCATAGCCAATGCCCTATACCACACAGCTTTGCTCCTAAGGGATTTTAAAGCATCCTAAGAACACAGCAGCTGAAACAACCTCAAAGGTCATCTAGTTCAACCTTTATCTACTGCTGGAATCCCCCTCCCAACATTCCTGATAAGGGTAGGCCCATCTCAGCTTCGACACACGGCATACATGCTCCCCCAACCAAAACTCCACCAAGTCGCCTCCACTCAAATAGAAGGTGACCAAGCCCCACATGCCACTCCTTCCTCTCCCCATCAAAGCTCAGTCATCTGTGGGGTCACCGCTGAGGGCAGAGCGCAGAGGATGCTGGCTTGTAAAGGTTTCACCTGACAGTCAGGAAATGACCCACAGTCACGTATAACGTTCTCACAGAAGAGCAAGACGGTGCCAACAAAGCACTGAGAACACAACAGACCGCGATCCAATTCAATACAATAAACTTCGTACACAAAAGCCGTCATCTATCACCCACACTGATAGCCAAGGTGGCTCTCTGGAAGAAAAGAACTGGCTCTGTTTGGTCTTGTTAGCAAAATTCATACTCCGGTGCCAAGACTAGACCAACACAAACAGGGCCTCAAGTCTCCTTACTAAGCTAATCCCCCAGGTCCAGTCTCTAGTCTGGACTCGAAATATTTATAAAAAAGCATTCGGTAGCGAGAACTTACTCATCTCAGGATGCCCCATTAATCGCAATGACAATGGTGTGCGACAAAATTATTCTGTACTTTAGATTCCTTTTGGCAGAGAGAATCTATATCGTACAGCTGAATTTGGGGCTTTACAGTAACTCATCAATACTGTAGTATAGGAAGTGGTTTGTTGAATACTAACTTGAAAGTGTGCAGTAATCAACAATGAAGTGCAATGTCATAGAGGCTAGCCTTCGGTTTAAGATCCCTCTTCATGGAACAGGGGGAAATAATGAGTCCTAGACACCAAAGAAACTATTTGAGGCAGGGTTGGGTCAGCCTAGCCCCCTGGCAGCCACAGGCAAAGCCAGATGCCCTGTGCCATACATTTCAACCTATGGTTGATGACTCCAGCCCTTGCAGAATAGTGTCTTTGGAAATGGTTTGCTGTGGCTCTGGCCAATCCTCTTTCTCATACTGATCTCGTTCACATAAATCTCCAGCATGAATCAACCAGAGAAGTGGTACTGAAGGGTAGGCTGAGCAGGACTGGTCAAGGGGTACCTGTTTTTGTCATCTTAAAGAGTGCCATAATCCCCACAACCGGAAGGATCATCAGATATAATGTTGGCCCAACTCTCATCCCACTTCAAGTATTTAATGGTCGGACTCCAGGGGCCATTTGTACAATGGCCACCATGAGATCCCCAGTGCTTGGCTGATGGTAGACACTCACAACATATTTCACAAATGAAGGGATGAATTCCCCACTTCAGAGGATGAAACTCGTAGGATTTCATCCATCACAAAGGTTCAGCTGAACCTACTTCAAGCATATAATGGTCAGTTCAGACCATCAGGAAAACGTGACCAGTCAAGGATGTAGCACTGCGGTGGAATGCTATCCAGAACCCATTCTCGATCTTGCAAGAGGAAGTGATGGTCACTGCAAGATGAAGAGGGGGTTTCTGCACCATCCAAGTTGTGGCTTGTTCAGAGGTGGCCAGTGTGGAGCAACATCTCAAGACTTTGTCTCTGAAGGGGCTATATTACAGTGCAGTGTTGCATAGTGTATAAACAGCGCAGGGTGCAAACCTACTATACCTACCTATGTGACCTCGAGCAAATGGCTTAGCCTCTCTGGGCCTCGATTTCCCCATTGTAAAGACATCAGTGACAAACATGTTTATTACCTCACAGGATTACTGGAAGGTTTGACAAAGTTTATGTTTCAAGAATGTCCAGATGAGTATCTGATATGCAACAGCCGCTCAATACACGGGGGCCATGACACCTGCCAAGTACAGGCCAGTGTGGCCACAGTGAGAGAGACACACGGTTTCCCAGGAGGCACCAGTGCTCAACAGGAGTTATTTCATTCCTTCTGGAAACATTCCTGTTAGTCTTTCGATCCTTTCGGATTTCCGTATCGTGGCTATTAAAGGACAAGATATCCAGAGGGAAGCCTCCCTGAGCAAGGGCTGTGGAGGACCTGCTCATCACCCCAACTTCTGAACAAGTTTATATAGACAAGGCGGAGAGGCCTCTCCCGACTCTAGCTACCCTAAAAACAGAACGAGGGCATTCGGGGCGCGGCAACCTCCCGCCTGCAGATCTCGGCAGGGTCGCTATGACTCTCTACGCAATTATCCACAGTCTGGGACATCTTGCCCTGAGAAATGAGAACACAGTGAACACAGGAGGGTTGTCCTCAAACCCAGGAAGCGCTCAGGTGAACGGAAAAGATTATATTTATTCTGTGTGGCCTCCAGGGCAGACACACAACCAAGAGCTGGGAGCTCCAGAGAGGCCGGTTTCAGACCTTCAAGGCAGCCTGTATTGGAACTGTCCACACAGGAAGAAATGAGCCGTCTCGAGAGGGATTTCTGTTCTTTTTGGACTGGCAGAAGCTGGGTACCGACCGGAAGGGAGACTAAAGGCTTCGGCACCACCCAAGAGTTGGCCTCGCCCTCATCCCCTCAAAGACCTCCACAAGCCTGAAGTTTGAAGACCACTACCACTCCTTCCGATCTCGCATTTCACGAGAACCAAGCCACATCCACATTCATCCTTGGAGCTACACACCACTCAGAGGGGCTCAAGTTGATTCCTGAAAACTGATCGTATTGCTTTTTATATTTTTACAGAGTTTCTGATTTTTACATTTCAGTTTTTAAATGCAAGATTATGATTATGAAAAAAAGATGTGGCTCACAGAGAGCCTGAATTCTCCTGTTAACATGCAATGGAGAGGATACTAAGTATCAGGAGTGAGGCTGGAAGCCTTCATCTTACATTGCCTATTTAAGAGAACTCCGTCTCAGAGCATCTGGGTGGCTCAGTCGGTTAGGCGTCTGATTGTGGCTCAGGTCATGATCTCGTAGTTCTTAAGTTCAGGCCCCGCATCGGGCTCTGTGCTGACAGCTCGGGGCCTGGAGCCTGCTTCGGATTCTGTGTCTCCCTCTCTCTGCCCCTCCCCTGCTTAAGATCTGTCTCTCCAAAATAAATAAACGTTAAAAAATTTTTTTAAAGAAAATCCAGTCTCACTATTAAACACTGGTCTCACTATTAAACACAGTCTCACTATTAAACTACAAACAAGTGTGGCTCAATTAGCCAAAGGCAAATGGCTGCAATTTCCAGGGTCTTTCCATTTTGTTACAGATGAAGGCCTAATAATTCGACAACTTAAATGAAAGATGCCTTCTCCAATTCGTAAAGTTGGTTGGGGGCATAAATCTCTATTAGCCCCAACAGTTTGGAATTCACCGCAATACTCTGCAAGATGTTAAAGGTTTCAGTCCCCTGAATATGTAATTTCCTCTTCTTTTCCAGTGATGAAACAGCAATTTCTCTATTACCCTTTCAAAATAAATTTAGGAAAGGTAAAAATTGGTTTTTTCCCTTTAAAAAATGTTTCACTTTGTCTCATCTCCTCAGTCTTTTAGTGTGGCTGCCTCATTCACTACAACCTTTTAAACATTCCTCTCGTAAAATGCACAAATAGTCCTTAGGAGAAATTAGTGAAATGGCTCCCAGAAAGAAGTGTTGTTTTTCCCCTTTCAAAACACTGCTGTAAGTATCCCAGTTCACTAATAAAGGGTAAACAAGTCTGAAAATTGATCAGATGTTACAGATATGATTAAAAGGAAGACAATGAAAAGAACAGTGGTGCTCACACTATAAGGTATCTATTTCTGCATACACCTACCCAAGGAAGCGTTCATTCTAGGAATAAATGTCAGGAATTCAAAAGATGGCGACAGAAAGGGAGGGTATGCAGAACGGAGGGCTGTGTAGTTCATTTTTCTTTTTCAACTAATCTCTAGGTGCAACGTGGGGCTGGAACTCACAACCCTGAGATCAGGAGTCATATGCTCTACCAACTGAGCTAGCCAGGCGCCCCCAGAGGGTTGTGTAGTTCAAAGCAACAATAGGCTTCTCCCAAAGGCTGCAGAGCTCTGGGCACACAAACAGGGGCCAGAATTCCCAGGAGATGCTCTAGCATGTTAAAGGGTCAACAATACGCAGGCCAATTCAGCTCGAACTTTTCCTACCCCCAAGCGCCACCGCCGCCAAAATGCAGCATCATGATTGGAATGACGTCACGTCTTTTGATGATAAAGTGACATCACAATTACATTCAGGAAATGCAATGAATTCACAAACGTCCATTACATGGCCTACACCTGGAAAAAAAGCCATACTTGGACGTAGCACTGTCCCTTTTCTGTCTCTGTATGTTCGACTTTTGTTACTGGTATTTACACTTCTGTGGTTTTCTGGCTGTTGATGTTGTTGTTGTTGTTGTTTTAAAAAAAAAAAAATGTGTGCCAGGACACCTGGGTGGCTCAGTTGGTTAAGCTTCTAACTTCAGCTCAGGTCATGATCTCACAATTCACAAGTTTGAGCCACACATTGGGCTCTGTGCTGACAGCTTAGAGCCTGTAGCCTGCTTGGGATTCTGTGTCTCCCTCTTTCTCTCTCTCTGCCCCTTTCCCGTTTGTGCTCTTCTCTCTCTCTCTCTCTCACACAGGATCTCACTGTTCACGGGTTCAAGCCCTGCATAGGGCTCTGTGCTGACGGCTCGGAGCCCGGAGCCTGCTTTGAATTCTGTATGTGTGCCTCTCTCTGCCCCTCTCCTACTCGCTCGCTCTCTCTCTCTCTCTCAAAAGTGAACATTAAGAAAAATGTTTAAATTTAAAAACAATGTGTGCCTATGAAATAATAAAAGTCACATTAACCCCAAGAACCTGGACCATTTCTGTGAAGTCAGGTGGTCATATATTCCCTCAGTTATGTCTTCCCCCTCTAATTCCTATGAACAATAGCAAAATATAATAATAATAATAATAATAATAATAACTTAATTAAAGCTCAGTGAAGATTTATGAGTGGACTCTCATCCCAACTTCTGGCCCTGTAGCTGGGCGAGGCAGCTTAACTAAAACATCTCTGAGAAATGCCATGAGCCATGAAGTTTCTGACTTGCATATCATTTATGATCCCCCCTGGGGAGCAGGCCCAGAACCCCATAAGGTTCTCATTACAAACAGGAATGTGCCAGACCAGATGCACTGGGGGTTGTCAACCTTTGTAAACTCTCCCCCCACAAAAAAAAAACAAAAAAACAAAAAAAAAACTCATAAATTTTGCAGAATATATTGCTTTTCCCTGAATTTTTATGATTATGTTCAATTTAGGGGAAACATACCCCATACTTCATCATTTACCTGTTTTTAAAGAGATATTTGATGTCCATGGAGTTCTATGAACTTTCCACTAATCATGTTTTTTACATCTTAAAAATATAAGCCCACGTATTTCCAGTCAGTCATTAATGTAAAATCTCCCAGTACTTCTAATTTTGGTATGCCACTGCAGGCCAAACAGACTTCAGAGCTTGTCTGCCAGACAAATTCACCTTTCCACCTTCCAGTAAGGCAATGAACCGAATGAAAGATGGCAATAACAGTGATCAGAGTAGAAAAAGTTGGCAGGTGTTGGCACGGAGACTGAATGTGGGGTGACACGGTAAGGCTCAGAGGAATGTGTTCCCCACGACCAACCACTACCTCATCTGCGGTCCACGGAAAAGACTCCCCAAGCCCCAGGGTCAAGAGGAAAGGCATGCCTGGAGATGGTGGGCTGGAATTAGGCACCTAGCCAAGTCTGGTGGTCCCTCACATTTTAACTTGTTTTCGTGAATTTTAGTGATTTGTGTTCTTTTCGTAAAGGCACTTTAGCGGCACCTGGGTGGCTCAGTCAGTTAAGCGTCCGACTTCGGCTCAGGTCACAAGCTCGTAGTTCCTGAGCTTGAGTCCTGCGTCGGGCTCTGTGCTTTGGATCCTCTGCCTCCCTCTCTCTCTGCCCCTTCCAATCCTCTACCCCCCCTCTCAAAAATAAATAAACATTTAAAAAGATACTTCATAATAATATATATTCCAGGTCCAAAAATTTGACCAATCTCAAATTGGTTACCACCAGAACTGAAATCTGTCACCTTATCATGAGTGAAAGGGGTCATGTCTAGAAGTCCTTCCATCTCCCTCACTGTAGCTGTGGTTGTTGTTAATACTATGCCCAGACTGGAAAGACGTCCTCACACACCACAGGCAGGGCCAGGGCTATGCGGCCCAGCCTCATCTAATGAGATATGGAACCAGAGATGTACAGGTCCCACCTCCCCGGCAAATGTTTAGGATGGGAATAAACCACGAAGTCAGATGTAATCCTGTGCTAAATCAGATTAGGTGAAGCAGACAAAATCACAACTTCATTCGATGTGTCATTTATCCTGGGTGACTAATGCATTATTGGTATGAAGTGAAAATTGAGCTTTGAGAAACTATGAAATAAATCAAATGCCCTACTTTACGTAATTTTTAACAGACAGATCCCATTAGAATTCGACTCTGCATAGCTGTTGGTTAAAATCATTGACCAGTATGCTTATAAATTAATCAACTGGAGTTAAGACTGGCTTGACTGTCATCATTCGCTACTAATCTACATTTAGAATTCACTTTAACTTTTCGAGCCCCTTGAAAAAGGGTCATCAAATCTCTATTTTTTCCTCAAAATACATAAGTAACCATGATTGTTTACAAAAGCCTGGGTGGCAGAAGTGAGCCACTCATGTGAATTTTCAATGGCCTCTGAGCGCGCATTGACATTTCGCTGTGACTTCTGGGTAAAATGCTGATCAAAATCCAAAGAAAATGGTTTTCCTCATTCTTGAGGGTAACTTTTACCACTCACAGTCTGAATATGTGTGCGCTGCTTAAGTTTCAACTGTTATAGAACCTCAAAACCAACTGGCCAAAAGGCCTAATTGTAGCAAAAGGAATAGAGTTAATATTTAATAGCTAACTTTTGTAAAAGGTCCACGGTGGCTCTTGCACTTCTCCCAGATCTTTAATACTCAGATATGTTTCATTTCTGACTATGAGCCCTAATTCAGTCAAGACGCACAAGTACCTACTATCTCTCCTCCTAGTATGTATCTTAGCACCTGATTAATTTAACTACTTGGGTGTTTCAGCTGCACTAACATGTCCTAGATTTCTCCATCATCTTTTATCTGTCTTCCTTAGTATGCATTGCGTCACCTTTAATTTTGCACTGAGAAAACAATAAAAATATGTGTAGAGGGTTTTTTTCCCAAGGTTATTTTATGTACGTTGAAGTTGCCCACCAAACTCTATTTTTTTAAGTTTTAATTTTAATTCAAGTTCGTTAACATACAGTGTAACATTAGTTTCAGGTGTATAATATAGTGACTCAATGCTTCCAAGACACCTGGTGCTCATCACAGCAAGTGCACACTCCTTAATCCCCATCGCCTATTTCACCCATCCCCCTACCTCCCCTCAGGGAACCATCAGTTTGTTCTCTGTAGCTAAGAGTCTGTTTCTTAATCCGTCTCTCTCTTTTTTTCCTTCCTTTGCTTTTTTTGTTTTTTAAACTCCACATGTGAATGAAATCATATGGTATTTTTCTTTCTATAACTGACTTATTTCACTTAGGATTATACTCTCTAGCTCTATCCATGTCACTGCAAATGGTGAGATTTCATTCTTTTTATGGCTGAGTAATATTCCACACACACACACACACACATACGTATATACCTCACATCTTCTTTATCCGTTCATCGATCAATGGAACTTGGCAAATGACATGTCTGATAAACAGTGAGTATCCAAAATATATAAAGAATTTATAAAACTCAACACCCAAAACAAATAATGCAATGAAAACTGGGCAGAAGACATGAACAGACATTTCTCCAAAGAAGACACACAGATGGCCAAGAGGCACAAGAAAAGATGCTCTTTGTCACCCATCAAACTCTATTACTCCAGCTCACACATAGCTGATTCGAACTCTGTGAAGGCAGGGATAAGAACACCTATCCATGGGGTGCTTGTTCAAGAGGTGATGTGTGCAAAGCATGTGACACGATGCTCTGCAAATGTTCGTTCTCTTACCCCGAATATCAAACCATCTTACGGAACATATGGAATCTTTTCTGCACATCCTTGGGATGAAATTATAATCTGAATCCTCCAGAGGCTTAAATAGAAAATGTGTTCAGTCTAAAAATATATGTTAGGAAAACCCAAATCCTAAGTTGGCCTCCAAAGCAGGAACTATTTTTTTTTTTTGAAGAAAAGAAAGACAAAGCAGTCAAACAAACAAACAAGGCATCTGGCGCAGAGGAGACCATGCTATTAAAGCATGGAGAAAAATACTCCGCAAATGTTGAAGGTGTGTTCCTCCACCCGACATACACACACACACACACACACACGGTACTGGACAAAGGCCTCATCCAATGATGGTAATAAGTTAAGACATGTTTTCCTTTTTAAGTGGGCACAATTACCCTCATAGCATTATTGTAGATATTACATGTAGGTATAACTTGTGGAGGAGGAAAAGCTATATGTAAAAGTCTAAAATCACAAAAGTGATAAGCTTGGAGCTACTTGGGAGAGATTATGTTCATCAATAAAGAAGTCCCCACAGGATTCTTGGCAAGCAGGATGCACGTATAGAGCATTTAACTTATAAAATGTTAATAAGCATGTTATTTCAAGAATGTGTCTACTGAAGGTAAGGCAACGCACCTACCCGTACCTACCTGTCTGACCATTATGATTTTAGCTCTTCTCTTTGACCTTATTCTTGCTCCTCTGAACTATCTCTTCACAAACTTGACCACACACAGCATTAAACGGGTTATTGTAGAGCAAATCCACTTATTTGTTCAGCAAAAAGTAATCAAGCACCTACTGTGTGCCAGACAAGGTTCTAGGCACTGCCGATGCACTAGTGAATAAAACAAAAGAAAACAAAATCCACCCTCGTTGAGTTCATGCTTCCCAAGTTTGAATTAAGTCAAAGGTTACAGATCGGCACACTTCCCTCCCAAACACCCAGTCTGTTGCTTACATCCAGGAGGAGCACAATCTTGCAGTTTCTTGCTGTAGATATCAGGTCAGTTATATCTCCTGGTTGGCTATGGTCTCAAACCCAACCCAACTGGTAAGTGCCAGAGCTGAGTGAGAAAGGCTTCATCAGCCTCACTCCCTGCAGTGCCCGGCAACACGCAGTGTCTGTCCCTTTTCTAGCATTTCTCTCAGGGTACTGTCGTGGATTAGCAGAGAAGCTAAGGATTCATGGCCTGTGTGCTCATTTCAGCTCTGCCATATACTACCTGTGAGCCCTTGGGCAAGTCACTGAACCACTATGTCCCAGTCTCCCCACCCTGTAAAACCGGGCAATCAGATAACACAAACCAGAGACCGTCACAAAGGAAACGTCAAGCTCTACTTATTATTTTCACTTCGATTATTCTTATGATGCCTTCTCACCTAGACTTAATATTTTGAGACCTAGCAGAGTACCCGAGTGAATTCGGCATAAATGAATGAATGAATAAACGAACGATGCTACACTCTGCACGGCTGCATTAGGCTATTACTCTGGGTCAGACTCTAGGAATACAGAAATGAAAGATATATGCCCATCCCCCCAACCAATTCAGGTACATCAGAAGTATGTTCAGAGGAGAAGAGTCTAACTCGACAGGGCATCGGTATATGAGTTTGGTGGCCAGAGGATACAGGAGGACTGCAGCCAGTGGCCCAGCTGAGACTTAAGAGATGGGAGAGCCAGACAAAGAATTACCTGGTGGCCAAACAACTAATCAGAAACACAGATATAAACCCCCAGGCACCAACTCACTCTTCAGGAAAAGGAAACACAGAAGTCAAAATATCGGTAGACACCTTCCAGACAAATTAGTTGATTATTTTTTGAAAGAAGGAGGAAGAACAAAAGAAGAGAGATATTTGGGTATATCTCAAGAGCCACAATACACGCTTCTTTGGAAAATAGCTATTCTGACAGCCACCGTGCCAATTTACAAACATTTGTTTCAATCGATTTGGGAAAACAAACTTCCATTTGGTAGTTATTTGAAGGCCGTTTGTATAAATATTTCCATAATTCAGCGAGTCAAAATAGCTGTCAAGAGATCTGCAGTTGTCTCCCAGTCAGTAGTGGTCAGTGTGCATGAGAAGACTCCATTCACACGGCACGACGTAACTTCCGTAATGACGGAATGAGCGTGAGCTACCGTCAAACCAGAGAACTTCGGGTCCAAGGCCATTGTTTAATATGGATTGTGGGCTGTCACCGCCCCTCTAAACAATCCACATTTCTGGCTTTCCGTGTTCACCCTGGACGGTGCTAATAGTCCTCAAAGAGCTTCTCGGGCCTTGATGAGGACTGCTTCTCCTATTCTAGCACGCATGCTCGCTCTCTCTGAATTCCTATTCCACTTACATCCATGACACTATTTCCCCCCGGTCTCATTCTACATTCTGATGTCAAGTCAGAGAGGCCAGAGGTCATCTTTACATTCCTTTTATCTCCCCCTAAAAGTGACTGCCTAGCAGAGTGCTGGGCACAGAGTAGGTACACAGTGAAAACAGTTCTTTCTTTTAATGTTTTTTTTTTTTTCTTGGCAGGGTGGATAGGGGCAGAGAGAGAGGGAGAAAGAGGGTCTGGAGCGGGCTCTGTGCTGAAAGCAAAGAGCCTGAAGTGGGGTTTGATCCACGAACCGTGAGATCATGGCCTGAGCCGAAGTCAGACGCTTAACCGACTGAGTCACCCAGGTGCACCTGAAAACAGTTCTTGATAGAGCTGACGAACACTGAGCTAGGGCATGAGACTCCCGACCCCGGCTGTGTCCCTTACTGACTCTATGTCCTTGGGCAAGCCATTTTCCCATCCTGGGCCTCGGTCTCCTCATCTGTACAATGAAGAGGCTGGACCACATGACTCTGAAGGGCCCTCCAGTCTTGAAGCACTAGGTTCGAGGAATTGATTAATTTCTACACACCAGAGCCAAGCCTTTTGCCAGCAAACAAATAATGGCTAATTGATGAGACCTCTCCATGATTCCATGGCACTTCATCAGAAACATCCATCACGCTGGAATTTAATTTAGTTACTGTGGCTGTGCCGACTTGGCATGGAAACAACCAGTCCCTTTGGAAAATTAATTTATTTAAAAAAATTAGTTGACTGACACGCTGGAAGGAGAAGTAAAGCCTCTGTGATTGCATGTTTCATTGTTCACCGGACAGTTAGGTCACCATGTACATATTGCCACAGTCAGAAGGTTAAACCGACTTCACAACCCGAAGGCCAAGAGCACATCAGACAGTAAGACACTTCTTGCAATGAGTGTTGAAGTGAGTACAGCATTACTACGAGGTAAGTAGGGTTTTACTTTTTATTTGTATCAAAAGGAAACCATTTCAATGCGATGTCCAAGAGATATGTTGCCTACAGATCACAAAATTCAGACTCCAGGAATATAGTTTAATCAAGGCCATCGAGGGAATCAGTATCTGCTACTGAGATCTGCGTTTTGCTGAAGATGATAGACAATACAGAGAACTATCATTTGGAAATGTAACAAAAGGAATCATTCTTTAGAGGATGGAAGCAACGTGTCTTTTTTTCCTTTTTTCCAGCCAAGGGAATGCTGAAAAAATAAACAGATGAGGGATTCTGAGTTTGTGATGAAAGCAAAAACTGTTTCCTTAGCTTATTTCCCAATGTGTGGCTTTTATACCCTCATATACCAGCACAAGCCTACTGAAGAACCAAATCAAAGATTACTTTAAATCACTTGCTGATGTTCTTTCTCAAATGAAGGAAAATGCACAGGTATATAAAAAAATAGCATTCCATAAACTGTGCAATCCATAATCAAAATCAGATTCTAGCTGTAGTGCTATTGTCAGCCTTGCTTAAATCATGCCATTTTATTTAAGCCCTCAGATAATTTTTCTCAGCTCAGTAAGTGGGTGGATGTTAGCAGCTAAGGTCATCGAAAAGATTTACTTTAAAATAAATTCAACAATTCAGAGCGAGCATCGCCCTCTCCACAGCACAAAGTGTACCTTGCTTTGAACATGCATATAAAATTTCATTAAAGTGCAACATAAAAGTTTTACATTAGAGGAACCTAGCGCCGGACCTTTGTTTAACAGTCATGATAATTTATGGCGTGGATCTGCTACAGTTAAGTAGAAAAACAGCCTTCTCGTGATGAAATACAAGTCAGAAAAGCTGAAACTCAAGGAAAGCTGGAGGAATCCCAACCTCCGACCGTGCAATTCCTTCAGGTTTTTGTCACACATTCTTCTTTAACATTCTCCGTACGGATTGAGACACAATCCTAGTCCGTTAACTCCTGTACCCTCTGCTTTAAAAGTTGGGGTTTTCAGTTCTACGTATATCTTGGAATTCACAGAAATCCTATTTTTTTAAAATCATGCCATAAATAACATGGGTTCTAATTTTGCCTCTTCCTCGTAAGCTTCTTTTGTAACCCTCTTCCTTCTCATTACATTCTGCAAGAGAGACCAGGCTGGCTATGAGATCTTCAAAAAGATTACAGACAATTAAAACACTATCAAAGAGGCAGAGGGCCAGTATTATCACCAGGATTTACTGAGCAACTTTTATCTTTGAAAGATACAAGCATTTGCATAGGACACTCTTTGAGCTGATGGGCTCTAACATCAATCAACAGATGATAATTGCGCACCTGTAATGGGAAAGGCACTGTGCTACATGATGCAAGAGGGTGCTACACCATGCCTAGGAAGCTGTGTGGATATTTAAACATAAACGACTTAATGCAACAGCAGCAATGCAGTGAAAAGAGCGATAAACACAAATCCTAGGGCTTACACTGACTGTGTAAGACTTAGTAAGTCACTTAACCTCTCTAAACTTCAGTTTTCTCATCTACAAAATGAAGCTAACACTATCAGTCCTGACGATTCCACAAAGTTATGGTGAGGATCACATCAAATAACAGATAAGGTAAGCTACACAGCTTGGGGAAAAAATGTTATCCATCTCCTACTCCCGGCTTCGAGGATCCAAATATACTATGATCTTCTTCATGATCAAGTATCAGATCTTCAAAATTAAGACCTTCAAATTTAAACGGACAGTTCCCACAGACCTGAGTTTTGCCTCTTTTTTATATACGTCTTGCCAGTCACAGGTTTTCATTAAGGGGGCATCCACCAAAGAAGTGCTAAGAGATTATATCAGTACGTCAGTTGTTCTTTTTTTATCTAAAAGAAAAAAGCGGAGTCCCATGCCTAGTCAATCACATGCTAATTCCACATATTGTTTTTACACAAGTATGATGTACACAATCCAATCCATTTGTTTCAGTGACAGCTAAATGCTCAGGCCCATACAATAACAATAAATAACAGGCAATGAGGTTTTATGGCAAGGCACCTGACCTACAGGTTGGGAGATGTGAATTTCAGACCTAGCTCTACTATTAACCAGGTTGTGTTTACTTAAGTGAGTGAAACAACCTCTCTGGGGCTGTTTGCTCATCTGTAAAATGGGAATAACACCTGAATGTTCTAAATTACAAGGACCAAATGAAGGGACGGATGGGAAAATATTCCACATATTGCAAAAGCTCAAAATATCAGCTGCCAATGGTGCAGGATCTGGGGTCAACTCCATTGAAGGTGGAACCTGGATTGTATTACCAAGTAGTGAGTGATTTCATTACTTCATCTGTAAAACACAGATTTTTAACAGGTCCTATCTCATAAAGACAGCTGAACGATAAAGTGAAATTGACTATTTAAAGCATCCAGTGATGCCTGGGGCACAGAGTAAATACTCAAGTAATAGTAGCAATGATGACAATGCGTTCTAGAATGCACAGGTAAAACACACACACACACACACACACACACACACACTCACGCTACAAAAGGTTTCTTCAAGTTGTGGTCTCAGGTTCTTTAATCAGCAATGCATTTCTTCCCATTACCAGTAAAACAAGTTTTTAAAACCTCCTTCTTTATCCCACAACAATCAGAAAAAGACAAAATTAGAAGTGAAAAATGTTGTCACTGTACCAATTGTTTTGTCTACAGGATAGGCTAATCAAGTATGTGGCAGTTTCACTTTTTGAGGTATGATCTACAAGCTCATAGGGCAACAGCTTCTAGATTGTTCCAGAGATGGCCATTTTATTGGACTTTTATGATTCTGAAATTACGTTAAGTATGTGCCAATTTTACATGCAAGAAATAGTGTTAGCTAAGAATAATGGGCATGAAATAAAGGTTCAGTGCATTAAAGCCATTTCTATTCAACAATAATTAGCATGTTTAAATACAATATAATTTTTACCCATCTACAAAATGCTTAAATGTTTGGAATCTCGTTTATGTCTATAATGACAGATCCATTTTTGAGGTAGTCGTTTTCAATCTTGATTTGTATATTTTAAAGTTGTTAAATGCTTGACTGAATCATTAGCAAAACAATTCATGTATCATTAAACTGATTTCTAACATGAGACAATTTTCTCTCTTGTCCAATAGATGTGCCTTTTCAAGATTTACAGACATGGCTTTTAGCCTTTGGAGGGCCTGGCTGGTGTGGAGGAGAGCATATCACTGGCTAATTTCACGGCCTCTGGTCTAGCCTCCCATCCACACACTCCCTGAAGAGCCTCAAACCCCCTCCCACATGGTTTGCTGAATGAATGCTCAAGCACACTGGAGAATGCATACTGCAGTGGCAAGGAAAACAGATCGCAGACTGGCTCCCTTTTAATGGAAGCCAAACAGAGGGGAGGCGGGGAAGATAAATGGATGCAGGTAGAGAATGACAAACCCTGGCAATCTGTAGGCCTTAGTCAGAACAGGACCCTGCCCCGCTGCCCCACAGCGTGCCACTCCAAGGCTGGCATGCAGGGCGCCTTGGCGGGCGGTCTCCCTCCCACACCTTCCCATGTAGGAACAGGTCTGTCCCTCCGGAAGGGCTGCGGTTGCAGAGGCCTCGGAAGACCTGTGCGCACAGCTGGCGGGGCCGGCCGTGGCAGTGCATGGGGCCGTGGCTGGCTGGATGTGAAACAGTCCACTTTTGTCTGCAGAGCGGGGCAGGGGCTCCCCCTCCCCCGCAAGGTCGAGGAGGGCTGGGGGAGGCAGGGGCCGCTGGGGCAGGCCCCCGAAGCCTGGCCTGCACATGGCCCCTTCCCAGCCTTGACAGCCCACACAGACCTTTGAACTTTCTATTTATATAACGGTTTAGTGAGTTTAAGTCTCTTCCTGTGTAACTGCCCATGTGCCAGCTCGCCTCTAATTAGGCTACTTGTGAGACATCACTTCAAAACTACAAACCACTGCTGCCCTGCTTGGGTCACAAGTGCCTCATCACAATCTTCACTAGACTTTTTCATACTTTGATTTTGTTGGCCTGGTGGTTTTCTCTCCATTTTCTATGTGTAAGGATGTATCCCTTTCTCTATCTGTCTGCCCTTCTTTCCTTCCTTTTTTTCTTAATAGTAAAAAGATAAACATGCCCACAGAGGACCTGAGCCTGTTCCACAGGGATACCGAACCAATATGGGGCGGGGGGGAGGGGGGGAGGTTGCTCACAGGACTGAAAGGCAGTACACTTTGTGGCTCCTCCAATTTTGCTTTTATCCCCTCTTAAATGTGGATTAATGACGTCCCCACTGCTGGTAAACAAGGCCAAATCTCGTCACAAGATCTCCAGACACCTCAAGAATTCATTTACTGAGTTACCAGAGGCAAATCTATAGAATGGCTTAAGCCATAAAATTTCATTTTTCCCTGTCTTTTTTCTTTTTCTTAAGAGCAATGGTGTCTTTGGTGCACACAGACATCTGCACCTTCCTCTTCCTTCACGGAATGCTTCATATTAAATTCATACGCAGGTGAACACCGCCCACTCATACAAGAATCTTAAAGAACTTATGCTTTGGCCCTTTCGTCGAGTCCAGAGCATGATCCATTAAGATACCCATGCGGTTTGTGAAATCCAGGGATATGTTCCTTCAGGCACTGAGCACTCCCAGACCCGGCACATCTGCACAGCGCAGCGTCATTCACGCCCCATCCTCCCGGTTTGCATTCGTTCTGACAAATGTGTGTTTGTAGATGGGCATGTACTTTTTGTTTACTGTAGTCAAGTGTTTGCAAATAACACATATGCCTGTGTATGTAAAGTCGGCCTTCATTAAGTCTAGGTAAATGAGTTTGTTTTGTAGCTTGTAGTTTTCTGTTCCACAAGTGAATGCTGACAAAAGATCCTATGTAAATGAGACCCTTAACCTGTCCCAAGCCTTTTTCCTTGGACCTCCTGGGGAGGCAAGGGCAGGGATCGATGCCAGCACTCTGAGCACTTACTCAGTCCCCAGGAAAGGAAGTAAACATGTAATGAACATATAACTAGTGTGCTCTAGATGTCCATAGAGTTTGGAAAAGTACAGATTTCCATTCAAGGCAGTATCAAGCTTTTTTAGTGCATCCACTATTGTTGCAATTATGTTCCTTTTTTTTCTGGGTGGGGGGGTTGAAAACAGATGTACAACCCACATTACAAATGTTTACAAACAGATTCATAAGGAAGTTGGTCCATTGCAATCAAAAAGTAAGAAGGAGAAATTTTCCTGGAACATGGGCACAGAGGGAAAAGGCCGGCTTATTTATGCAGATGTTACATTAATTCATCCGTATTTCACATAACATCCACAGACTGTCCAAGTCGGCATGTCTCTTAACTGATGTGGCATAGTTACAAAACTGGAGGAAAAAGGTTTTGCCTTTTCTTTAATAAAAGAAAAAATAGTCCCCCCCGGGGGGGCGTGTCTTTTTGCAAAAAGAAATCAAAAAAGCCCATCCCCTTTAAATATGCAACAGCATGTGTCTAAGATTAAACTGAAATTAAAATAACAAAATAAACACAAATTTTAAAACCTAATACCTTGGATATGTTTAACATTTGAACTACACCCATGAAATCAATTATAACGTCTGTTAAATTAATGATGTTACCCACACCATATATTAGGCAAATCGTATGCAAATGGTGACGCTGTGGTTATCAGTTGTTTACAAAATAAATTAGTGAAGCAGAGTAAAGGCTGTGTACAGGAGCATAATATTTAATTGAGGAGTAATTTTATTGTGATCTTTACTTTTAAATAACAGCATGGTTATTAAAAATTGTAACAGAATGTTTTCTTCTGCAGGGCTGATAAAGCCCTGCATGGTATCAAAAATGCCTTACCGATTAATACTGATACAGTGTAATTTGTGGCTTGAAGGATTTACCCGGAATTGCTGTAAAATAAAATGTATTTAAGTTCTGATTATCTTGGATTTGCAACTAAAGCAGTCACGATTGGCATAATGAAGCTATTGGCTAAGAGTATGACCCTTTTCTAAAGAAGGAAATTGCCTAAAATATCACATCAGCAAGGGAAATCCTTGTAAAAATACACAGCATTCATAGCCAATGGCTGCTATAGCAGTTTAACATCGCAGAAGATTTCGCACAATGGTCTGTAGTGCAGATTATCCTAACTACATTTTAAAAGGCAGTAACCAAGATGCAATTGTAAATCTCGGCAGCCGCATCCTCACCCCTTCTCATTCCACGGGCTGGGGGCGGGGAGGGGGGGGACGCGGCAATTGATATGTTAAAATGTTGTGACGGATTAACAATAATAACGCCTGTGGCAGAAGACGGAGTTTTTAAAAAAGTTAATAGATATGTATATCCCTATTTATGCACACACGCGCGCACACAGCACGCAGTGAGTAACAACTTTCTGGCTCCCCAGTCACCTTTGCACCATCTTTCAAAACGCTCTCTGAGACAAGTCTACGGTATTTTGGGAAGAGCCTAGTAAACCGTTGAATCCGAGCTGGGTGCCCATTACAGGAACCTGCGGCTGCCTCCCTGTGGGGCCGGACAAGGGTCCGGCCGGTAATTAAATGTGCACGGACGTCGGAGTAGCTGACTTCGGGGGACTAACTTCAAAAGCCCTGTTGTGCGAGCCAACGCCGAAGTCGGCCCGGACCCGGGTCCCCCGCTCGGTGGCCCTCGAGGCCAGCAGGCACCCGAGTGAGGGCAACTTGGGCTGTGCGAGCGGCAGGGAAGGTGTGCGCGCTGCGCGGGGACCGAGGTGGCGGCGGCAGGGGAGGCGGCCGCGGAGAAAGCGGAGGGCGGCCGGTGGCACCTTGCCGCTGCCGGTCCCTGCGGCTGGTCGCCGGCGCTGGACACCTGGAAAGTTGAAGCATTTCGGCCGGGCAGGATCCGGTGCGCCGGGAGACGGGCCCGGCCGGCGATGCGCAGAGAAGATCCCCGCTGGGGTCGTGCGGCTCGGCCCGCGGGCGGCTGGGGCTCCGCTCCCGGCCAGAGGCAACTCTTCGGACTTGGAGCGCCACGCGACGCTTTCACAACCCGCATCCCACCCTCGGCCGCCACCTCCTCCGCTCCCGGACCCAGAGCGAGGAGTCGCGGCGGCGGGGCCAGAGGTGGCTGGGAGCAAGTGGGAGGGCGTCTGGGGCGCCCCCACCACAGCCCCGGCTCCTCTTAACAAAGGCGAAAAGCCCGGCCCCAGCCGGGGGACCCGCGTAGCAAGGAGAAGGAAAAGATCAACACCTACCACTGCTGCTCCAAGTCCCAGTCCCTGAAAAAGTCGAATAGATCCATAGCGGCCGGGCGGCGGCGGCGGCGGCGGGCGGGCGTCCGTCCCTGCTCGCGGCGGGTTGGCGCGGCTCTCGGCGCGACTGGCTCGCTGCTCTCGGCGGCCCGGCTCTCCGGCCCTCCCGCCCGGCTAAAAGTGCCCAGGCCGCATCGGTGGCGGCAGCGGGCGCCGGGGGTGCCCGGTCCTGCGCTCCGGAGCGGCGGCGGCGGTGGCACGGGGCTGGCGAGTGCCCGGCTGCCCGCTCGGGTCCGCTCGCTCCGCGGCTGCCCGCGCGCCCAGCGCCCCGACGCTGCGGCGGCAGGCGCTGGGGGTGCCGCAGGGGCGCCGCCTGGCGGGCTGCGGGCCGGCGGCGGCGGCGGCGGCGGCGGCGGCCGGGCAGGCAGCGGCGCGGCGCGGCGCGGCGGCCAGGGCGGCGGCGGCAGCGGCGGCGGCGGCAGCGGCGGCTGCACAGGCGGCGGCGGCGGCGGCGGCCGCGGCAGCATCACACTTACACACTCACAGGGGGCGGAGCTTGGGCAGCCCGAAGCCGCGACATGGAGCCGGCACGTTATCGGCCCGGGATCTGGCAGGGGCTCGCGGAGCCCGCCCTCGCCGCCCGGGACCCCCCTCTGTCAAAATCAGCTGGCGAGAGCGGCCGCCCGGCTGGGGACCCGGGCCCGATCCCGAGGGGCGGCCGCAGGGGTGCGGGAAGGGGGGCTCGCGGCACAGGCTTCAAGGAGGGAGCTCCCCCCTGCTCCGAACCCCCGCCCACTCCCACCGCGGGAGTTACTGTTTGGAACCAGAAAAGAGCGCACTAACCGCTGCGGGGACGGGGGCTCGACCCCCCGCAGCCTGGGGACTCTCCTCCGGCTCCCGAGCACCGGAGCAAACTTTGGCGGGCCCGAGCATCCCTCGGGCCCGCGGCGCAGAGCACGCGGGGCCGGGAAGGAGAAGGCGGTCACCTTCACCGTGTCACCAGGCGTGCCGCAGTGCCGTGCCCGGCTGCCTGGCGCGGCGCGCACCCAGTAGGTCCGCGAGCTTTGGGCCCTGGATCCCGTGGGCTGCAAGGAGAGGCGTGAGTGACGCGGCCCCCGCGTGAACTACGGGTTCGGGGTCAGGGCGCTGGGAAACTCGATTGCACTACCACCTTCTCGGCACAGCCGCCACGTGCCCGGGGCAGAGGACTTCTGCTCTTTCCTCCTCTGGGAAATGGGAAGGGCGCTGGATGTGTTCCCACTAGCCCACCCACCGGCTGCCCGTCTCCCTTCTGGCCGGAGAATCTTCTTCTCCAGGTTCAGCTTGCTTCTCGCTTAAGCCTCTAGTGCTGCTTCAAGACGGGGTGCATCCCTCTGGCCAATGCCCTCAGGAAAGGCTTCCTGGCCTAGGAAGGGACAAGGGGTGTCGGAAGGGACGGGACCCGGTTCTGGCGTTTCGGGAACAGTAGTACTCTGCGGTCCCAGACATCTCACTGGCCTCTTTCTTGTTGTTCTACAGAAGGAATCGTGTAAGTGCATTACTGAAAGCTTAAGTCTAGGGCTTTCTTAGGAACGGCAGGAGGAGCAAGGTGCCAATTCTGATCCTATCAGTGACTCTGTGTGACTGAGCAAAGTCTCTTCTCTGGGGCTCATTTTCTTCATCCGTCAAAAGCAGACTTGATCCAGCTGCCATCTGGCTCTTGCCACTCTGGCCATTCTCCTTCCTGTTTGACTGTGCAGAATCTCAGAATCATCCAGATAGTTTTGCTTTGCTTCCTTCCCCCCTATCCAGGAGAAATGGATGTACTGAGCCTGGATACGCTGCTCAAGATGTGACATTTCTCCCAGAGGGAGAACTAGCCAGGCGGCCAGGCTCTCGGAAGCCCATGTAGGGCTACATGAAGTAGAGTGCTACAGCTTTGAAGAAATGGATGCCTTCAGAATCTGAACTCCAAGGGGCCCTAAATATCACCTCTTTTGCAATCTTTGTAAGAGAAAGAAAGCAAGTCAGGAACATACAGAAACAGGGCACTAAGATATGGCTACTCTAGCATCCACTGAAGGCTCTGTTCACATGTTTATTTCTTTTGCATAACACTGCGTTCTTTACAAATACTAGCTGACTGCAAACCAACCAGTGAGCAGCCACGGGAAGACTACATTTCAAATCACCTTATCAGTTTAGCTTCTTGCAAACTCCTCTGGTCAAAGACTCCACCGCAAAAGAGCTATTGGCAAAATTGGTGCAGAGGATTTTCAGATTCTCTCTGTAGCTTGTTTATTCGTGGGAGTTCCAGTCTTCAGCTCTAGCCTGTGAGCCCTTGAGGAGGCAGGGACTGCCCCGCTCAGATCCCTGGTACCCAACCTTTGCGCCCTCAGTAAATGATTTCCAAATTGGATTTGATTGCTAATAATGATTGTTGCGGGGGCTAGTGCTTGATCTGCTAGAAAATCCTTAGAGGAAAACCAGAAGGTCTACAATTAACATTTAAATGCAGTGATTATGGTCACTTTGTATGCACTCTTCTCACCAGATTATATTTTTTTGTGGAAAGACAAAAAATACAGAAAATGCTGGGTAAATCCATTTCCAACCGAAATAAAGCTGCTCCTTTAAGAGATGCAGCCCCCCCATCACCCCACTGGTGCACTTTCTTCCCAATCAGCGGGAAGAGCAAGCAGAAGCAGAAGGAGCCAGGAACAGAAGTGCCCGCGGGAAGGAGAGAAGAGACAGTGGTGTGTGCCGCTGCTTCAGACAAGGGGCAGGGTCTTTCTCTCCCCGAAATCAAAACCAGCAGGGAAGGCTGGGGTGGGCAGAAGGGGCTCCACTCCCAGCCACTCTCCTGGAATAGGGAGGACCCGAGGGAAGCCGCAGGAAGGGGCCAGGCTGTCCCCGAGGCCAGCCAGGCCACCCAGGCCCAGCTTGCACTCACTGGCAGTGCTGGCTCCCAGATGGGGGCTTGTGTGGCCTTCTCCCTTCCTCCTCTCCCAGCCCAGCTCTGATGGGGCCCCAGAGCCCTACAAGCCCGCTCTCTAGTGGACCTTCAGCTACACCTCCAAGCCCTGCTGCCCCAGGCACTCTGGTGGGAGGCGAGGGGAAGCGGGTTGTAGGGAGAGCAGTAGCAACAAACGGAAAAAGGCTGTCTGCAGGCAGAGCAAACCACTGCTGTCAGACCGGTGGCTCAGCCATCTCTCTATTCCCTGGGGTCAGCTTGCTTCCCTCCTCTTCCAGTCCCCGGGGCATCTTAGCTACAGAAGCCTCCTCTGGGCCACATGATTGTCCTGCCTTTACCTGGAAAAGCCCCTCTCTGATCAGGCCACACAACTCTTAGCGCAACCTAATATTCCAGAAATTGCACCCTCTTCACTTTGGCCCTTCTCTCTCTCTCTCTCTCTCTCTCTCTCTCTCTCTCTCTCTGTTGGCTTCTCCTATTCTCTCTGACCAGGATCCCTCCACACCTCACCGACCTCCCATATTCAAAAGTCCTGACCCAAAGACCCTCCTGGGACGGCCACTGGCCCAAGAGAAAGCCATCTTTTCAGAGAGGAAAGAATCAAAACAGAGACTTCATGACTCAATCCCTTGAGGTAAAACCAGAAATCTTTTTTAAAGAGAGGCTTGATTGTGTAGAAATGCTGATTCTCAGACTTTCTAAAGTGAGAGTTTTGACTTGATTTACTTTTAAAGGAGTTTGATTTGGAGTCTCCCACTACTAATCTTCATTTCAAAGAACTTGAAATCTTCCATTCTTAACAGGTGTAGTAAAGGCACCAACACGCAAGTTCCAGGAGCTAGTGTCTAAAATGAAGATGAATTTAAGAAAACTTCACTGTGGATGTCAGTTCCAAAAAATGAACATATCAACAGTGCGTGATACGTGTGTCTTCCTGTCACACCTCCGATTTACCCTTAGAATATTAAGCATTTGTGGGGCACCCGGGTGGCTCAGTCGGTTAAGCGTCCGACTTTGGCTCAGGTCATGATCTCATGGTTCGTGGGTTTGAGCCCCGCATTGGGCTCTGTGCTGACGGCTCAGAGCCTGGAGCCTATTTCGGATTCTGTGTGTCCCTCTCTCTCTGACCCTCCCCTGCTCATGCTGCCTCTCTCTCTCAGAAATAAATAAAACATTAAAAAAAAAAAAGAATATTAAGCATTTGTTTCTGACCTGGTGAGTTACACTAGGAGAAAATCCTGATCAAGGTAACAGCTCATCTGAGGAAGCCTGCTTGAGAGACTTCCGTGGGCTCCATTTTGGGAAGCATCACCTTCCACAACTGTGGATATTCACCTGGCAGAACGGCCTGGTGCTGTCGTGAGTTTGGAAGGGACCAGTGTGACTCTCGGAATCTGAGGTCGTTATCACATGTGGGCGAGATAATCCAGAATGATTCTCTTCGAAGGAGCATTTCGATCCTTTCTAACTTGTTCCATGCAAGGGCTCCCAGAAGCTGGAAACCACGAGGGCAGGGCCTAGGTCTGTGTCGTCGAAGCCCAGCACAGAGTCTGACGTGTAGCGAGTTCCCGCAGGTTCGATCGAACCAGTCTCTGTGAGGGTGGCAATCCCAGGAGTTGTGAAGGTAGGATGAGCCTCATGAATATACGTATGTAATTTTTTCACAACTTCTGGTTCTACCACTTTGTACTCTGAACCTCAATCATGTATCACAAGTGAAAGTCCCTACTTGGGCTTTCTGATTATTGTAGACAGTGACCCCCTCTCAGAAATCTTCCTTCATCCCTGGCTCTGGGTGCCTATTGGGTCCTAAATATCCACTCCCACGTAACTTTATGTCCGTCACTGCTTAGTTAGGTGTATAGTAGTGAAAACAATGGTGTCATGATTTTCTACAGTACATTCCTACGACTCTTTGTACATCTTTAGCATGAAAATAAAGAGGTGGTGTTGACTGCACTTTTATTATGGACCAGGGGCTATGCTAAGCACTTATTATTATTATGCATATCTATCTTGCAGGAGGAATCTGAGGCTCTCAGAAGCTGAGTACTTGCCTGGAGTTACAGAGCTCATCAGTGCCACAGCCAGGCTTTGTCCCTAAGTTGGTTTACTGCCAAAGCTCAGGTCTAATCCCTGCTGCCCCACAGCCCCCACTCTACATGAGCAAAGGATTTCCTCTCACTGTAGTGGGGGGTGAGGAGTAAGCAAGGAAGGGACCATTATCTCCATTGGATGGTTGAGGCACCAGGTTAAGTGACTTTGCCAAGATCATAGAATGGCAAAACTGAGCAACTGAAGCTAAGATGTCGTCATCTGAGCTCCAAGTCCAGCATACACTCCCCTCACCACAGTATTGTTGATAGTCCCCGGGCCACTCCATGGGCTCTAACACCCTGGAACTTGGGGACTGCACTGGCATCAGTTAACTGTTGGATTAAAAAAAAAAAAAAAATTCTCATGGTGCAATTTCCCTGATCTCAACCGTGGCTGACCTGGGGGAAAGGCAGTTAGCTGAACGATGCCCTCATACTAAAGAAAGTCAGTCAGGCAACAGGAAATAAGAAGATAGTGGAGCAATTCTTGCTTCATCACTTAAGGAGACTCAGATGGGTCTTTTTCCTGGAGATTAGACATCTAGGTCTGAGATAGTCTTTAGGCTGACTGCGGGGGTGTGCACGGTGGCTTGGCTATGACACAGCACTGGGAAATCCTCTTCTGCATAGACCTTGCTGCTGTAGAACTGAGTCCACAGCTCTTTCTCATGACTTCTTGAGGACTCCATCCCCTTGTCTACAAATGAAGGGGGTTGGAAACGCTCCCTCTCTAATATTCTAGGGCTCCTTGGTTTGAAGTGCCTTTATACAACACCTTTCCCCACCCTCCGTTCATGACCAAATGCAGACTGGTAATTTATAATGATGAGAGAGATGAAGCGAAGAGTCCCCTCAATTACCCAGGTCAGTCATCTCCATTCCTGATCCAGTGACTGGGAAATCTCCTTCCTGGGGCTCAGAGCCCTGTCCCTGGGCAGCTCTCATAAACCCATTCAGCCGTGTGAGTGCCGAGATCTCTTCCCGGAGCCCACTCTGTAAGGCTAAAGGGCTGGATTCCAGAGGGAAGTCAAGCATCTTCCCAGTGGCCAGAGAGAGGGAACCTAATGTCTCTGAAAGTGCTTTGTAAATGGTAGAAAGCCTCCTACAAATGCGTGCTCTCTTCATCCCTCTGGCTGCTGTCTCAGAGGCTTCTCCATCAGGTGGGATCACCCATGCTAAGTGCACTGGGAGTGTTTGTAGGGATTTCCTTCGTGTTTCTGTTTTTGTTTGCTTGTTTGGCAAAGGGTCACATGTGCTGTGGCATCCAGAGTCTGGTTAATGAGCTGCAAGTTTTGATGGTGTCAAAATAATATTAGGAAATATAAACGTGTTTTTACTTAATAATCATTTCTTGGAAAGGGTTCAGGTTATTGATTTTCATGTTGAAATATTTAAGAGTTCTAAATCAGTGTGTTTGTTTAAAGCTTCCTGGTTCTTAGCATCATGTGAAACCTTTATTGTTCTGTTAAGTTGCTAACAGTCAAATCTTCAGCAATGGCATTAGAAAAAATAAAATGCCGACAGTAAACTTTCAGCTGCTCTGCCTTTCTATTTTCAGGAAGTGGAATGCACTGATAAGTCCTTCATGCTTTGACGTACTCTCTTCTTTCTTTCAGCTTTACTGAGGTGTAATTGAGAAATACAAACGGTATATGTTGGGGCTCCTGGGTGGCTCAGTGGGTTAAGTGTCCGACTTTGGCTGAGGTCATGATCTCATGGTTCATGAGTTTGAGACCCACGTTGGGCTCTCTGCTGTCAGCAAAAGGTACCACTTTAGCCCCTCTGTCCCTCTCTCTCCCCCTACCTGACTCACACTTTCTCTCTCTCAAAAAGAACCATTTTTTAAAGTTGTATATATTTAAGATGTACAAAGTGATGGCTTGATATTTGTATATATCATGAAATGAATATCACAATCAAGCCAATTAACACATCCATCACATCATACGGTAATTCTGTGTGTGTGTGTGTGCGTGTGTGTGTCTGTGCGCGCACGCGTGTGCGCATGCACATGTTTATGTGGTGCGAACACTTAAGATCTACTCTTTTAGCAAATTTCAACTATATAGTACAGTGTCAATAACTTTAGTGACCATTAGATCCCTACAGTAGATCCCTATACATCAGCTGAACATTAGATCCCCAGAACTTATTCATCCTTTAACTGAAAGTTTCATGGATACGCATTAGAGGAACAATTAGTCCGGTTGTTCCACAAGGGAAGGGGGAGCCGAGGCATCAGCACTGGGAAAGTCTGCCTGATCACCTGACCTCCTGGGAATTGCTGCTCCGAAGAGGCCATGCTGTCCAGCCACTCGGTGGTTCTCCCTTCCTCTTTTCACAGTAGTTGAACCAGATCAGGATGATGTAGGAGAGACTCAGAGTCAGCTGGACTGGAGATGTGGGGCCAAGAAGGCTTTCCACCACTTACCCAGTGGCCGTGCTTAGCCTCTCTCTTTCCTAATCCTACTACCACCTGAACGAATCAGACACCTTTGGGTCTACTGCCAATGATAACAGAATCTGTGAAGAAGCAAGTAGGCCCTGCCCATTTCTACCCAATAGTCTACTTTACTTTGCTACCAGGGATCTAATTAAAAGGTGTCCTCCAGTCCAAAGCTACTTCCTCTAAGACACTACAGCCAATAAAAGGGCCACATCCCTTACCCCTTCAGGGTGTCACACTAGAGCCTCAGTTAGCCTTCCCATATGTCATCTCGCTAGACTTTGTGACCTTGCTTATTAGAGCATGTTTTTGTTTTTTTTTCTTAAATTTGAATTTGTCAGCAGGATGATGCCCCCGAGATTGCCTTTTCCTTTCCTGTCATCACTTAGTTTTATAGATCTTAGAATCATTGAACGTCAACGCGACCAGCAACCTTACTGACTCTCTCTAGCCCAGCAGAGGCCTAGGTTCCACACCAAGATCATACAGCTATACCCAAGCCAGAACCGTAACCATGTCTCCTGAGCCTCAGCTAAATGCGCAAATCATGCCATCCTGAAATCTCAAGCCATTGAGTCTCATGCCATTTTTAATTACATTATAAAATACTTCTTATTTGAACTATTAATTAACGAAACCATAATCCTTTGGAGAAAGTGCAAATTTCCACCCAACAGTCTATAAGAGAATTGTCGAGGTTGTTGTTTGTTCTGGGATTGATAGTCTTTAAGTCAATAACTGTCAACAAGTGTTCATTAAGCTCCAAAAGGTCCCAAATTATGTAGACACTTTGCCCCCTGGCACTGCTTGAAGAGACAAACAGCAAGCTCTCCGTAGAAAACACATGCAATTTACCTTACTTAAAGCAGGCCTTCCTGGAATGAATTCTACTGGCTCTGTTGAGTGTAAGGTACCAAAGTAGTTCTCAATTAAAGAATAAAACCAAAAACAAAGCCACAGGCTCTGGAGAAGGAAATGCTCTGACATATTTTCCTTTTCCATTAATCGCATTAATAACGTGTGTTTTCTCCAACATGGTACACTTTACACAGTAAATGTTATGAACATCCTGCCAATATAGGACCTACATGCTTTCTGTTTTCCCAAATCCCTCTTCTGATTTCTATCAGGATAGAATTCTTCGCTCCCATTTCTGATTTGCTGAACCGTGGTTGGGCAAATGGTTCCCATCGACCAAATGGCAACCATATTCCATCTGCAAATCAGGCAAACCTTTTGCCTACTTCGGTCATCCACCTGAAATGCATCAGAGATAAATGTGGTGCGTGCGAGGAAAATCTTTTTTTGAAAAAAATCTTGCGACCCCATATGCAAGAGCTTGCGAAGGACGGGCGTGGTACCTGGTGTTTTCCTTCCATTCCCACATACCGACCACAGTTTTGGCTAGAGTATCTGCTTTCAACCTAATGCATATTTTTAGTGAGTGGGTTTTATTTTTTCAGATACATTAGCCTGTATTAATAGGCTTCCTATTCTTCTATCCAGTTAGAAGCCATGCATAGCACTCAACATAGTGTAGTTCCTCTAAATTCACTGATAGAATAATGATAAAAATGTTCTGCAAGAATTCTGTTTACAGTTAACATTTTCTAAGGCTGAGGAGGCAAGTAGGGCAGTTTATAGGGACAAGTCTGCGATATCAATGAGACTTGAAGATAACCATAAAATAAGGAACAAACTTTTGAGGGTGAGTCCATTCATCAAGACCTGGTATTCCTCTTGGACCACGAGCAGAATTTCAATCAACAATCAATCAGTATGGTTAAGACCATGCAGCTATTGTAGTGTATAAACAGCAGCTTTCTCTACGAGCAGGGGATAATATATAAAACTTTTAAAGTTTTATGGAGTTCACAGGTGCCAAAGAATGTGCCTTCAGGCAAAATAAAATCATGTGGGTGCCATTACCTGACATTCTGAACTATAGAAATATGTCCTCTATACACTGTGATGCATTGACATGTAAATATCAGGGTTGACATTGATGCAGAGACATACAAGATGTTGAAAATTGCTGAAAACCTCACAAAAGTTTTAAACTAACATAAATATTCTCCTCATAGAGTGTTAGAGCTTGAAGAAACCCTGGGGACTGTGGATCAGTGATGGCATTTTGCCTCTACCAGAAAGGATCAGAGGGGGAAAATGAGCAGAACACAGTTTGAAAGGTTTATAAGGAACAGAGTCAAGCTTCTAACCCATGTGTACTGGGCCCAGGGCCCGTTCCTCTCCATCCCATGCTCCTCCACGAAACTCACCAATAGCTGGGATTCTTTAGCAATGAGTCAGTCCTACAGATGAAACATCCAAAACTAGGGGAGGTACTGAGTCCACAGGCACATGAGGAAAATCTGTTCAATCATTACAGCTACATTTACGAAAGGCTTGTGATGCTCCAAAAAACTGTTGTGTTCTGAATGGAAAAGGCATGCTGCACAACTATAGGCATGGCACGGTCCTGAACTACACAGAACACACGCGTAGGAAGAAGACTGGAGCCAATGCATCAAAAAGTACATAGTAGTCTCTAGGGGGAAGGTGAGGGCATGAGATTTGCGTGAATTTTTTCTTTCCTCATCTGTGTTTTTCAAAATTCGTTTGCAATTCTCCTGCATTACCTTTTAATGTTCAAAATTACACTTTCATATGAAAGAAGTTTATCTGTGCACAGATTGGACTAGGGTCTCCTCAGAAGCCCCAGGGCCAATCCCCCCTGGGGACCAAGGACCTGCCTTCTTTTCTACGAGATGTACTTTAGTGGAGATCTCCTCAGTGAGATATATTCCTGGGAAGGGGTGAAAGGGACACTTGATGTCCAGAGGATTCCATCAAAAGAAATGGAAAGGGGTGAGGCAAGATGATAGCAAAGTCCTCATCATACCTGATTCAAAGTTTTTAAGACTTTGTATATTCATACTAACATCCAAAACTCAGCAAGGATCCCTGACAGAACCACCACAGCAACTCAGGCCAGCGAACGGAAGCTATGAAAGTGCAGAAATTTAAGGCCATTTATTCCCAAGAAGGCTTAAGATTGTGTGTGACCCCAGGGTTTCACTGTATTCCCCTGGAAGGTGGGTTCTGTTTCTGTTTAAAATTGATTATTATGTTTATTCTTTATTTTCTGTTTTCCCCATCAGAAAGATAGCTTCACAAGAGGAAGCAGGTTTGTCTGTCTTTTTGGGTTTTGCTTTTTATTTGCAAATGATTTTAGACCTGGGGAACAGTTGCAAAAACAGTACAGAGAGCTGCCATATACTCTACCCCCAGCTCCCCCTAATGTTAACATCTTACAAGGCCACACTAAAATGATCAAACCCAGGAAATTAAAATTGGTATGATTTTAGTAACTGAGCTACAGAAACCATTCGAATGTCACCACTTTTCCCCTAATGTCATTTTTTTTCCTGTTTAAGAGTCCAATCTGGGATCCCACATTGCATTTATTTTACTTTACTTTATTTTATTTTTTGAAGAGTAAGAGCATACGAGCAGGGAAGTGGGGCACAGAGACAGGGAAAGAGAGAGTCTCAAGCAGACTCCATGTTTGGCACAGAGCCCCCCGCGGGGCTCGACCCCATGACTTTGGCAGGGCCGACACCATGAACCCTGGGATCATGACCTTCGCTGAAGTCAAGAGTCTGATGCTCTACTGACTGAGCTACCCGGGTACCCCCCGCATTGCATTTAGATGTCCTCTCACCTTAGCCTCCTCCAATCTGTGATGGTTTCTAAGTCTTTCCTTAGAAAGATGTTAATGACCTTGATACTTGAAGAGCATAGGCCAGTTGTTTTAAGAATGTCCTTCAATTTGAGCTTGCCTGGTATCTTCTCATGACTAGACTGAGGTTATGCAATTCTGGTAAGGATATCAAAGAAGTAATACCATACCTTCTTAGCACATTATATAATGGGGTTCCTGGTGCTAACATGTTATCACTGCTGATGTTAACCTCGATCACCTTGTTAAAGTGTCTGCTGGGTTTCTCCACTGTAAAGTAACGACTTTTCCCACTGTGATAATAAAGACTTTGGGGAAGATACTTTGAGACTGTGGGAATAATCTGTTTCTCCACAAATTTCACCACTTTTAACATCCGTCAGTGGATCTTGCTGCAACAATTATTATTGTGATGTTTCAATAGTGATTTTCTATTTCCCTTTCCTTCTTCATTTATCAATTGGCATCATTCTCTAAGGGCTGCCCCTCCCCCCATTTATTGTATTATTCACATCACCATGGACTCAAGTACACTTATTATATTTTGTGAAGTATAATCGAATACTATTATTATTTATTTTGCTTCTCTGATTGTACCATATTTGGCCATTAGGAGCTCTTTTAGTTGGGAACTTGTTTTCCTGTTGACACGTACCCATCCTTTTGAGCAATTCTTTATTCTAAGTTACCACAACATGTTCAAGACTCATTTGTATTTTCTTTGCCCCAGCTCTGGAATCAACCACTTCCTAAGGGGTCTCTGATTGCTTTCATGGGAGCAAGGTATTTAGAAACCAAGATCTGGGCACTAGGTGTGCTCATTGCTACTGGGGTATCATCGCTCCTACATCTCTCAGCACACAGAGCTGGGAAGTGTGTGTGTGTGTGTATGTTTGTGTGTCTATGTGTTTCTGTGTGTGAATTGTCTAGTCTGGTTTTTTACCCATTTATTATATTGCACTGTTTAATGTTTGTCCCTCAATTTTTAAGAATTCTTTATATAGTAAGATTATAAGCCTTTTTGTCTGTTGTGTATGTTGCAAATAATTTTCGCCCGGTTTGTCTGTTGTCTTTGACTTTCCTACAGTGTTCCTTGCCATGTGTTTTTTAATTGTATGTAGTCAAATTCATTGATCTTTTCTTTTATTGGCTCTGGATTTTGAGTCATAATTATGAAGGCATTCCTTACATCAAATTTAAATTGGAATTCACCCAATATTCTTCCAGTACTTGTATGGTTTCATTTAGTGACATCTGGATCCCAATCCATTTGGTATCTATTCATGTCTTTCATGTGAATAGAAAGGACTTTTTTTTTTCAAATGACTTCCCAGTTTTCCCAGAAATTCTTATGAAAAAGTCCATCTTTATCCCAGTGATATGACACCTTTGTCACACATTAAATTACTATTTTCTTCAATATTTTACTCATGAATGAGTAGTAAATTTTGTTAAAAGTTTTTTTTTTCAGCATCTATGGAGATAATTATATGATTGCTTTCCTTAGATCTATAAACCCACTGTACTAATGAATATCTTATTATTAAACCAAACTTACATGCCTGGAATACATCTCACATGGTCATGGTATACTATTTAGATAATACGGTATTAGGTTCTGTTTGCTAATATTTTATTTAGTATTTTTGCACTGATATTCATGGGTGATCATGTTTTCTAGTTTAATTATTTAATACTGACTTCATCTAATTTAGACATCCATGTTATACTTGCTTTGTAAAAGAAATTTAAAAGTTTTCCTTTTTTTTTTTTTTTCAATGCTCAGGAATGATTTATAGCACACTGGGAAAAACTGGTATTGGAAGATTTGGTAGAATTCCCCTGTAAAATCATTTGAGCCTGGTGTTTCTTTGGGTGTGAGGGTAAAACCTTAAAACTTTCTATATTCCTTCAGTAGCAGTTGGTCTGCTTAGCTTTCTAAATCAAAAATCAAAAAGCTCATTTTCACTAATCTAGATTTTCATAAGAAATCATGCACTTCATTAAGGTTTTCAAATGTTTTTACATTCAGATATGAAAAATAATATCTTAGGTTTTATTTAAAGTTCTTCTCTCTTACCTTTGCTTATTTTACACACTTTTATTTTCTCCTATTTTTCTTTATTGATTTAACTATTTTGATGATTTTTAAGAAAAAATATCCAATGATTTTATTAATTAAATCTATTTTTCTATTCTCTGCTTCATTATTTCCTGTTTTTAACTATATTATTTTCTTCCTTGCTCATTTTTTTAAAAATGTTTTTAAATGTTTTATTTATTTCTGAGAGAGAGAGAGAGAGAGAGAGAGAGAGAGAGAGAGACAATATGAACAGGGGAGAGTCAGAGAAAGAGGGAGATACAGAATCTGAAGCAGGCTCCAGGCTTTGATCTAGCTGTCAGCACAGAGCTTGACATGGGGCTTGAACCCATGAACTGTGAGATCTTGACCTGAGCCGAAGTCGGATGCTTAACCGACTGAGCCATCCAGGCGCCCCTTCCTTGTTCATTTCTGTTTACTTTGATCTTTTTCTCACAGTTTTTTTTTTTTAGCTAAGTATTTCATTTCTTTTCAGTCTTTCATTTTTATTGAGAAGACTGTATAGTACACTGCATTATTCCCTGATTACTGTTTTGAATGTATTCTATAGATTCTTATGTGTAGTGTGTTCGATATAATTTATTTTTTAAATTCTATAATGTCAATTTACATTTTCTATTTTACTGAAGAGCTGTTTGATAGAAGGTTTTCTTAATTTCAGTTTGAAGAGCAATTTTCTATTTTTATTTTGTTAACAATGTCTACTTTTATTATATTGTGATTAGAGAGTATTATTTGCAATGTCTTTGCTTTATGGAAGTTACTGATATTTTCTTTATGTTCTAGTATCAGTCAATATTGTGCCCATGCCGTGGTTTACTGAGAGAATGTGTACTTGTTCTTATAAGGGAATTCAATATATACCCATAGAATCCACCCAACTGATTATATTGCTTAGCTCCTCTCTCTCCCTGCTTAATTATTGTCCACTTCATCTTATTGTACACTGAGAGTGGTTTATTAATCTCTGCATTATTAGTGTCATCTCCTGTAGTTTTTGCTTCCTAAAGGCGGTTGATGTCTTATTTGGTACATAAATATTCATAAATGATATGCTTTATTGTGAATCATGGCTTTTAGCACTAATATGTATCCTTATGTCTACAAGAAACCCATTTTAAATATAAATTAAATGGATAGGTTAAAAGTAAGATATAAAGAGAGGTGTAACATGCAACCAGTAACCAAAAGAAAGCTATATTAATTTCAGACAAAGGAGACATCGGAATATCATCAGGGATAAAATGGACATTACATAATGATAAGAAGGCAATCTTCAAGAAGATATAACCATCTTAAATGTTTATACACATAACAACAGAGCTTCCAAATACATGAGGCAAAAATACTGATCAATTTGAAAGGATAAATAGACAAATATATAGTTACAGTAGGAGATTTCAAGATTCTTTTCTCAAAACAAGTAGGCAGAACATCAGAAAGTATACAGATAACCTTGGGACGCCTAGCTGGCTCAGCTGGTAGAGCATGCAACTCAAGGCCGTGAGTTTGAGCCCCATGTTGGGTGTCGAGATTACTTAAATAAACTTTTTTAAAAAGACAGTATATAGATAACCTGAAAAGACACTACTAATCAACTTTACCTAACTGATATTAATAGAATGCTCCACCTGGTGACAGCATACACACACACACACACACACACATACACACACACACACACACATTCTTTCTAAGAGTACATGGACTATTGACCAATGATATACCATAATCTGAGCCATAAAACAAAATTTAAATTTAAAAGAATACAGATAATAAATTACATCCTTAGACAATAACAGTTTTAATGCAAAAATCAATAACATAATGGTATCTGGAAAATGCCCAAATATTTGGAAGTTAAACAACATACTGCTACTAAGTAACCCATAGGTGAATGAGGCATCCTCAGGGGAAACTGAAAAAGTATTTTGAAATGAAAAATAGGAATACAGCATATCAAAATCAGTGGGACACAGTTAATACAGTGCCAGAGAGAAATTTATAACATTAAGTGCATAAAGTAAAAAAAAAAAAGGAGTAAGATCTAAAATTACTAATCTGAGCTTCCACCTTAAATCAACAAAGAAGAGCAAATGAGACCCAAAACAAGGGAAAGGAAGTAAATACTAAAGATTAGAAAGAGGTCAATTAAATTGAAAACAAACACAATGGAGAAAATCAGCGAAACCAAAAGATGGTTCTTTGAAAGATTAGTAAAATTGATAGAAGTCCGGCCAAGAAAAAGCCAACAACAAAAAAACTCTTCTACTAAATCACAGTTAACGTTTTGTGGCTTGAAACCTACTTTGTCTGGAATCAGCACCATTATCTCTTGGTTTCCATTTGAAGCTATGCTTTCCTTCATCCCTTAGGTTTTAGCCATTCCAGATCAAGTTGCTTTAGGTCCAACTTTGTATATGGCTTAGAGTTGGATCCTGTGTTATGAGTCAACCAAAGTATTAAGAATTAATTAAGGATGAAGCTTATCTGCATCTATTGATATGACTGATAGGTTTTCTCTCAAATCTGCCATGATATTGTATCATTATGCTTATTTTGCTATATTTTGGGTGCCTTTCCCTACAAGATAGAAATACTTTTCTTTTTCTTTTATAATTTTCTTCTGTTATTTAGGAACACCTGTACCTTCTCTCCAGTGGTTACCATTGTTTGTATCCTTTGTTAATATACCTGGCATTCTTTTTTTTTTTTTTATTTTTTAACGTTTATTTATTTATTTATTTATTTATTTTTTATAAACTGCCTCATCTATTTTATATTCTTTATTACTTTTTTTTAAAATGTTTTATTTATTTCTAGGAGAGAGAGAGACAGCGTGAGCAGGGGAGGGTCAGAGAAAGAGGGAGTCACAGACTGAAACAGGCTCCAGGCTCTGAGCTGGCAGTCAGCACAGAGCCTGACACGGGGCTCGAACCCACAAACCGCGAGATCACGACCTAAGCGAAAGTCGGACGCTTAACCGACTAAGCCACCCAGGCGCCCCAACGTTTATTTATTTTTGAGACGGAGAGAGACAGAGCACAAGCTGGAGAGGGGCAGAGAGAGAGGGAGACACAATCTGAAACAGGCTCCAGGCTCTGAGCTATCAGCACAGAGCCCGTCATGGGGCTCGAACCCATGAACCGCGAGATCATGACCTGAGCCAAAGACGGTCGGCAAACGGACTGAGCCACCCAGGTGCCCCAACATACCTGGCATTCTTGTTTAGTCTTTTACTGTGTGGTTTACCTGTGTTTCCCAATTCCCTTAATGCACACCTATTGCCTTTCCCATTTCCTCTTTCAGTCTCCTCCCTCCACCTAATGATGACTGGATTGTTTCTACTCTGTCACAAATATATAGTTTTGTGTAATAATATCCCACCAGAATTCTTACTTTCTGTCTTAGTTATATTTTAATATGCTCACTGCCAGTCCTTTGCAAAAGTTTCCCGGGCCTTGGATGAAACTCGCCCCCTACAGTATTCCTCAAAGTGAGCTGATGAATTCAGAATACTCTGAGTTCTTGTACATTGCAAACTGGTTTTCTGTTGTCCGGAAACTTGAAGGACACTTGGTAGTATATATCATCCTCGGTTCATACTATCTTTCATTGAGTCTGGTTTTTGTTTTTGGTTTTGTTTTTTAATGCTCTGCTCCTCCATTGTGCCCTGCTTTGTGCACCATTTTTGAAAAGTCTGTCAGTCTACTTGTTTTATAAGCTAATTGATCTTTTCGCCTGGAGGCCTTGAAGATTTTGTTTTTGAAATCTAATATTTTTACCAGGTCATGTTTTAGAGCTGATCATTCTCTGTTAATTTCCCTAGGTAGGCATGGGTCAATTCAGGTCTTTTTCTATTTCTGGAAAGTTTTCTTACTTTTTAGTTTTAAATCTTAGCTCTGTGTCTGTGTTTTTCTTTTCTTCTCCAGGGACTCCAATAATACAAATACTATTCCTTCTTTGCCTCTTGTCCCTTTCCACTGCCTTCTCTATGACCATTTTTACTTACTTCTTCATGGCATTTTTCTTCTTTTGGTTTTATCTCCCTGCCTTTTTCATGTTAAAATATTCTCCCTCCCTTGTGCCCCTTGTAATTTCCTCTTATGAGATGACTTTTTCTTTTTTCTCATTTATTTCCAAAGTCCATTCAAGTCTCTTTATTTCACCTTGTTTTCAGTCCATTTCTACTTTATGTTTTTGAATTTCTGATTCAACGTCGTTTTTTATAGCCCTAAGAGCTTGTCTGAGTATATTTAATTATGTCTTCTGGTTCACATACAGTTTTTCATACACTTCATGTTTTGTCTCATTTTATTTTGGGGCGGGGGTATTGCCCTCAGTTCCTATATGTTTTTTATTTCTTGATTTTCTGCCACAGGTTTCTTTTCTTTTGTTCATTTTTATGGTATTAGGGCATCTTACAGGACTTCTAATTTAACAGCACTACTATGAACCATACCACACCCACTCAAAATCCATGCACTGAAGCCCTAACCTCAACTGCATTTGGAGACAGGACCTCTAAAGAGGTAATTAAGGCTAAATGAGATCATAAAGAGAAGACTCCTATCCTTTAGGGTTGGTGGCCTTATAAGAAGAGAGAAGAGATGTCTCTTTCTCTTTCTGTTTTTCTCTCTGTCTCTCTCTCCATGCATGCATGCATGCACAGAAGAATGGCCATGTAAGAGCAGTGAGAAGGTGGCTGACTTCAAGTAGAAAGGCCTCACAAGAAGCTGAACCCTGGGGCGCCTGGGTGGCTCAGTCAGTTAAGCAACCAACTTGGCTCAGGTCGTGGTCTCGCGGTCCATGAGTTCGAGCCCTGCGTCAGGCTCTGTGTTGACAATTCAGAGCCTGGAGCCTATTTCAGATTCTGTCTGCCTCTCTCTCTCCCCCTCCCCAGCTCGTGCTCAGTCTCTCTTTGTCTCAAAAATAAATAAATGTTAAAACATATTTAAAAAAGAAAAGAAGCTGAACCCTGCCAGACTTTGACTTTGGACTCCCCAGCCTCCAGCAATGTGAGAAAACAAATGTCTATTGTTGAAGCCCCCCGGTCTATGATATTTGTTATGGCAGCCCAGGCTGACCTAATACAGGTAGCCTCCTCTGTCAGTAGAGCAGAGTTCAGGGAATTCGATAGCGATGGGGTAGAGAGGTTGGAAGTCTGTATATTTTGTGGTTCTCTTTAGTCTTGCAGGAGCCCTAAAATATCCCCCTTTTCCTTTGTAGTCCTCTTGACTACCTCATTGCCAAATGATTCTCTTCTCTTCCTTTTTGTGTTTTCCCCTCCAAAGCTCTGTGTTTTGAAAGCTATTCCTTTATCCCCTGCCTGTCCTTTCACATAATGCCTACCTGTTTAAATAGGGCTTGACCATTTTAAACCACGAGTATCCCTTTAAATCCCATATAACTTGAACTTCCCTCCTTGTGGCTCCCGCTCTGATCTTCCTAGAAACTTTTTCTTTTAGTGTTTTCAAGCTTCATGTAGACAGTCTTTCTGGCAGAGGATTTAAAATAAACCTCAGACCGGTTGCTAACTTCCCTGTTCTGTCTTCCCATAAGTTTTCCTTCATCCCCCTTTGCTTGCCACGGAGCCTCATGGCAGGACAGGCATGGGTTACGGTCTTGAGAGAGCACAGTCCGGACACTGCTGAGTTTTCTCTTTTCACTTACACTTATTTGAAGTTTGGGCGTCTTCTGTCTCCAAGTCATGCTAAGGTCATGCTTTTCATATAGATTCCTTCTTTCTTTCCTTTTTAAAAAAAAAAAATCCTTTTGGAGTATTGAAAGGCAGGTAGTTACATACTATAACCATTATCTGTTGGCTGCTTTATGTTAGCCTGTGTTTAATTTTTTAAATCCTTTTTAATGTCTTTATTTTATTTTTTGAGAGACAGAGACAGAGAGCAAGCAGGGGAGGGGCAGAGAGAGAGGGAGACACAGAATCTGAAGCAGGCTCCAGGCTCTGAGCTGTCAGCACAGAGCTCCATGAGGGGCTCGAACCCACGAACTGCGAGATCATGACCTGAGCCGAAGTCAGACGCTTAACCGACTGAGCCAACCAGGCGCCCGGCCTGTGTTTATTTTTGAAGAAGAGTTTTAAGGATGCTTTTTATTACAACTTGAGAAAAACTAACTTTACTTCCTTTTGTGGAAGGCAGTAATAAATAACAGGAATATTGTTACAACTCGATGGAGAATAAAGTTTGAGCATTCACCTTTGCTGTGGGAGGACTTGCCATTAGCAATAGATAACTCAAATTTTAGAAACAAAAGTGACATCTAATGAAAACGTTCTGGGGTCAGACTCCTCCTTCAAATATACTTTAGAAAGCCTTGTAGACAAACCAAGGTATAGAAGTCATGCATATTTATAAGTAAAAGGGCCTCCATCTTTCTGAAACGATCATGCAGGTTTGTGTCTTATAGTCACTGAGAAGGTTTTTGGCTGAAACTAACAAACACCTGCTGAATAGTCATTGAAACTGTAAGGACATTTGCTGTTAAACAGAGAGGGAGACAAAGCATAAGAGACATTTTAATTTTATTTTTTAAAGTTTATTTTTGAGAGACACAGAGACAGCATGAGTGGGGGAAGGCCAGAGAGAGAGGGACAGAGAGAATCCCAAGCAGGCTACATGCTGTTAGCAGAGAACCCAAGGTGGGGCTCAAACTCACAAAACCGTGAGATCATGACATGAACCGAAATCAAGAGTCAGATGCTTAACCAACTGAGCCACCCAGGTGCCCCACCATAAGAGACTATTAAATACAGAGACCAAACTGAGGGTTGGTGGAGGGGTGTTGGGTGGAGGGATGGGCTAAATGAGGGATGGGCTTTAAGGAGGGTACTTGTCAGGATGAACACCAGTGGGTGTTACATGTAAGTGATGAATCACTAAATTCTACTCCTGAAACCATTATTACATTATATGTTAACTAGCTTGGGCTTAAATAGAAATTTATAACTAATTAAAAATAAAACTTTTAAAAAAGTACATTTACCGTTAACTTAAGCGAAGGTGTGCAACACAGCAGTCTGATAGTTGGGCAGACAGCTCAACAGTGTCCTTGAGGACGTAGGCTCTTTCCCACCTCTGCACTCTGCTACACTCAGGGTCACCTCATGGTACTAGAAGGCTGCTGAAGCTTCAGACATTTCGTTTAAATTTTAGCAAGAAGAATAAAAGGGGGCGGGGAGCACCTGGCTGGCCCAGTCAGAGGAGCATGCGGCTCTTGATCTTGGGGTCATGAGTTCGAGCCTCACATTCATGTAGAGACTGCTTAAATAAATAAATAAATAAATAAATAAATAAATAAATAAATAAACATTAAAAAAAAAAGAATAAAAAGGGGGAGCCACCCATGCCCTGTTATCAGGAAAGCACAAACACTCACTGAGTCCTACAACCGATTTCCCCTTACGCCTCATTGTCCTGCACCAAACCACAGGGCCAAACCTACCTCTGGGTCCCTAGCTTCCCGGTACCTACAGGGAGCTGAAATGGGCTACTGAATTTGCAAACCGACAATGTCTGCTAATGGTCCCAGAAGAGTTGACACAAGTAGTTCTGGAAAAGACATCCAACGCAGTCCAGTCTAAGCGCTCCCAAAATAACAGTAACTGTCGCTAACACTTTAAGACTACCTCTACAACCAAGAGACCAAGTTTCCAATCTTTTCGCCTTCTGACCAGCCTGCTGTACTCAGGCCTCTTGCAGTTTAAGGAAGGGATGCAAAATCACACTAACATGATAGGTGTTCAGTGGAAGCATGCAGAATTTGCAGACAAGGCACAGCTCTGAGAGTCAGTGACACTGTCTGACCTGAGTGACTAAGAGACTGAGAATGTCACTGTGATTGTGTCACTGAAAAAAAAAAAAAAAAAGCCCAGAAAATGACTCGGCTCCTTCCTGAGTGTCACCAATTGATAGATAATACCTGGAGCGTGCAACATATTCTAGACGCTGGATGGTAAAGGTCGTGAATGGCTGATAGGCTTTCCAAATGAGGGAATTTGGATTGGGGAACTATTGTGCATCCAAATAGAAATTTAGAAACTCAAAGAAAGTAAACCATTTTTTCCTAAATTCCTAACTGAAAAATTGGGCAGGGAAAGTGAGCTAGGCATAACCGTTAACATAGAAGCCTTAAGAATGCTCCCCCTCTTCTTTCTAATATAATCCATCTCCTTCTTTATCTGTTTTGACTGCAGTGTAAACTCAGCCAGCTGGCATCCTGGCGGAATATAAACATTCTATAGTTATTAAACAACAACAAATCACATATTACATATGACATAAAGATAAACAGCGAACACTTTCTTTGTACTCTTAGGAGAAGAGCAATCCCCTTTCTCAATAAGAAGAATCCAGGACAAGTCTCTGGTATTTTATGGTTTGCAAAACTCTTCCCTGCTATCCCCACGAGAACACAGGAGGCATATTATTGCTCCTACCTTGCAGAGGAGAAATATTGTCTCAGGGAGGGGAAGTGACTTCTCCGAAGTTCCCCAGTTTCCCAAGCCCTCACCTACTCATCCACTGCTCTTCCCCCGGCTCCGCCCCATTCAGCCTGTTTCCTGCACTACCTCCTGGTTCAGGCTTTTGAAATGATGTGCTTCTGACTAGTTTACTTCCCCTGTCGTGCTAAATAAACTTGAAAGTCTCAACCCTGCGGTGCACCTGGGACCAAATTTCAAAGGAATTAATCCAACATCAAGGGCCTTGGCCCAATGCTGCTGTCAGTAAAGAAGACATTTTGTCGTTCGTGTGCTGGCTCTCATTCTTTTCCAGCTGGACATAAAGTTGACAGTTCACTTGTAGCATGATCACAAGCAAGAGCTGATTTACCCACAGCCCAATCGTGATATTATTTACCTAGAAAAGCAAGATCCGCAGATAACGCAAAAAAAAAAAAAAAAAAAGAAAGAAAAGAAAAGAAAAGAAAGAAAGAAAGAGAAAAAAGAAAAAAAGAAAATCCTGATATTTTAGCCATGTAGCCATGTAAAACCAGAAGAAACCAGGTAGAAAAAACAGACTCCACTATTATACATTCTTCTTTATCCTCCTTAATAATAGCAAAGTGAAACCAAAAGCATCAAGAAAAACTGTGAAATTAGCATCAGGCGATGAAAGCATTCAAATGAGATACTGCTTAAAGGTACTTTACTGGGAATGTTTTTGTGAACTACTAACAAAGACCCAGAGTAAAGAAATAAGAATGAATTTAACCAAAGTTTACAACCAACATCAGTTTCCAAGTTCCTCTTGGATGAACATGACCTTATTGCATTTTAAGTCTGTATAATTTTACAAAACCTGATGTTTAGTCTCCAAGAAAACTCCTTTTAAAAGGCTTAACAATTTACTTGGATAATACACAGCATCTCCTTATCAGTATTTTTCTCAAATACACAGATTCACTTTTCTGTTTAAAAAAGAGTCTGAGAAAAGGCACTTGAAGTTTTCACAGATGTCTGAAGAATGGTTTGCTAGGTTCACCACAGTACAAACGGGGTTTGCTAGGTTCACTGTGACCTATTATTCAGAGAGATGAGAACATGAGCACATGTGCCCCCTGGAACACAACGCTTCATGAATTTCACCCAAAGCACTAGATACAACAGCCATTTTTACTTGAAAAATCGTCAGAACGATGAGTACGCAGGACAAATAAGAAAATGGAGGTCAACTTTTCTATCCTCTGGTCTTTGAGACCAGCAACACTGGCCTCTTATTTTCATTGTTTCAACCTCAGCTGGGCAATCTCTGTAACAGCTCCATATGGAAGATGTACAGGCTTCTTGGCTTAAGTCTGCTTGTATATGCATGATTCAACACCAAATGAATATTGTAGCCAAATCTCAGTAAGCCATAAAGGGGAGAAGAATTGTAGGACAGATCATTCAAGATGTCAGAAAAGCCCAAAGTCATTTCTGTTTGATTTTGGAAGGGCACTGTCATAGCTCCGAACATTTTGTCTTTATCCTACTTTCCTCATTCTGTTCCACATTTTTAACTTCAGTCACTATTCCCAGCAAATGAGAATGTAAATCATTCCGGTCAATGGGGAGAGACGGTCTGGGAGAAAGCTGAGTGGGGGTGTGGGAAGCTGATATAGGCATTAAAAAATTAATGCAAACAATTCACAGAGAGGATAAAGTCTATGTGGATAATCAGGGGTTGACTCTATCACACTATATTCAGAAGGCCGGAGGTATGCCTGCTCAGTCTTGTGCCTTCATACCTGTAGGGAGAGTCTAATCGTCTACAGAAAGCACAAAACGATATTTCTCTGTGGATCCAAATCCCTCGTTGCATTATTTTGCCTGTGATCGTTTCTACCTAAAATTGACATACCTTACCAGGAAGCAAAGTGAAACCAAAAGCATCAAGGAAAACTGTACTATTAGCATTAGGCAATGAAAGCATTCAAATGAGATACTGCTTAAAGGTAAGTCAGTGAAGATTTAAATAAGCTGAGCCAGAATTCCAAACATAGAAAGGAAATAAGATTCAATATTCTTTGCATAAGTAGGGGAGATTTTTACAAATAAAAGCACATCATGTATTATGTGCGCTTCTACAAAGCATTTAAATTCTGTGGCTTATGTAGCTGTGTAAAGCTTGATGAGAATAAGGCAAACTCAACTCCGATAATGGCTCTCTACCAGGGGTCTTTCCAAGGCCAAGGCCAGACAACCAAACCCCAGTGCAGTCAAGCCCTCCGATGCTTAGACCGCCCCCCACCCCAGGTTCCATTCCAGCATGGCCTGGAATTTTCAGGATAGATGGCTGGAACTGGGATCTCTTTTGTGTCCAGATCAATGCATTGGCTTGAAATTTCTTCCGTCCGGTTTCGGATCTCTTTTAATTAACTTTTTGAGCTATAATTTATATGTGCCTTAATAGGTCAAAATATCAGAAGCTGTGGTCACGAGGGCTCAACGTTAAAGGTGAGACAGGGGTGTGGTAAAATAGCCTATATGGATAGAAATCAATTTGAGGAACAGTCTGTTTGAATCAGAAGGCAGCACAGTGCTTGGCTGCCAAAACAATTCCAGGCTTAAGGGTTTCCGGCATCTTTGTTCCAACGACACACCAATCTTTGGATTAAGCCTTTTTTCAAAAACAGTATCCAAGATGTTCCTGGAGATTTCTTGTCACTGAGGGTCTGATGCCTGACATATTTATTTCATACAGTAATAAATAACACCATGTGAAAATAGCTCGAATGAGTGTTATCTAGCTTTTTCCTGGCAATGAAATGACCCTGCCTTGTTTTGTTCTGGGAAACGTGCCAGGTGAGCTTTGAAAGGCTAGCGGGGCTGAGGTGAGCACCCTGTCCGGGAGGTTCATTCTGACACAGAAAATGAACCCTGCCCACGTCCGAGTCCCAGGCAGACGAGGAGGCCCAGCAGAAGGCAAGTTGCCGGCTCTCTATCATTTGATGAAGACCGACCGAGGCCTACGTTATTGAGATCGGGCTGTGCACACTCCCTCAGGCCTGGGGACCCAGAGACCTGCTTGGAATCCTAGCTCTGTCCCCAACTAGCCCTGCAACCTTGAGCAAGCTCCAAAGCCTTCCTCAGCCTCACAGTCTCCATCTATAAATCGGCAGTAACAACAATCGGTGCGCAGTATCGTTGTGACTGTTTAAAGAGCTAAACACGTGTCCCCGGACAGAATCTCAGGCCTTAAACACGGGTGCACAAAGTGTGTGACTCTTTTTCTAGAAAGCAGATGAATCCTTTTCCTGGTCCCCATTTGGTTCGACGGCAGACACGTGGTGTCCGTCAGTTGAGAGGCGCCCTCTCCTCGCTTTCCGCTGGGGCTCCAGGATGAAGTGCACGTGCTGGTCAGCAGGCAGCGCGCTCCCAGGCAAGTTGTCACGGTTGCGTCCCGCTCTCCCTGCCGTGGGCCTTCTCCCCACCCTGGTTCCTTCTCGGCTCCTGGGGGCGCCAAGTCAGCTGCTGCTTCGTGCCACGTTTCGGCCGAGGAAGACGGTGAGGCTGCCTCTGGGTCCTCAGCTGAGGGACACCCCCATCATGTCTAATCTTTCACTCCAGAGCCTGCGGGTGCCGGTCTTGGACGGAAATCACCCCGAGACTTGCCGCAGCCCAGGCCACCCTCTGCAAAATGCCCCACAGGCCCCGGATGCTCTTGGAATCCCAGAACCGGCCTGCGGCTCCCACATCCTACCCCTCCTCCCGTCTACAACCTCCGACCCAGGCGTGGGGGTCTGCATATCAGGGCCGTGCCCTCCTGCTTCCCCCCTCAGTCACCTTGCCCCCCGCCCACCACCACCAACTACATTTACAGAGTGACTGCTGTCATTATATGCCAGATACTGTTCTAAACCCTTTACAAACTTCATCCTCACTATAACCCAGGGAGGTAAGTACCATAGCTATCGCCATTTTGCAGATGGAGAAACGGAGGCTTTGAGAAATTCAGGGCCTCGCCCAAGGCCATGCAGTTAGAATGTGGCACAGTTGGGACTTGAACGCATGCTGCCCATCTCCAACAATCATGCTTTGCTTCTCAGAGAGTACTGGTCCATGCACTGGGCGAGGGGGAACTGCATTTGAAATTCAGAAGCGAAGGATTTGGCTTTCATTTCCATTCCATTTCTGTGGTAGCATCCTTTCCCTGTGGTAATGAGGAGCACCGGTGGAGGCTGGTACAGTATATGCTATGTGTCTCCTGGGTGGGGACAGCAGGTAACACTTCGCAATCCGTGTTCTCCACACTTTCCAAGCACAGACAGAGTACAGGACCTCATCAAATGCTAGTTCCCACTGTCCGTCATGGAGTTTACCCTCGGAACAGAGAGACTCACTCCACCTAAAACCAACTCAATTCTACATGAGATGATTTCACATTAATAGTTGATTATTTTAATGACAAGATTCTGCTTGTCTTATGTTTGTCTTTTAATGAAAGAAAACACTGAGCTCATGTCCCCATTACCACCCATTAACCCCTTATCAAAAGCCTAGAAATTTCTGGAAAAAGGAGGGTGACTTTTTTTTTTTCTTCTACAAATAGTTTACTGTCAAGTTGGTCTCCATACAACACCCAGTGCTCATCCCCATGCGCCCCCATGCCCATCCCCCTCTGCCCCACACCCACGAGTCCTCAGTCCGTCCCAGCATTCAAGAGTCTCCCAAGGCCTGTCCCCATCCCCCTCCCCCACCACCTCCCCGCCTCCTCTCCCCACGGTCCCCCGCCAAGCCAGGAGGGTGACTTTTAACAAAGGCCACTTTGTTGTCTTTTCTGAGTCTAGTCAGTTGGGTAGATCGCCACAGATAGATGTGAGGGTCTGCACATAGTAGGCCCTCAAAAATAGTTATCCATCGATTGCACGATACCAAAAATAAAGGAAAGATGCCAAATGAGGACATCCTACCTGTCATGCTTGACTGGGAAGTCACATGTGACCAAACATGTTAATTCTGGTCTCTGTATGTGTGTTCCATGCCCTGTGCAGCATTTGCGATCTCCACGTGCCTATGGTCCATGTCTTCCCCTTCAAAGGCTTGGGGTTTATTTTTTTTTAATGTTTATTTTTGAGAACAAGACAGACAGAGCATGAGCAGGGGCAGGGCAGAGAAGGAGGGAGACACAGAATCTGAAGCAGGCTCCAGGCTCTGAGCTGTCAGCACAGAGCCCGACACAGGGCTTGAACCCATGAACTACAAGATCATGACCTGAGCCAAAGTCGAACGCTTAACCCACTGAGCCACCCAGGTGCCCCTGAAGCCTTGGGTTTTATGTCCTCCTCTTCCTAGAATACACAAAAATGGCAGTCAGGTTTTTAGCAAATGTTTTTTGATGGAGACAGTGTTGTGCTTCTAGTACACATAACAGCTGAGTGGTTGGTAGGCTGCAACCCCCAATGTTCCAATTCTCCATTTCAGTTATTTTGTTAGAACAGTAGAGATGACCGATTGGTGTGTTCTCAGGTGCTGGATGAACTGATGATGGTAAAATATTGGCATCTTGGAGAGTCCAGCCATTTTCTTGCAGCTTAGGAGAAGTGATAACTTTTAGAGCTTCAAAGAGGAACAGAAGGCTACAGCCAGCTAGAAATGCAGATATGCACCTCTGCCCACTCCCCATTACCATTCTCTGTCTCTCAAATGGAGAGTAAATGCATTGCCAAAATGTGTCATCTGGTGTTGCGTTTTTGTAATGTGGACAAATGTCGACAAAATTCGTGTGGAGGCTCAAAACGCTAACTATTTATGAATTAAAATTAAACTTAAGTTCTACCATGGGCTGAAGGCTTCATTGCTAAATCTGGATTCCTGCACATCCTTCCTGCAATCACTTCATATTAAGAAGGAGAAAGTACCCTCCTTGAGAACCCACCACGCACACGGGGCCCTGTGCTAGGTGCTGCATGCGTGCCATCTCAGTGGGTGCCTATGTCTGAGCTGATGAAAGTGGAATGTGATAAGTTTAGACTGTGTACACTGCAGGAAATCATCTTAATCAATCTTACAAATCCACTCACTATTTTGGCAGGCACAAGCAACTTATCATTTGTCTGCAAAACGTGTGTATGCCTCACCATGTTAGCCTGGATCAGTCTCTATCCCTCCTGATCCACATAACATCCCCCTCAAGGCCTTTAGACCCTTCGCCAGGAAGCAGAGGAAACCAAAATCTGCCTGCATTCAGTCTGCTCCAAATTGGACTGTTATCACTACACTGGGTAGTATGCCAATAACCATTACATATTCCAAATTCTTGCTGATTGGCTATTTGATACTCGGGATTTACATTCACATTTTAATAAGAAATTGCACCCCATCTGCATGTGTATACAGTAGCGTCAATTCAGTATATTAGGTATAATAGGTGCAGTATTTAATTTATTTCCAATGTCAATGGCTGTCTCTCCAATGGATTAGCTATACAGATAACACCGCCTCTTCACGGGAAGAATTTGGCTACAGGGGTGAAATAACCACTTTTGGTAGGTTGTTTCCAGAACACAAACTCACAGTAACGTGAGAAGATTATAGCTTGAAACCTGCATGACTAGCATTTTGTCCCAAGTATTTAGCCCTGCAACTGACCATGCCAGATATATGTGGTCAGTCCTTGGGGACACTTGACATCACACCTTTCAACATTAGTATTACATCAGGTGTTGACTGCAAATCTTGACTTTACCTTTTAGGGACTCCCTATGTTCACAATGCCAATTCTGACACTTTCTCAAGCTGTCCACTCTACATGCCCTCTGTAGCCAACAGCCTCACATGGTTACTTACTGACGTGAGCTTCCTCAACTTTCTTCAAATTCATCCTAGACTTCCTCTCTGTCTTACCCATCTTTTCCATAATCTCTCTCTCACTTATTTTTATCTTATTTATTTAAATTCAAGTTAGTTAACATACTGTATAGTATTGGTTTCAGTAGTAGAACCCCAGGGATTCACCACATACAACACCCAGGGCTCATCCCCACAAGTGCCCTCCTTAATGCCCAGCACCCATTGAGCTCATCCTGTCCCCCCCACCTCCCCTCCAGCGAACCTCAGTTTGCTCTCTGTATTTAAGACTCTCTTATGGTCTGCCTCCCTCTCTCATTTTATCATATGTTTCCAGTTCCCTTCCAGACACCCTCTTTTCTCTTGGTTCAGGCACCATCCTGAAGTATTTAGACTCTCCTCTTACTGAGCTGAGGGCTCCTTGTTTTTCTTTACTGCTTCCTCTTCCAAGGCTTTCTACTTCCACTTCTTCTCTTCTCCTTTCCAGAAGGGGGGGTTTCTAAGCTTAGGAATAAATGGGCAGGCTTCAGAGACTTCCAGGAAACCTCCGTACGTCTATGCCAAATTGTGTTTGCATGTGCATCTGTGTGTTCATTTGGGTGGAAGCGTCCGTAACTTTCATCAGATTTCAAAGGGGTCCATGATCGTGCAGAAATGCTAGACTTCCTCGATGGGCAATTTCATCATCCTCCAAGTCTGAAATGATTGCCTTCTCCCTAGTCTTCACTCCTTTAAGTCTAGCTGAGTCCTGATGCTTCCTCCTGGTACACAGGAGTACTGAGCATTAGCAAATATACCCTCTGTAGAAGTCCAGACCAGCCAGTCCCTTGCTTTCCCAGCCTTCCTTCTCAGTGCCCACATGCAGCTCTGTGCAGAACAGAAAAGGCCTCCCAATCAGGCAGGCTCAGTGCTGTGGGTACATGGCTTAGTAATGGGACAGTATTCTTGTTGACTTTTCAATGGGTACTCCCATCATGACAAGCTTGTAGCCAAGCTGATATCCAAGCACCTTAGTCTCATGACTGAGGCCTTCTGTGATGTGGTCCTAACTTTATGCTTTTTGTATTATAACCCGCTAATCCCCTCCACAGCACCTCTCTGCCAGCCAGACCACTCCGCCCATTGTTGCCTGGAAACACCCTGTGCATTCCTTCCTCTGCACCTTTGTTCACCATATTTTACCTTCGTAGAATCTGTGCCTCTTCACACATGTTCAGTTGAGACTTTTGCCCTTTTACGACCTAGTTTTAGCTCTGCTTCTCCTCTGAAACACTCTCTTACCATCCAGTGCTCATTGACCTCAAGTCCACATAAAATCCCATAGCCCCTATTGTCTGTATTGTACTGTTGACCATAAGCACACCTCGGTCTTTGACTTCTAATGCAGTGCCTTAGGACCTCGCTACTCAAAATGTGGTCCACAGGCCAACAGCACAGATATCACCTGGGAGCCAGTTAGAAGCGCAGAATGTACCCCCTACCCTGGACCTACCAAAGAAAAAGATCTGCATTTTAACAAGACCTTCACATTTGTTACAAATGATAGAGTTTGGGAGGCACTGCCTTATACTATGCATTTGTAGCTGTTAAATATCTTAGTTTCAGTGTCTGAATGTTCTTTATCTTTCACAATTTTTTGTTTTTGCTTTTAAGTCATGCCTTCTCTGTCCACTATTGCTTCTCAGAATCCCATATGTCCTCTGAAGCTTTTCCTATATTCTGTCCCCCACCTCAGCTCAAAAGTAAGATATCACTTCTCTGAATTAGTTTGCTATTTTCCTTCTATTAACCATTTTCCACATGTATCTTTTAATTGGGTATTTTGTGGGCAGAAGTATTAACTCCTCTGCTAGACTGTAAGCTCTCTGAGGACAGGGAAGGGTTTTGTTCATCTCTGTAACCTTGACACTTTCCGGCACAGTTCCTGCTACTTAGTAGTTAATAATTATAAAGAAATGCTTGTTGAATGAATGAATGAATGGCCAATTTCATAACGAATCCATTTGAATTGTGGAGTTTACTTGAAAAAATGTGACAGATAATTGACCATGGGTCATGCTGTTTATAATTGCAATGTTTTTATTTTTCAAGCCAAATATTGTCTAAGCTAGTCTTGCTGTTTCTTAATGACTTTAAAACCTGTACTACCACAAATACAAGACTGCATGAATTTTTAACAATCTCCAAGTAGTTCATAATTAAACACCAAGTGATTCAACTCACTGAGTCAATCAATGCCTTTGTTTATAGCTTGACTTTCAACCCTGAAGAGACAACTTAAAAAATTAAAAAAAAAAAAAAAGTTAACCAAAGCACAGCAAACAAAGTCTGAAGATCAAAAAGTATAAAACAGTACCTCACTACCAATTCTGGGTCTGGATGACTAGTAATGAAAGGGAAAAATGTCAGTAACCACTCACATTAATCAATACACTGACTCATCTGCTCAACAAGTTCTAGATGAATCAGAGGCCTTTTCATTTCAAAGTTTATGACTCATGTTTCTTGATCTCTGTGGACCTAATCACAGAAACTAAATGTGGGGGTGGGAGGAGGGCTAAATGATTCAAATCCAATCTTTTAGCAGTGCAAGAGGAGAAAAAGGTCTTTGGAATTAGAAGTTACTTTCTTTCAGAGGCTTAGCAATTTAAAACTTATTTCTCCTGTCACAAATGGCCAAAACCATCCACAGAAGAGACTGGTTTGTAACCAGTTTCTGCTTCTGGCATCAACCACACTGCAGTTTCTTTTTGACATCAGAATGATGTTGCCTTAAACTAGAAAGTGATTCTACTCATCAAGGCATTTTGAAAGTATTTTGTTTACTGACCTATCATAATTTTGGAAGACAATTTATCTATTAGATTGATTTTCGAGAAGAAAACTAGAATATTGGTTACCCAAACATGGAAGTCCCCTCTATTATATTCACAGGTCTACTGCTCTGGGTCCTCCATGGACAATACACTCAAAGTCTGCTAATTAGGCTATTAAAGAGAAAAGCCAATGTGGCAGGAAGGATCTTTGGTAAGAACCGGACTTTATGAACTATATATTGGGAGGCAGGGGGGAAGAGTGGCTACACACCTGGTGGTGAAATTAGAGTGACAAGGATGCAAATCCCGACGTGCTTTCTTAATGTTAGGGTAACAATGGCTACGTTGCTCGTCTATGACTCGGGGATACAACCATGTCTGTAGGATTAAGTGATGAAATGTGAAAAGTGCTAATCAAAGTACCTAGCACTTTGATTAACTACAGGCTTTCCTAGTTGGTATCACAGATGTCTGCAAGGCTGCACCTCCGACCCTGCCTTTCTCATGCCCACTGCCTGATTGGCCTTCTGCCCCATCTATGGATTCTTTCACCAACCATGTCTTTTGGAGGTTAACTTGGCTGTTCATCATCTGCACCTTTCTCTAGGTGGCCGCCCTTCTCTCCCTCTTCATGCTGACACTGTGCTTGTAGACATGGTTTGTCTTGATCTTACTCCTTTAGATATTCTCCCTGGCTACCACACTCCCCAAGTTGGGCTGATCTTGCTGATAAGTGGTCTTCAGTCTAACCCTAATCTTCCTCAAGACCTCCACCAAACTTCCCTAACCACATCTTTAACCAAAGCTCTTAACCCAAGGAAGATGAAAAAAGGCACATGAAGAGAGACATGGGTTGTCTAGTGCAATGCTTTCCAAAGTGTGCTACACACAATGCTAACCCTACAAGTCCTTGTGCACAGATAGGTTTACCTAGTCACATTATTATGGAAAATTTCACATACTATTCACCTCCTGGACCCTCACAGTGTATCTTAGTATTTAGAGACTTAGTATTAGAGAACAAACTTAAAACACTGTTTAACTCTGTTCGCTAGAAGACATTTTTGTAGAAAGTGGGATGGGTGAGAAGACTTGCATTATAGTCCAGTTGATATTTACTACTGAATGCAGCACTCAGGATGCCTGCAATAACCGTACAGGCTCCCAATCCTAATAGATCATGCTATTATTAGCCACTATCACAAACACCGTCCAGTGAGCAGTATTAATGATTACCACCCTGTACTTCAATGTTCATATCTGTAACATGGGACGAAAAACTGCCTTTCGTGAAGATCAAATGAAATAAAACCTAAAAGTCTTTGTAAAGTGAAAAGTGCTCTCTGCATCTAAAGGATCATTACCAAGCTGGCTCATGGGGTCTTCGCTTTGAGATCAAGTTGAGAATATGAGCCACAGATGAATTGTGTGGAAGGATAGGTAGCCAGAATGATGAAAAGTAGAACAGAATTAAGAAGGATGGTGGCCTAACAAGACGAAGTTCTAGAAAATAGCCAAACCTAAAGAAGAAACTTGCTAGACAAGAGTAAGCTTCAGTCCATGTGAAAATGAGTATACCTGAATTAATAATGTTTTACCATAATTGCTCATTGAATTAAGACACAAAGGAAATCCTGTTTTTATTCAGAAATATGATCTTCATAGACAATTTCTCCTCAGGCAGATTCTCGATGCTGTTTCCATTTACAAAAACTATTAACTGTCATCCATCCTTCTTTCTTCCCACATAGAAATTATACAACAAAAGCCTTTCAAGAGGGAATACATTTATGCCCCCTAATTTTTTACACTTTAGAGAAAATTTCAAAAGACTGGATTCAGGAACTGCTTTGATTCCATTCCATTTGTCATCATTCAGCCCCCCTCCTTCTCTTAACAAATATGAGCTGCATCTACTTGAAAATGACATATTTAAGGTGCACGCCTTGCTAAATATATTGATTAGGCTGCATTGGAGATGCATCAGAAGTAAAGTAGATTTTCTCCAGAAATTTGGAAAACCCTGCTTATAATCATGTTCTTTGTATTAACATACCTACATCTAGTTTTTATTTGTTCAACGATGCCTTAAATGTTCCATTTGAAGAGGATACAGGGTTTGAATCTGTAGAGGCCCTTAGCCATGCTCATTAACAGCCATAGGCCAGGACCCCAAACAATGGTGACAGTGGAGGGATAGCTTCATAGGGAAAAAGCAAAGGTGGAAAGGAGATGAATAAAGTAGTGCCGATGGCAGAATAAAATCCCCTGAAAATGTGAAAAGTGACAAAGAAGCCCTATAAGTGAGAATTTTAGTTCAAAGGAAACTTCACACGGTCGTTTATAGATAGTTGTTCCTGTCAAAGGACCAAATGCCACAGTTAACACTAATTATCTAATAGGAAAGGTTGAGGGTACCTTAGAGAAAGAAGACCACAGATTTAGAACCCCCAAAAAGCTGAAGTGTGGTCATTATGAAGCTCAACAATATCTATAGAAAATCAAAAACTACACAGCACCCTACAAAGTAAAAAAAAAAAAAAAAATCACCAAGTCTGACATCCCATCAAAAATTATCAAACATGCAAAGGAGAAAAATGCTACCTATAATGAGGAGAAAAGTCCATCAATGGCAATGGACCTAGAATTTGTACAGATAGAATTAGTGGTCATACTCCATATACTCAAGAAGCTGGGGGAAACACTGAACATTAAATAAGAGACATGGACTGTATTTTAAAAAGATCCAAACTCAACTTCTAGGGATGAAAATAACGATGTCTGCAATGAAATATACCCTGGATTGGGATTAGCAACAGATTCAACATTGCGTGAGAGAAGATTAGTAGATTTGTTAGACGCAGAAATAGGAATCACCCAAAATGAAACAGCAAAGAAAGAATACCCCCCGGCAAAAATAAGAGCGCTGATGAGAAGTAAGTCACCTTCAAACTCCTTAAAATATGTGTAATTGGAGTCCCCAAAGGAGAAAAGAGGGGGAAGAAAAAAACTACTTGATGAATTAATAGTAAAAACATTGCCAATTTGATGAAAAGTATAAACCCATAGATCCAAGAAAGACGCTATCGAGTAATCCAATTTCTTGGTGTCAATCAAGGTAGTAGCAGTGGAAGTAGTTAGAATTGGTCAGATTCTAGACATGTTTTGAGGGTAGAGCCAATAGGACCCCTTGATGATTTGAATTTGAAGTGTAAAAGGACTCCAACGTTTCTGGCCAGAGGAAGTGGAAGACTGAAATACGTCAAATGACTTCCATTTTATAAGGGGCCCTGTTGGAATAGAAGCCATCAGCTCAGACCTGAGCTTCCAGGGGTATGCCAAGCTCAAACTTCCAAGGTGGTTCTTAAATGGGAATCTCTAGACTCTTTGCATCTACCCAGGCTCCCAGCCCACGTTCAGATGCTATGGATTCTCATCAAAGATACAGTTATCTAAGCATCCAAATGTGTGGTTTGCCTTTTCACAATCAAAACTCCTTCCTTAGAAACAGGAGGGCAAGAGAATGCTGCATACATTTCCGCTGCCAGCAGCTTACCAGAATGCAGTGTCCAGGGCTCTTCTCACTTCCCCCAGTTGGCTGTGGCAGAATGGTTTCGCCGCATCATTTACAATCCTGGAACACTTTACGGTTCTAGGTCCTGCCTGGATGTGTCACCTACGAGACCGGCAGAAGCAGAGGAATGGCAGGGGCCATTTCTTTCTTAGACGAATTAACTTCATAAATAAGATTCAGGTTATGACAGAAAGTAGGAAAATTAAGCATCATGCTATTTCATCAGCGATATATTTATAAATGGATGCCATGACTGCCATATTTCTCATCATGAAAAGAAAGTGAAAAACAGCAACTCAATTTTGTTTTCACTAATTGAAGGCAAAGAATAATTTGGAGGAAAAAGGCATAATGTTGCTATTTGGAAGCCTCCCTACAGTGTTGGACTGAGGACCTGTGCTTTGGGAAGTCTTCTGGAACTTCAATACTAACCCACCAGAAGAGGAAGGTCCCAGATAGCCCCTCAGGGTATTGCACTACACTCCAATACAAGTTGGTCTATGGTGAGAGGCCAGCATCCTAACATAATCACCTTTTTGATTCAGTAAGTTTCGTGGAGGCCTGTCAGGCACCATGCCAGAAGCAAGGGGTGGGGATGGAGTTGGGTGGAAGTGGTAAACGGAGGTTGGAAGAGAAGCATATAGGATTGATCAGAATCCTTGCCTTACAGAGGCTCATGTGCTAGTGGAGAAAAGAGGCACACAAAGAACCATATTATGAGATAAACCGACTGAGGTTCCTTGTAGGGTACATTCATGAACTCCCAAGTTTGGTTCGGCTTACAGAAGACCATAAGTCTACCTTGACATTCTGACTCTTTAGGATGGGGGCAATAGACAGGAGAGGCCCATGTCTACCTGGAAGTTGCCACTAACTGATCTTGTTAGAATTGCCCAAGGCTGCCCAAGGAGGCCAATGGGCCATTTTAGCCAAGAAGTGAACAGTCAGAAAACAGACATGGATCTGCGGGCTCAAGTGGAGGAAATCATGTGGATGCCCGGTCACTCTGGAACCCAGCCTAAAGTGAAACTTTTCTTGGGTCTGAAAAAGTTTCATAACTATCCTCAGGATGTGTTTCATTTTCATGCCCTGTTTGCATGCTTCACGGCTTCCTAGTTCTACTAAAAGCAGAAGTGCCAAAATATTTTAATAAAGTTTCTTCTTACGGCTCGGAAAGGCCAGGTGTTAACAGTCAACAACATGGCAGAAAGGGGATGCAGACATTCCTAAGAGACTAAACCTTCCTTCCCTCGAGGAGCAGTCATGTGATCTGGCCACAACCTTTGTGTTTGCTTTTTTGATTTTTTATGGTATGCTTTGAATTTATGGGGCAGACCCATTGGGGATCTTGAAGCACTCAATAGATAAGGTCACAGATTGATTTTCCATTTATAGGTTAAGAAAGCTGAAATGCAGAGACAATGTGGCTCTGTCCTTAGCAGACCCACAAGGGACAACCTCTTTGTCCCTCGCTGAGTCGCAAAATAGGGGAGATTCTTTTTTTTTTTTTTTTTTACAAATAGTTTATTGTCAAGTTAGTTTCCATATAACATTCAGTGCTCATCCCCACAAGTGCCCCCCTCCATTCTCTTTTAAGGACAGGGTCCCTATTACTTACCTCTCCTTCCACAGAAACTGTTGTGTTGACTCAACATACTATCACAGACTAATCTGAAATGAGTTTGAAAAGGGGTTGCTATGTCAGGAGCATTGTGCCTGCGATATTGTAAGGCCACTGGAATTCTCTTTCAATTGCTAATGACACTGCTTTTCATAAATAACACCATCTTCCCACCCCAGATTGAAAGGTGAGGAGGTAAGAAAGGTTCTAAGGAAGTCTTTTGGTAGGTTTATCCCAGTGTAGGGAAATTCACCGTTTAGCCTATATTTACCAGCAGTGGCCAATGGAAACAGGAGTGAGGAGTGGAGTTTCCAGGAACGAATCTGGCGCATTCAAGGAACCACAGCCCTGGCTGGACCACTTGCAGGGGTCCTGGTCTTAGACAGCAGCTGAGACAGAAGATCTACACCAGATCCAAAGATCACAAAGGGCCTTAGCACTTGCATAAAGAGTGTGGACTTTTCCCAAGAGTACAGAGAGAGCAGCTGAGAGGTTTAAAATAGGGAATTATATAGTTGTGTTTTGGAGATTTCTCTTTTACTGTGGTATAGGGAATGAATTAACGGTGGTGTCTTATTTAACTTGACACTTCTGATACTAGCTATAGCTAGGATACTGACAAGGACATAGTATGTGCTCAGCAGGTGTTCATGGTGAGATTCCATATTACGCCATCATGTGAACTAATGAAATAATCTTGTAATGGGTCAGAAATTTGTTCATTGTATACAAGGCACTATGCACACCCAAGTCAGTTTTGGATTGTTGCCCATTCCAACCTTACAGAATTCAATGATTCGTACAGAAAGGGGACCATTTTAAACCTCCATGAATCTTCCTCTGTTCTAAGTGCTCAAAGCAGCACCACCTTCCCCCACTCTCTGAACTGCTGGTCACTGTTGTTATTTTACATGCATCTGTGTTTATTTGAGGGCCGTCTCTTCTCTCCTCTAAGGCTTGGAACTCCTTGAGAGTAGGGAAACTATCTGTTTTTTGCTCACCACCGTAGTCCTAACAGCTAGCACGGAATCTGACATACAGTGACACTCAATAACTATTGATGAATGAATAAATAAATGAACATACGGATGAGGTGTTAATGGGAAAGACCAATTAATCCCAACTGAAGAAGATCTGCAAAAACTGCCTGGGCGTGGGAGCTGGGCCTTGGAAAGGAGGAGGCTCTCCCGAAGTAGGATGGTGGTATGAGTGGCAGGAGGGACAGAACATTCTTGGAAGCAAGACGAGAACAGGGAAAAGCCCCTAAGGGCAAAAGCCGCACACAAGGTTCAGGGAACAGTGAGTGGTTCTCTGTGGTTGGCACACAGGGTGTGTGCAGGCTGGCGGGACGGGGCCGGGGGGCAATGAAACCTGACAAGTGGAGACCAAGAGATGGAAGGACGTGGGGCGCCTGGGTTGCTTAGTCGGTTAAGCGTCCGACTTTCACTTAGGTCATGATCTCGCGATTCGTGGGTTCGAGCCCTGCGTTCGGCTCTGTGCTGACTGCCAGTTCAGAGCCTGGAGCCTGTTCCAGTCTGTGACTCCCTCTCTCTCTGACCCTCCCCTGCTCATGCTCTCACTCTCTCTCTCCTGGAAATAAATAAAACATTAAAAAAAAAAAAGAGAAAGAAATAAAAATATTTTTAAAAAATTAAAAAAAAGAGAGATGGAAGGACGTGAAAGCTACAACAGTGATATCCATTTATGGCTGGGGTGGCAGGGAGTCTCTCTACAGGCATCATTTCTGGTCCTCATAATAACCTGTAAAAGTAGTTCAGCAGCTGTGGCCTTGGGACCAGCAGCATCCACATCAGTATCACCTAGGAACATACTAGAAATGCAGCTTCTTAAGTCCATCACAGACCTATAGCATCAGTAGCTCTGGGGATGGGACCCAGCACTATTTTTAACAGGCCCTCGAGACGAATTCTAACACAAACTAAAGTAGAAGGGCCACTGCCATATGAGTTAAGAATTCTTATCCCATATTTTAAAGGCATAGAAATTAAATTCAGAGAGGTACAGTTACTTATATATGGTTGTACGGCCAATTAATGGTCAAGTTGATTTGTGTAACCCCCAAATCCCCAATCTTCTTCCAGTATTATGCTACCTTACTCCTGGCAGGGGATATTTTTTTTTTCTGAACACACTGGTGAGTTACAACATTTTTTTTTTTTAATGTTTTCTTTATTTCTAGGAGAGAGAGAGAGAGAGACAGCTTGAGCAGGGGAGGGTCAGAGAGAGAGGGAGTCACAGACTGAAACAGGCTCCAGGCTCTGAGCTGGCAGTCATCACAGAGCCCGACGCAGGGCTCGAACCCACGAACCGCGAGATCGTGACCTGAGTGAAAGTCGGACGCTTAACCGACTAAGCCACCCAGGCGCCCCAAGTTACAACATTTTTAATGAAGGGAATGAGTCGATCACATTGGTATTTACCATCCTGGCAACACAAAGGGTGGATTGGACAAGAACTCTCAGGCAAGGAGATCAGTTAGGAGGCTACTGGTATAAACCAGCAAGAGATAATGAGGGCCATATTATCAGGATTTCATATCTGAGAAATCACAACATGTTTTTCTTGCTCCATTTACTCCTAAATCATTGAAGGATAGTATTTCCTGACACAAATCAGAAATGGTCTTTCTGATTTATCATTTATCTCCAGAATCAAAGCATAAAAACCTTGGTGGAGGGGGATGGGCTGGAATTCCATAAAATAAATAAAATGAGAAGGGAGCATGAGCAGGGGAGAGGGAGAGGGAGAGGGAGAGGGAGAGGGAGAAGGAGAGACAATCCCAAGCAGGCTCCACACAGTCAGTGGAGAGCCCAATGCGAGGCTTGAGACCACAAATGGTGAGATCATGATCTGAGCTGAAATGAAGAATCAGATGCTTAACCAACTGAGCCACCCAGGCACCCCCTCCTCATCTTTTATTTCCTTTTGATTTGGATCTTTGGAGGGCGGGTTTTATCAGTCCTCAGATCATGGCCCATTATCTTGGGTCTGCAGAAGGCCCTTCTCCTGTTTTATTTATGTGTTTATTCCCTTTCATCACCATCTCCCAATCTCATTTTCCTTTGGCCTTGTGGATAACCATCCTAATGTATTCCATGTGTATCCTTTTGTTTGTATGTATTCTTATAAAACACAGAGTTGTTGTGTATGCACATGTTTTCACTTCTATAAGGGTACTGCATTATATGTGGCATGCTGTTCTACATTTATTTACTCAACATTAGATCCATCTGATCTGTTACTCACTGTTATACAATATTCCATACTCACACCACTTCCTGCCTTTCCACTCCCCCAAGGAAGACACACAGATCATCTCCAACTCACCACCACCATAATGGCTGTCAATGCTGCCATGAACATTCTTAGAAGTGTCCCCCATTGACCCTTTGAGTTGCACACCCAGGAACTCAATTGCTAACTCATGGGGTATGTGTTGAATTTGATCATGGACTAAACAGATTGCCAGCCATCCGAATGGCTGCTCCAGTTTCTATGACCAATATTACATGAGGGCTCCTTGATCCAAAATCTCATCAACATCTCCCATTTGCCACTTTTCAAACATCAGCTTTCCACTAGGTGATCCCTTTGTGGTTTTAATTTCTATTTCTCAGATCACTAGTGAGTTTGAGCATCTCTTCAAATACTTTATAGCTTTTGGGTTTATTTCTTCTCCCTCCACATTCTCTGACCAGGAAAATTAGTCTACCTCTCTAGTGATGACTCCCTATGGAAAAAATTCTAGCCCTGGGTCTTTCTTGAATTCCATGTGCACATATCCAAATATACTCTTGAATTTCTCAGAGAACATCTCAACTATAGCAGATCTAATTTCGAGCTTTAAGTTCCCACCCATCTACTGGCAAAATATTATATGCCTTGTCTTTCTCTTGTGAGTAAATGACACCACCATCCTCTCAGTAGTCAGGACAGAAATCCAGAAATCCTCTTTGGTTACTTTTGGTTTTTCATCCTTCCGTATCCAATCCATCAGCAAACTGAGATGACTTCACTCCCAAATTATGACTTGAATCCATCCACATCTCTTCATCTCCACTCTATCTCTTAGAATATACCATGCCATGGTTTGTGTTGAGTTTATGGATTTTGAAATATGTAATTATTTCATCTACTTATCTCTTTACTGCCTCTATCTCCTGTGAGACTCTCAGTTCCAAGAAGGCAACAACCATGTCTGTTTTGGTTACCATTATGTCTCCAGGACCCAGCACAATGTGTGGCGTTCATTAAATATTTGCCAAATAAGTGATTTCTTTCTTTTTGATTCAACTCTCTAGGCAGCTGAGCAGCCAAATACCAATCAGAATGTGAAGACACAGACCATGTATAAGAAGTGATCATTAATGCTTGTTTTTAGCATCCTAATGGCTAGCATAATATCCAGCACGTGAAGCATGCACGATAAATAGTACTGGAATTAAAGCAAATATACAGTATTTTGAATATGCTGAAAATAGCTTCTGTTTGAATACATGACTTTGAATATACACAGAACTTCCTCTTTCCTTGGTGGGACTGTTGCCTATGCCATGATCAATTTTCATTTAAAATATTACGGAATGGCCCAAATTATGAAAGCAAATTATGAAAACTTTGGGAAGGCCACAGCCCTGAAGACACTGGATTCTGAAATTAGTGGAAAATGGTTAAAGAAAAGGGCATTAGAAGTGGCTATATAAATGATGGGTTTTATTGGCTTCTGAGCTAGTCCGTGGTAGGCAGCTCTGCTTTGCATCTGTGCAAGAGATGACTTTACAGACTAGAAAGAGCCATTCAGAAAGTGAAGGCAGTCTGCTCTGTGTGGGTGGGTGAAGGGAGATGAGGCAAAGCAGAGACACTGAGGGTCAACACAGACCTTGCCGCAGTGGTTACAGAGCTACTAGGAAGAGAGTTCTCGGACACTGGTCTGCTTCTTGGGGCAGATATGTTAACATGCAGATTCCCAGATCCCATCACAGGTATTTTTTGAAGGCCTCGGATTAGGGTTAGGAATCTACATTTTATCAAGCACACTTAGGGAACTGGGCCACATATTGAGAAAACTCACACTAGAGAGACCGACTCAAACAATAGTCTAGAACAAAGATCGAAGAGGCCTTTGTAATGGACAATCTGGCTTTAACAACGAATAGAAACTCAGCTTCACACAAATAGAAAAGGATGAAGAATGGTCCAGGGACAGGGATAGGGCTCCTGAAGCCAAGAATCATAGAACCTTCCCAATCCAGGGGCAAAGGAAATGACTACAAGGTCAGTGAAGGTCATGAAGCCTGGGTGCTTAGGTCTTTGAGGTTCTCCTCTTCTAAATCTAATCAGAAGCTTCTCCTTCCAAAACCAATTAATCCATGCATTCATATAAAAAGTACCTGATACACTGTTTTGCACAGAGCAGGCACTTCACAAATGCTTTAAATCACTGAATTATGCATGGGACATTATCAAAGAAATAAAAGGCCCTTCTATAGGCCTTTGCCTGAGAAGATGGTAATCTACTCAGAGAGGTAAAACAGTAGGTAAAACTATAGAATTTTTTCAAAATGATAGACAACGAGTTCTGGTAATGGGGAACAAAGGAACATCTAAAGATCCAAGGAGGCAATCATTAAACAATCAAATAGGTATCAGAGTGGGAAAGATTTCTTAGAAAACATCAATCTTGAACTGGATCTTGACAGAAGCAATAGTAACCAGAATCTTTTACAACATGGATGTACTCTTGTATTGCCTCTACAATATAAAAGACGTAATAGGATATAACTGACAAAGTCTACAGCCATACCACCCTGAACGCGCCCAATCTCATCTGGTCTCGGAAGGTAAGCAGGGCTACGCCTGGTTAGTGCTTGGATGGGAGGATATAACTCACAAAGAGAAGAAAGGAAAGACAGGAGCAAAAGCAAAGGACAGGGCCAGAGATGAGACTTTCATTCCCATTCATGTTTGGAGATGGACACGGGTTTGGGTTAGAGTATAAGAAAGACCTTTTTTGTATCGTCTTTTTAACACTCTCTTTAAACCATCTGAATTCCACTTCTGAGGTCCTATGCTCCTGAAATGGTAAGCTATACTCAGTCATCCATAGGGACTCTATCATTTGCAGTTAAACAGAAATCCCAGGGACTCAGGTCCCACCAAAGCAGTGAGCAGGACTCCAGGTCACAACACTAACACTTCCTGGGACAAAAGTCATTTCAGTCCCTCTGGGCTCTTCAGTACCGTAGCTCCATTATCTGGGACCCTGACTTTTCAGCAAAGCAGCCTAATCTTAGGCTCATTCACACGTTCCTCTGGCCGTTCCTGTCTGAGTTCCTTCCATGCCCCAGACCTGCAAGCAAGGTGGTCCAAGGTGTACTTTTCAATCCAGCCTGTACGCATCTCTGCATCACAGAAGGGATGCACCAGAGGCGCATCAGTACGAAGTACAGAGGACAAGACATTATCCCTAACTCTGTCTCCATCTCCATCTATAGTAATGCCTATAGCCACAAATGCGCATGTATATATATTCATGTTCTTTCTTCTTTCAAGATTGAAACAGTGAAATTCCCGGCCATAGATTTAGCGGGGCCTCCAAGTACTGGCCAGAAGCTCTTAAAAGGCTTCAGGAGGTAAATTGCATTTATAAAATAAAACATGGACCACATTCATTCACTCCTATTTTATATTTATATGGTGACTTTTGTACGAGATATTCAAATGTGCTTCATTATGCTTTATGACTGTAATTTGCATACTGAAATAATATTTGAACTGAGGCATTTGGGAGTGATTTATAATGTTTTCATCAGTTCCTGTGCTCTAGGATGAAGGCGATAGAGATCTATACAATAGGAGAACTTTAACTGCAAGCTTTTGTCTCACTCAAACTCGGCCTAAACCTTTCATAAAAACGATGAGCTGCTATTAATACAAAAGCGGCAGCAGCCTGGTCGTTATCCTGATCGGGGTGAGGTTTACCTCCCCAGCTACACCTGGTGCAGTCGTGACATGCATGTTTCTCAGTCACTTGGTTTGAGGCCTATAAACCCTTAGCTGGAGACTCAGTCTGAATGAAGAGAGTATTCAAGCTGCCTTATAGACTCAAAGGTCTTTCCCGTAAACTGAGGTACTGGGATTTGGTCAGGGGGTGTTTCTGGGACAGTACTCACTTGATGTCCACACAGCGTTCCTTAGCTCAAAAGTGAATGGTGTCCACATGGCCTTCCTCAGCTCAAAAGTTTGCATGCTTGATGTAGGAGTCTTCCTCAGGACATTGCTTCTGAGAAACGACTTCTGTTACTAAAAGAAAAAAAAAGAGTTTGAAAACCAACATACTACATACGTGATATATAAATTTCTCTCAAGGCGCCTGGGTGGCTCAGTCAGTTGAGCGTCCGACTTCGGCTCAGGTCATGATCTCATAGTTCATGGGTTCCAGCTCCACGTCAGGCTCTGTGCTGGAGCCTGCTTTGGACTCTGTGTCTCCCCCACCTTCTTCCCTTCCTCCACTCATGTTCTGTCTCTCTCTCTCAAAAAGAAATAAACATTAAAAATATTGAATAAATAAACTTCTCTTCACCCTGGCATGTCTTGTCCTTGGTAGCAATTCTGATCTTGCTGTCCTAGTTCTCTAGCAACTGCAGCTTCTGCCGTGTTATAGATTGAATTGTGTCTCCCCCAAATCCCTATGTTGAAGCCCTTACCCTCATATGACTGTACTTGGAAATAAGGCTTTAAAGAGATAACTAAGGTAAAAATAAGTTCCAAAGGGAGGGGCCCTAAACCACTAGGGCCGGAGTTCTTATGTGAACAGGGGAGGCACCAGGGGTGTGCACACTCACAGTAAAGGCCATGTGAAGACACAGTGAGAAGGTGACCACCGGAAAGCCAAGGAGAGAGGCCTCAGGAGAAGCCAAACATGCTGACACCTTGACCTTTTACTTCCAGCCTCCAGAAATAAGAGAAAATAGATTTCTGTTGTTGAAGATGCCTGGCCTGTAGTATTTTGTTATAGCCGTCCTCACAGATTAATAAAAGCCCCAATGAGCCAACATTTAACTGTCATTTATTGAGCACCTACTATGTGCCCAGCATGTTTCAGCTCTGGAGATATAATGGTAAGTAAAACATACAAACCTTCATTTTTCAGGCCATCTCCAAATTGCCCAGGCTCTGCTACCTGCTAGGAGTTTGATCTTGGGCTAGCTACCTAACGTCTCCGTGCCTCAGTCTCCACTCACTCCCACATCTACAAAGTGAGTATGGGAACACTAACATCAGAGCTTTTGTGAACACTGAGAAAATTATTATTTGCAAAGCGCTTACAATAGCACCTGGAAGGTAGCGAGCGTTAGCGATTATGTTCCAGTGTAATCTACATGGACAAAAAATAAACATATTACCTAATTCCAAGTAGTGAGTGGTGAGTGTTATGAAGAACAATAAAGCAGGGAGGGGCTGAGTATGATGAGGCCAGGAAAGACCTTGTTGAGGGTCTTTGAAGCCTAGTTCTGAATATTTATTAGTTCTGAATAAACTTAATTAAACTGCACAAACTCAATTATTGTCCTGAATAAACTGAGCCAACAAGTCATGCAGAAAACATTCCTAATGAAATGAGCATCAAGCTGCAAAGGCCCTGGGGTTGGAAAATGCCTGGCATATTATAGGAACCATAAAAAGACCAGTGTGGTGGATCTGAGGGGGAAAAGAAATGTCATAACTGTGTGTGGTGGTTGTTTACTGGACTTACTCTGGTGATCACTTTGTAATATATACAAATATTAAATCATTACACTGTACACCTGACTAATGCAATATTATGTCCACATATCTCAAAAAAAAAAAAAAAACCCACCAATGAGGTAGAGCAATATGAGTAAGGCAGAGAAGGAACAAAATTAAGTCAGGGAGGTAAGGAAGGCCCAGCTAACAGAAGGTTTGCTTAGGTCAGACAACCACAACTTCCCTGATATTAAGCAGTCTCCTTGCATCCATGTTAAATATACCAATTGCCAGGGCCCTCCCTCTGGACATTCTGATTTCATAGTCTCAATGCCACCTACACGGAAGGTAGCATTTTGAGCAGTAAGGACACATCAATGAAAGAAACCACAGACAAAAATATTCTCAGTTTTATAAGGGAAGACAGAAAATAAACATTTGTATTTTTTATTTTTAATAATTTTTCATTTTTTTCAACATTTGTTTACTTTTGAAAGACAGAGGGAGACAGAGCATGAGTGGGGGAGGGGCAGAGAGAGAGGGAGACACAGAATCCGAAGCAGGCTCCAGGCTCTGAGCTGTCAGCACAGAGCTCAATATGGGGCTTGAACCCACGAACCGTGAGATCATGACCTGAGCCGAAGTCGGATGCTTAACCGACTGAGTCACCCAGGCGCCCCAGAAAACAAACATTTTTAAAAACCACATTGGGTGCTAAAGACACACGCAAAACATAGCGTGCTAAGCAGTAGTGGCAGCACTGGGGATATAGTTGGGTTGCATTTCTTATGCAGGATGATCAAGTCTGGGTTGGAGATTTAAACTGGGAGTCGTCAACATGGAGACGGTATTTAAACACGAGACTGGCTGAGATCACCAAGGGACAGAGTGTAGACACTGTCTCAGGGCAAATCCAGTGTTTAGAGACTGGGGAGGGGAGGTGGAGTCGGCCAAGGAGATTGAAGACAAACAGGCAGCAAGAGAAGAAAACCAACCGTTTGGGTGTCCTGACTGTTCAGCAAAGAAAGCGTTCCCAGGAGAAGTGAATGCTCAACTCTGTGAGGAAGCTGGTGCCAAGTCAAGTAACATGAGAACTAACCCGAGTGCTACATTTAGCACAGTTTATCAGTTTAATGGGAGGGAAGATGGGCAGGTAGATGTTGTGGTGGGAGCCTGAGGAAACTGTCCTGATGGCTTCTATTGTCTCAGTGAAGAGGAAGCACGGTTATCTGCTGAAATGAAGATGGAGAGGAGGCATCGGAAGTTTGGGGAGTGGGGAGAAGGTATAAAATAGTCATCTTGGAGAGTGGGCATGTGTAAGGACCTGGCAAATACTGCGCAGCTGCTGAGCCACATTATAAGGATCTACTTGGGGGCCATGGTTGTGAATTCAAAGAGTAGCCAGCAGCTTTGTGGGGTCTTGGTCATTCATGTTCGGGTGTGTAGGAGCAGAGGATGATAGTCTGTTACGGTTAAAGGGGCGCTTGGAAATTGGGCATTAGAGTGAGTGACCGGACAGACAGGAAGTAGTGGAAAGACACCAGGATGCGTGAGACTAAAGCTGGAAGGGATGCCATGACTCGGGTATGACCGTGGGGACGCCCGGACAAGGGGAAGAGGTCAAGGAACCGAGAAGTCAGGGTTTTGGAGGATCACTATGCCAGCATAGAAATCACCAAGAATTAAAACAGGAGTAGTACTGCAGAGAGTGACTGTGCGCCAGGAGCTAAAATCCTCAAAGAAGAAAAAGAAAACGAGGGGAATTCACCCAAGGGCTTGTAGCAGAGAATAACAATGTGATACGGATGATATTGTCTCCTGGCCTGAGATTGAAAACTTTTAACAGAACCTCGGGGTGATTCTTATCATCTTACTACACAGAAACCATGCAGTTTTGGTGTGGCTAAAAAGTAGGAAAGTTTTCATTATAGAATGAATATAGGGCCACTAGATGTATAGCAGACCAAGGCGCCACTCTGTGGGAAGTAGTGTTCGTGGAAGAAATAAATGGAAACGTGGTGCACTTGTTATTTGCCTTGGCAGATGACTGTAGAAGTCATTAGCATCGTCATGCATTCGTCCACAAAATAATTAGTAATGACCTTCTATGTACAGTCATTCTGTTTTTTTTTACATTTATCTATTTTTGAGAGAGAGAGAGAGAAACAGCATGAGCAGGGGAAGGGCAGAGAGAGGAGACACAGAATCCAAAGCAGGCTCCAGGCTCCGAGCTAGCTGTCAGCACAGAGCCCAACGCAGGGCTTGAACTCACAAACTGTGAGATCATGACCTGCGCCACAGTTGGACGCTCAACCGAGACCCCCAGGCAGTCCTGTACAGTCACTGTTATAGGCATTTAAGAGATATGACAGTGAAGAACCCAACCAGAGGCCCTGATCTGATGGAAGAGAGACTGAATCTACTGAGAGAGGCTGAAGATAAGCAAGTCAGCACATACAGAAGGCGAGTTCTGAAAGTGCCAAGCGCTTTAAAGATAATCAAAGGGGAATGGAGAGGGCTTACTCTGCACCAAGTATTCTTCTATGTGGCTCATCTATTTAGCCTACTTCAACATTACAATAATCCTATAAATTTGGCACTATTACTATCACATTTTACCGATGAGGAAACTGAGGTCCAGGGAGATGAAATGATTTATGAACCCGGAAAAATTCCTTAACTTCTCTGTGCTCCTATTTCTTCGTCTGTAAGGTACGGATAATAACAATAATCAGAACCCTGGCACAGGGTTGTTTTGACGCCTACAAGGGTTCAATGTGTAAAGAGCTCACAACAATCCTCAGGACACAGTAAGGGGGAGTGAGTATCCCCACTTCACAGGTGAGGAAACCCTGGCTCGGAAAGGCTAAGTTTGTTACCCAAGTTCCCACACTGAATAAGTGAGAAGCAGCAGCTGCTACATGAAGAGTTGTTACCTGAAGGGCAGGACCCTGTCCCTATGCAGCTCCCACGCCCTCCTTTGCAACACAGTATCTGTGTCCATGGGCAATCAGGAGTTAACGATGGGCTAAAAATACATTTTATTTCAGCTCTGTTCTCCACGCCTCGAGATACTCGGCAAACTGTATTGCAGAATTAGGACATGTGCGGTGTTAAACTGTGGCAAAGAATCACAAGGAAACAACCAGAGGAGAGAAGGGCATTCAGTAACACGAGAAAAAAGTGAGAAATAAGCAATATGTCTCTGTTTTTCTCATCATCAGATTACTTGCCATATCTCACGACTGTATTACCATTTCTTCAGATTTTATAGTTTAAAGAGGAAAATAATAGTGTACATACAAGCAATGCTTGGGGAACTTATGCGAGACGTCAAGGACCTATTTAACGGTCTCAATTCCAGGAAGAAGGCATTACGGGGCTGGTCCTGCTCTCGTCTTCCCAGTTCTGTGCAATCAAGGATTCTATCAGGTACCAGTCAAACAAATATTAATCAGTCTGAACTCTAGGTCACCCTTGGGGTATGCTCTCAAACACTGCCTACTACCATGCACTGCCTACTCAGCACTGCAGGTGTGAGGGACCAAGCTGCCAGCACTGTTATTTATATCCTGCAGCATAAAAGACAGAAGGGACTCCCGGCCTTAATGCCAGCTCGTCGCACTGAATGGTCCACAACCCGTGCATTTAGTAGTGAGAGAGATGCCTTCATATTCTGTGATTTTTAGTAAGCACATTTCTAGCCTGAGAACATTCATTTCACAACCCCCCAAAAAGCTAGGAGTCCCCAGGAATCTGGAAGTGGTCTGACATTTTAAAGCATTTCCTCCAAGGAAGGAAACAGGTGCCCTTATTTCATGTTGCTCCAGGTATTCAGGTAGGTCTCTCCCTCATAAAGAAACGGACAAAAGGCTCCCCTGCTCCTTAAACAAAACGAACCTTCTATAATCCTCCACCGACTGCATTTAGTTTGAAATATTTAATACCTCTCCCACAAGCAATGCCCTGTGGCTAAATGGCAAGAAGAAGAAAGATGGAGCCATGAGGCCCCAGTCTAACCGGCAAGTCAGCCTCCTTCGCGTCTACGCTCCTGGAAAGGCTCAGACACACACATGCTGGTCGAGGCTCCTGGCCACATGTCTGTTACAGCAGGTATCATTTTGCCTCATATTCATTGGTCTGCTGTCTGGGTCCCCCACACAGGCTGTGAGCTCCCTGCAGGCAGGGACCAAGGTGCACTCGCCTCTGGTTCCTTGGAAGGGTAGACAAGAGGTGGAGAAAGAAAAGAGAGGAAGAAGTGAATGGGGGAGAGAAGTGTGAGCAGGGGTGGGAGAGAGAAAAAGTGTGAGTCCCTGAGGCAGCCAGCCAGATGGAGGGGGGTCCTACTGTGGGCTTCCTCTCCCAGTTTGCTCTGCCTCGTTCCATCAAGAGGCAGAGGGACTTGAACCAGAAGAGCTTCATGAGCTTTCCAGCATTCCGGTATTAATTTAACAAAAGGGGGGGGTGGTCTTTAATGGCTCTATCAGAGTGGCAGTATTTTGCAGGAAAAGTCATTGGCTGGGTGGCTTCATCTCTCCTGCTCCATTCTACTCTTCTTGCCATGCAGAGCTCTCCTTGAAGAGCACTGAAGCCCCCCATACGCAGCGAAGATGGGCAGCCATAGAATTAGCCAGGAATTCCAAAATTCTGTCAATTCTTTTGGTGTACCCCCTCCCTTTTTAAGCCCTCTGCTACGTTTTCTTTTTCCTGAAGTCAATTCTACAGATGTATTGAGAGCCCATTACTACTTGAAAGTATACACTTTTGTATCACATTCAAAAACACCAGCATCATTTCAGACAGTTGGTCTCTAAACCTTCAGCATTTGTTAGTGCGCCACCCTTTCTGAAATCGCAATCTCACTGTTGTCTGGTGGTTTCAGTTTTTTTCCCCCAAGGCCAACCTCAGAATTTTCCAGGCGTCTGCTGCGAGGCCCCCTCCCACCGGTAGTTAGGAAAGCTTTCCCCCACCCCCCAGACCTCGAATATATTCAGCCTTCTGTGTCGCCACGGACTAAAACTCCGTCAGAAGAGATGTCTCAGTGTGTAGCCTTCCATATTATCACACTCCTCTGAGAAACCATCCACCGAGTGTCTCGGTTATTAATTTAACCAAAGGGACTGTGGAAGTTGGCCATGGACCAGACCAAAGGAGAGTAATTTGGTCGAAAGCCGCACTTTGATATCTTGATTTTTTTTCCCCCACCTAAAAAAGATTTTATTAGGTGGATGTTCTGGGCTCTCTCTTTATAGTAGTTTGGTTGGTTGTTTAACAGAATGTGAATTAGAATTTAAAAGACATGTGAGGCGCCTGGGTGGCTCAGTAGGTTAAGTGTCATGATCTCACAGTTCGTGGGTTTGAGCCCAGCGTCAGGCCCTGTGCTGACAGTTCAGATTCTGGAGCCTGTTACAGATTCTGTGTCTCCCCCTCTCTCTCTCTGCCCCTCCCCTGATCACACTGTCTCTCTCTGTCTCTCAAAAATATATAAATGTTAAAAAAATTTTTTTTTAAGAATTTTAAAGGCATTTAGAAGCACCCTCTGTACCCAAAGTACTACATGTAAGTTCCACTAGGGTGAGGACTGTGTACACCACCCACCTCGATCAACCCAGAGGGATGTCTGATGAATTGATGCAAGAGCTTGGTGTACAGAGACCTGGAGAAATAAATGAGTAATACGAATAGCACAGAAGTCAAATAGCGGAGACCTGGAAGAGCTCTTGGGGAACTCATTACAGCTGTGTTTTATAAACTTCTCTGACAATTAGAGGTACCTGGCCACTTGTTAAAAATATAGATTATCTAACACCCACCCCTGACTTCCTGATTTCCAGATCTACAAGGGAGATGGACCAGAATCCATATTTTAAACAAGCTACTCTGGTGATCCTTTTAAAGAATACAATTCACTGGCCTCTGGTATATTCATAGAGTTGTGCAACGACCACCACCACCACCACTCAATTCCAGAACATGGTCGGCATCATCGGAAGGAAACCTTGTAGCCATTAAGCAGCTGCTCCCCACTCCTCCTCCAGTTTCTGGCAGCCATTAATCTACTTTCTATCTCTATGTATTTGCCTATTCTGGACCTTTCACATAAACAGAATCATATAACATGTGGCCTTTTGTGTCTGGCTTCTTTCAATTAGCATGACATCTTCAAGGGTCATCTATGTTCTTACATGTATCAGTACTCCCTTCCTCTTCATGGCTGAATAGTATTCTGTTGTGTGAACAGACCGCATTTTGTTTACCCGTTTGCCGGTTGATGGACATTCACGTTGTTTTGACTTTTACACTATTATGAATAATGGTGCTTGAGAAATTACTGTGAAGATAACTGTTCTCAATTCTCCTGGAGTGTGTCATGGTAGCTGGCAAAGATCAAAGTCCCAGAGTTGGGGAAAGGGAGACAGGATTTCTAGAAGGCACACATCCAAGCTCACACAAGGAGTTTCAGTGGCAGAGCTGGAGTCAGAGCACAGACCTCCCAGCCAGGACTCTGTCCCTTCCCCCACAGTGGCCATCCCAGGCAGAAATCTGTGTGAACCTTTCTTTATAAGCTTTTTAATCTATGTTTTAGTAATCTCCACACCCAGCATGGGGCTCGAACTCATAACCCCGAGATCAAGAGTCGCATGCTCTTCTGACTGAGCCATCCAGGCGCCCCTTGTGTGAACATTTTAAAAATATTTCTTCCCAGGGGCACCTGGGTGGCTTAGTCGGTTAAGCGTCCGACTTTCACTCAGGTCATGATCTCGCGGTTCGTGGGTTCGAGCCCCGCGTCGGGCTCTGTGCTGACTGCCAGCTCGGAGTCTGGAGCCTGTTTCAGTCTGTGACTCCCTCTCTCTCTTACCCTCCCCTGCTCACGCTGTCTCTCTCTCTCTCTCTCTCTCTCCTAGAAATAAATAAAAAAAAAATACTTAAAAAAAAAATTTCTTCCCAGGGGTTTGGCGGAGTGTATTGTTTGAGCTGCCATGTCTGAACAATCCATAATTGGTGAGGTCCCGTCAGCCCCTGGGTTGAGTGACTGCTTCTCCCAAACAGTTACAACCCATCAGAAGAGAATGGATAGCTTCTTGGGGACCCTCACTCATTTAGCATGGGTTGGAGAGTGGATAATATAACCACTGACTCATCTACCTGGAGAAAGTTAAAGTCGCTTCCATTTCTCTGTCGGACACCCTAGAGTAGCATTGAGTGTTCTTTTTCTGGGAAACACGCTCCACTTGGCCGACTGCTCTCCTTGTTGAACTTGAACATTTGAAGGAGAAACAGTCTGCAAACAGGCACCAATTTTTCGGTGCAGCATGACTTGTAGGGGCAAATGTCCATTGGGGACTTATTTTCTAGGCACCAAATACTGATTGAAGGCGTAGTTAACTATGTATGAAATTTTAGCTCCCTCAATTAATTGGGGGCACTAAATTATGGCTGCTCCAAAGAGCAGAAAGACTTTATGAAAATTGAACCCATTAAAGGGAATTCTCCCAGGTTAGGAGCAATAAACTACAGCAGCCTGCAATAATGATGACCTTTAGCAAGAACAGCTAACTTCTCTGTCAATGGAACAGGTATCAGAGGGCTACGTTGGAGGCTGGGCAGAAAGAACTGGCAAAAGGCCAATCCAGCTAGGCTAGACCAACTATTAGTCCCAAAATAAAATTGGACTGAGTTTGGTTGCTTAGCATTCACAATATTGATTCCTTTCCTCTTTTATTCTTTTTTTAAAGATTCTGTTTTCTATATTGGCCAGTAGCTTCAATATTGGCCAGTTGCTTAGTATTCACAATAATGATTCCGTTACTCTTTTATTCTTTTTTAAAATTCTACTTTCTATGTTGTCCAGTAGCTTCTCCTTCAGAAAGCAATGAAGCTATGGATTAAACAAGCACCTAGTACAGAAGAGGTGCTTTGTACTCAACAGGTGCTTTAAATGAATGCATTGATGACAGGGTTTACCAAGGAAATAGACCCTGTCTTTGAAAGCTTGCAATGGCCATAAATGAAATTCTAGAAAGTTTCCAAACTGATAATAATTGAGGTCATAGGAATGGGACAAAAACAAAACAAAACAGTAACAACAAAACAGAATCAGAAGTTCCAAGGAAACATATTAAAATATCAGACTAGGGTCAGGGTCAGAAAGATCTCTTAGAACACACTGGACTTCAGAGAAGTAATAATAACATCAGAATCTTATATAAATGAATATTTAAAATGTATTCATACATTACCTGTTTAGTAATAAGAATAGTAGAATGGGACTGACAGAAGGAAAGAAAAGAGCAAAAGCAAAGGAACATGACCAGGAATGAAGGGACCAGGCCCAGGAGCTCAGGTGCCCTTTTTATCCCATCATCCTCTGCTTCCAGGAGCTGCCTCGTTCCCTGCCTTAGTTTGTAAACTTTCCCACACCCAAGTCAATTTGCACTTGGGGGTTCCATCCTACCAACACTTGGAGCCTAGTTCTTGACCTTAGGATGCAGGGCCTTTGTCTTACAATGACATAGACTCAAATGTTGCTGGTTCAGGGGCTGCCATTCAGACTTGATACTTCTGTGCTTAGGATCCGCATTCTGGGGATGTGAATTGGCAACTTCTGCTGATGAGTTCAACATCATCATCAGCTCATCTGCTGATGAGTCTCCTTCCTGCTCACTTTGTATCCTCCACCACCAGCCCTGCCCCTTGAGCTCTCTGAATTCCTTCATCACCTATCTCTAAAAGCATGATCACCTATTCACACTTCCAGAAGTTTCATCCGTTGACTATTCATTAAGCACTTATGGTGTGCCAGGCACTAAGATATGAAAACAGACATGGAGAGACCTGTCTGAGGCAAAGATAGATGCTAAATAATCATTCCAATCATTTTATAGATAACCACAAGGGCAGCATGCTGTCTCGTCAGCATCTGTAGCCCAGACAGTTACTTAGACTAGAGGATAGCAGAGCTTCACTTTGGACTCCCTCAGGTACACTGAGATGACAGCCAAGCACCCTGCCCAGCAAAGTGACCACACTCCAAAAGGCAAGACATTGACGTGGTCCCACTTGTTGATTTTTGCTTTTGTTGTTACATCAAACTGCAGCTTCTACACAGCAAAAGAAATAAGAAAATGAAACAGCCTATGGAGTGGGAGAAAATCTGTGTACACCATATATCAAGTAAGGGGTGAATATCCAAAATATATTAAAAAAACTAGTACAACTTAATAGCAAAAAACCAACTATCTGGTTAAAAAATGGGCAGAAGAACTAAATAGACATTTTTCCAAAGAGGACATCAAATTGGCCAGCAGACACCTGAGAAGACGCTCAACATCACTCAGCATCAGGGAAATGCAAATCCAAACCTCAGTGAGAGATCGCCTCACACCTGTTAGGGATGGCTGTCACCAAGAAGACAAGACAACAAGAGCTGGTGAGGATGTGGTGAAAAGAGAACACTTATAACCCTGTTGATGAGAATGTGAACTAGTCCAATCGGTATGGAAAACAACATAGCGATTCCTCAAAAAACTGAAAATGGGGGCTCCTGGGTTTCTCAGTCAGTTAAGCATCTGATTCTTGATCTGGATCAATTCATGATCTCATGGTTCCTGAATTCAAGTCCTGCACTGGGCTCTGCACAGACAGCAAGGAGCCTGCTTGGGATTCTTCCTTATCCTCTCTGTCCCTCCCCTGCTTGCATATGTGTGTGAGTGCATGCATGAGTGTGTGTGTGTGTGTGTGTGTGTGTGTGTGTGTGTGTGTGCACTCCCTCTCTCTCAAAAACAAATAAATAAACTTTATAAAAGACTGAAAATAGATCTACCATGGAGTCCAGCAATCCCACTTCTGGGTTTATACACAAAGGAAATGAAAACAGAATTTCCATGAGCTATGTGTCCACCCATGTCTGTTGCAGTATTATTCACACTAGGCAAGATATGGAAATAACCCAAATGCCTATCAACAGATGAATGGATTAAAAAAATATGTGAAGGGGCGCCTGAGTGGCTCAGTCGGCTGAGCATCCGACTTCGGCTCAGGTCATGATCTCACAGCTCGTGGGTTCGAGCCCCATGTCGGGCTCTGTGCTGACAGCCAGCTCAGAGCCTGGAGCCTGTTTCAGATTCTGTATACCCCTCTCTCTCTGACCCTCCCCTGCTCACGCTGTCTCTCTGTCTCTCAGAAATAAAACATTTAAAAAAAATAATTAAAAAATTAAAAAAATGTGAATACACACACACACACAGTATATATATATATATATATAGGAATATTATTGAGCCATGAGAAAGGAGGATCACCTGTCATCTGGTACAACACAGATAGACCTTGAACACATTATGCTAAGTGAGATAAGTCAGAGAAAAACAAGTACTGTATGATAGCACTTACATGTGGAATCTAAAATTAAAACCAGTAAAAAAACAAAAAACCAGAGAGTAAAATGGCAGTTACCATGGGATGGGGGGAGTGGTGGCTAAGATTGACGGTGTTTAAGGCTATAAATTTGTAAGGAGTCATACATAAGCCATGGAGATATGATGCACATTGCAGTGAATGTAGACAATAATCATGTACTAGAATGACGTAACGTGATGAATTTGCCTCAATGGCAATCGTATTCCAATATAGAAATGTATCAAAGTAACATGCCGCACACCTTAAATTTACAAAATGCAATATATCAAATTTATGAAATTAAAAAAAAAAGCAAGACAAATGAAACCCTTTCGTTTCAAAGCTTCTGCCAGGTGTTTGTGTAGCTAAGTGGTGGCCATTAAGAGGTAAGCAGCCTGGTAATGGCTTCCATTTCTTATGCACCTACAGGCCCTGGGGCACAGTCTAGAAAGCACTAAAGTGAACAAAGGGGGGGCTGACCGGGCCCCGCATAATAGAGGAAAATGCTACCTCCAGAGCAGTCCTGGGTCAGCTGAGCAGATCACTGTGGAGTCAGGAAATGTTTCTCTTCCTTAATAAGGGTTCAGACAGCCCTGTTTGGAGAATGTTTATGTGCCCTTTGGGGGCGTGCATATGTCTGTACGTCTGCTTCTGTCTCTTTGCAAGGAGTACACACTGGGTCACCTGGAAGGGGTAGGCATGTCCAAGAGCCGCCCCCTACGGCAGCGGGACACGGAAGGGACTAGGTGGGAGTGCCAAAGCCAATCCGGAGGTTCCCCCAACCTATGCCCCGGATGAACTCTAACCCAGACCCACGTTCAGGACACAAGCTGCGGGAGACCACTGTGGGCCAGCCGGGAAAGCACGGATCCTACTGATCAGCTGCCAAGTCCCTCTGGGTAGGGGTGACCCTCCCTGAAGCTGTGTGGGAGTCTGCAGAGGAAGGCCGAAGGTAGCACAAGGACAAGAAAATATATGCCCAGTGCCCAGAACACTGTTGGGAATATAGTAGGTATTCATCAACTATTTGCTAAATATATAAGTAGTTTTTAATTTGACATCTGTCATTCTGTTTATTCCCAAACTGCCTCCAATTTCCAGGGATTGCCTTCCTGCTGCCCACCTCCCTTCCCTCGTCACTAACTTGGTTAACAGACACTCTGGACACAGTGAATTAACCAGGGAGCTACTACCTACCCCAGGCTGGACAATAGACATCCTTTCTCAGCAGCTGAGATACAGAACTGATGAAAAGGAAACATAATCTCTCCTACTGGTTGAAGCGGGACTCTGAAATCCAGGGGCTGGCAGTGATCATGTTCTGCCATGATGGCTGGGGGCAGAAACATTCAGGTAGGAAAAAAAGCAAAAAAGAATCATGAAGTAGACACAAACACAGAGAAGAATCCAGGTGGCAGATGGACAGAGTCATTCTTAGATTCTATTTTCCTTGGTTTCAGTTCACTCCCGGTAGATGTATCAGATAGATATACCAGATTCTAAATTTCTCCAGCCAATCTAATAATCTTTAAGACAAATTATTTTTATCTGCATAACTAATTTGAGTTACATTTCTATTGCTTGCAACCAGGAGGCCCAAGTTAAACAGATTTGGAGGTCAGAAGAGGAGTTTGGGCTGGACACATCATTTGGTGAGTCACTGGCACATAAATGGTGCATTAGAAATTGCTCTTTTCTCCTTCTCGGGTACATAATATAACTTCCCAATTTCCCCTGAAGTTGGGTTGAGCAACGCGTCTAGTTCTGCCCATGGAAGTGACATGTGTCACTATAAAGTTGGAAGCAATTAAGGGGCAGTGGAAGGTCTCCACATGACAAGGTGTCAGCCTGAGGCCCTGCATTGGCCTTGAGTGAGAAAGAAACCATTGTTGTGCGTTTGGTCCCTGAGATTTCAGGACTGATTGGTGACCATGGCTTAACACAGCCCATACTGACTAACGCAGATGGTAACCGAGGTCACCGTAGGGTCTAGGACAGAGCCTGAAGACCACCAAGAGCTAAAGTTTGGGTGGAGGAGGAATGGATGACAAAGACAGGATCTTCCAGAATGGGGGTAGGAGGAGAATTCAGATGTGGGGGTCCTGAAATCAAAGGCAGGGAAGCGTTAAAATACAAGGGCATGCTCAGAAAACATGGAGATTCTGCAGAAAGGGTTAAATAAAATGAGGACAGAAGAATGTCTGTTGGATCCTGCAACATTTCAGTCGTTGGTGACCTTGACAAGATTGGAAAGATTTGAAGAGTGAATGGGAGGGGAGGACTGAGCACAACGTGTACAGAATATTTGTTTACTTGTTGCAGCAAATAAATGAAGCAATAGTTGAAGGAGCCTGTGGCCTCCACAAGCCTGTGGCTCCTTTTTTTTTTTTTTTTTTTTAGATGGGAGATTCTTGAGAACAGTTAAACGCTGAATGAAAGACTGAAGAGGTAATAGATCATACACATGCTAGGCACCGGCAAATCACTTTTCGTGCACGATCTCAGTAAAGTCTCACATCAACCCAACAAGATGGTCCTTACTCACAGCTAAGGACAGTTCACAGTCGAGGACCTGGAGGTGCTGAGAGGTAGAGCCTTGACCGTAGCTGATGAGGGACAAAGCCAGTGTGTGGACCCAAGCAGTAAGAGCCCCGCATTTAGTTTCTCTTCTCTAGAGACGAAGAGGTAGAAGAGACAGGTGATGGACTGACCCCAATCTTCCTAGAGGTCCAGAGTAGGAAGGAAGGGGCATTCTCTAGAGTACCAGTCTTTGGTATAACACACCTCTCCATGACAGCAGCAGATGAGGAGGAGACAGTGGGGGAGACACAAACACGAAGACTGGGTGGTGAGATGCTGACAGACGCTTTCTGCTGGCAACTATTTTCTCCACAGTGTAAGAGGCTAGGTCATGTAGTGAGAGCAAAAGGGTGAAGGGAGGCAGGTGCTTGAGGAAGGTGGGAAAGATTCGTAACAGCAGGGGCAGCAACCGAAAAAGTAAGCTGTGTCAAGGACCCACTTGAGGTCGGTAATCATGAATTGAACGTGGACCCAACCTGCCCGGCTGTGTGAACTTCTCCCGCGGTGAGCAGCTGTGGATAGAATAATAGGAGCTAACTTAATTGAATACTTAGCACGTGTCAGACATTGTGCTAACCACTTTGCACATGTTACCTCATTAAATGTGCTCAGTCACGATGAAACGGGTTCAAGTACTGGTTTGAAGAAGTCTGCTAAACTATTATTTCAGCTGGAGTTAGACTTCAGTTTTTCTTCTCCCTCACACCCCTACATCATCGGCCATCAAGTGCTGTTTTTTCCCCACCACTTCTTGGTCTTGCATCTTCTCCTCATTCTCAGTGGCATGCCTCTGGCCAGACCTTTCGGACCTCAAGCCTAAATGACTGCTGCTGGCCCAATGGTCGGTCTTCCCCATGCCAGCCTTGGCCTGTTCCTGTGCGTTTTTCTCGTGGCTACAAGAGTAATCTACTTTGAGGGGTACTTTTATTAGGTTCCTCCCAGTCTCAAGAACCTACAATAGCTTTCAACTACCTGTTGAATCAATTCCCAACTCTTCAGATTAAGATTTCAAACCCTTCATCGACTGGTCTCACTGTTTTCCACCCATGTTATTCATTATCCCACACTACTTTCTGAATGAGGGTTGTGAAGAGCAAAGATCATTTGTGATTGTGAATCTTATGGGCTCCATGCTTTTATCGTATTTTTTGGCCACAATATACACTTTGGTGTGGAAAATAGCCACCAACTTGAAAAATCCAGTCTGGATCTCTTTCCCAAGTTTTTGTTTGATCTATATCTCATGGTGTTTAAGCACCTGCAACTGAGAATGTCCAAATCTGACCTCATCCTCTCCCTGCAACCCCTCTGTCTGCCCCAGTCTACTGTAATGATATTCCTCAACTCAGCTGACAGCACCACCACCCAGTAGCTCAAATTAAAAATCTTAAAATTATGCTTGACTCCTATTTCATTATTTCTAAGGTATTATGCACACATAGGAAAGCACAAACAACTTAAGTACAAAATTAAATGAGTACTTAGATAGGTATACACCCATGTAACCCCCAGCTGTATCAAGATACAGAATAATTCTAGTACCTAGGAGGCTCCTGAGTGTCCTTCCCAGTCAGTACCAGCATCCAAAGATAACCACTATTCTGACATCAACCAGCTTGTGATTAGTTTTGTCTGCTCACATAAATGGGTTCATATGGTAGGTACTCTTCTGTCTTTCACAAATATCGCATCTGTAAGATTCATCTATATCACTGCATGTATGAATAGTTCTTCTTTTTATTGCGATGTCAAATTCCATTGTGTGAATACACCACAATACATTTATCCATGCTATGATGGACATTTGGGTTGCTTCCAGTTGGGGCTCTTATGAGTAACAATGATGTTAACATTTTTGTACATGGTTTTGGTAGGCATAGCATAGGTATATTTCACTCTCACAGATGCTGCCAAACAATTTTCCAAAGTGGCTGTACCAATTTCTACTCCTGCCAGCAGTATACGAGGGCACAAAGTGTTGCATAGCCTTTGTCAGCCCTTGACATGGTCAGACTTAAATATCAGCCATTCTGGTGGCTGTATAGTAGTATCTCATTGTGGTTTTGATGTGTATTTCATGTGCACTTCTCTAATGACTGATAATGTTGAGCACCTTTTCACATGCTCGTTGGCCTTTTAGAAGTCCTCTTATAAAGGGACTATTCAAGATTTTTACTCAGACTTTAAACCAGGTTGCCTTTTTCTTCTTGATGTGTACAGTTTCTTTATATATTCTAGACATGAGTTGTCTGACAGATATGTGTAAGTGAATGTCTTCTAGTGGGTGGCTTGCCTTTTCACTCTCTGAATGGCATCTTCTGATGAATAGAGGTTCTTAATTTCCACAAAGCCAATATATCAATCTTCTGTTTTGGTGTTTTCTTTATTGTGTGCTGTTTAAGGAATCCTTGCCTATTCCCATCCTTATTTTGACTTCTCCCTCTCCTTCAACTTCCCAATAACCAGTTAGTCATCACTTCCTTCTGAGGAGTCATACCTCCAAAATATATTCTACATATGTTCAGAGTTTTCCACAAAAACCGTTAACATCCCGGATCAAGCTCTCATTCTCTCTCACCTAAACTACTGCACCAGGCTCCTAACTAATCTTCCTACTGTGAGAATTCTCTCCAATCTATTTTCTATCCTGAAGCCATCGTGATATTTCCAAAATGTAAACCTGACCATGTCATTTCCTTGCTGAAATCCCATCAATGCCTAAGCATTTCTCTTGGAGAAATGTTCCATGCTATGGTTCTGTCTTGCTTGTTTTATTTCATCCAGTGCCACTCTACCAGCCAGACTGCCTTGAAGGTCCCATGTACTTTCTTGCTTTTAGACCTTGGTGCATACTGTTCCCTATTCCTGGAATACTTTCTATCAATACTCTACAAAAACTGAGCTAATTCATATTCATCCTTGATAGATGACCATAGGATTCCCCCTCCTCTCTGCATTCCTTGAGTCACCAGGAGTGGGCTTGATGCCCTTTCTAAAGGTTTTCATAACACTGAATGCGTGCCCTCACCACATTGCACTGTAAACCCCAGCTCATGTCTGTCTCCTCAGCTACACAGTGAGTGCTGTAAGGACATATACTGTCTTCTTCTTTTCTGTATCCCTAGCTTTGACCACAGTGTCTGGCGCATAGTAAGGGAGAGAAAGAAAGAGGGAGGGAGGAAGGGAGGGAGGGAAGGAGGAAGGAAGGAAAGGAGGGAGGGAGGAGGGAGGAAGGAGGGAAGGAAAGGAAAGGAAAGGAAAAGAAAGACAGGATTCATACCTAGCCAGTATTCTCCAATTTGCAGGATGGTCCCAGGCCTCGTTAACCTTCTAGTTGGAATCAGCTGCCGTCACCAGCACTAATTCTACAAGTCCCCAGTCACTGTCTCCAGGGAATCCAATAACTTTTTCTTAAAGACAAGAAGAAACAAATGTGGCCTTCACCCCCAATCCAGATAGCCACAAAGACTCTTTGGCAGAGAGCAATCATTAACATAGGGAATTAGGGATGAAACTGGCCAGAGATGGAGAGTGGGTTGTTAGAGAACATTTCTGAAAGTGCTGAGGGCACTAGATAACTCCAGGAAGGAGCCAACTCGGGGAATAAAGAGAAGAGGGCAAACACAGATGATGTTCTGTTCGGGGAAATGTCAGAACACGATGACAGATGGAAATGAGGAACAAAGCATACCGAGAAGCCAAAAGTTAGTCTCCAAAGAAAATTTCTTTTCCCCACCAAGAAGTCTAGCTTTTAAAGCTGTTATAGAGCCCATAATTTAGTACTCAGATGGAAACCAGACAATGCAACCTTTGGGCTGACATATCCATTCCCCAGACTGGCCTTGTTGACAGGATGAAACCAGTGGTCTCTTGTGTTGAGCGGAACGGGGAAATGTCTGCAACGACAGTGCCTCAGCCTAGCGGTCTCAAAATATCAGGAGAATATTTTTGCTGAAATGAGCTTCCTTCTGTGAGGGTGCATAGCCGGGAGTGTGAAACATAATGAAAGTGAAGACTAATGGCTGGCCTCCGTCACCGTCAATGCCATACTTCCTTTGTCCAATTCAACAGATATTTATTGAACATCTACTACGAGCTGAGTTTTGGGTTTTGCAGATACCGTAATCAGACAAGATAAAGTCTTGTGGAACTTACATTTAGATAGACCAAAAAGGAAAAAAATAAAAAGGAGTAAACTTGAAAGATAATTTTAGCAAAAATAAATGCTTTGAGGAAAATAAACAAAGGAAATAATGATACTTTCAGCTACATATAGTAGACACTCCAACTCCAAATGGTTTAGAAAGTCCAGTGACTTATTATCTCATGTAACAGGAAGCCTGGAAGCGAGGCAGGTTTCCAGGGTTGGCTCATCAATGGCTCAACAATACCGTCAAGGATCCAAGTAGTATCCATCTCTACGTTGTCATCATACAATTGGCTTCATCCGTGGATGGAGAACAAGATGCTATAGCGATTGTAAGTGTCACAGAAAAATACCACAACTTCCAGAAGAGCAAGAGGGACATTCTTGGGGGTGGGTGTCCCAAGAACAAAGGAAGGCTTAATGTGATGCTAATTAAGCTCAGTTAAGCCTCAGGGTCCTTCTCCTGCACAAACTCCTTGGAAAGCTCTGGGGAAAAAGCCTAGCAATCACATGGTCATTTCTGTAAAATTTGCCAAGATAAGGTATTTTAAGCACTTTCCGTTAAGGCCTCTGTCTCTTTCCACTCTGGCATCTCCTGTCACAGTTCCCTTCATGTCAGATGGCACTAGAACAGCCATGGGAATTTCAGGAATCCAGCTACGGGAGACCTGAGTTGTGGATACATTTTGTCTGGGTCTAGAATTGTGTTTTCATATGTTTCTTAGTTACTGCTACACAAACTTAGGTTATCGCTAGCCATTCCAGAGTAGCAATGCCTTTCAGGAATAATCCCAAAGCCCAAGTAGCAACGTACATTGCATCATGAGATGAAGGTGCTGGGCATACACAGAAATATGTGAATTCTGAAGAAAAAACACGGTTTCCCACATTCAAAGCCAGAAGCTAGTCTGTGGAACATTCCTTCAACCATCAAACATGTAAAATCATAAGGAGAAAATGTGGTTTTCACTCACACCTATCAGAATGGAGGTTCTAGCTAATTACAAACATCCAATGAAAAGCCTCCAACTGCTTCTAAATTATTATACGAGTATTGTTTTCAATTATCAGTGACAAAAACTAAAATTTTAACCAGTCACATGAGAGGAAGGACTAGTTTATCTTTCTATAGAAAAGATCATGCAATCATTGCCATGAAAAGAGGTGATCAAAGTATATTCTGTCAAAAATCCAGGGGGAGAAACAGTCTAGTGATCTGCCAGACAGTTAATAAAATAATGCGTTCTGCTGAACTTGTGAAGTCCGATTTTCAAAAGTCATAACCCATAATTTATTTCCACATTCTAAATATAAGGCTTTGTAAATAATTTTCTACTTGCAGTTTTGTATTATTTTTCTCAGACTGGAAAGGCTGCAGTTCCCACACAATCTGGATCTACTCCTACTCAAACGAGAGGAGAGGAAAGTTTTTTCCCAGAAATCCTGTGGTAGGCTTCTTCCCTGTCTCATTCGGTCCATCTTCTCTCTGACTCACACTCTCCCATTTGGCTGAATGCACTGGGAGAAAACTATCCAGGCGTCATGACTGGTCTCGCTGGAGATTACCGGTCACCGCCTTAGGTGAAGTCTCAATGCCGCCTCGCAATCGTGTTTTCTTAGTGCATTTTCTCTTCCACTGTCCTGGAAAAAAACACTTTGGTGTTGTCCTCTCTTTTCTCCTGCCTCCACCGCTTCTTCCCCTCCCCCCAGCTGGTGACCTTGCTTCCCATTTCAAAGAGAAAACAGACGAGAACTCCCAGCAACTCCCACCTACTTGCATTTGCGCCCAGATGCTCTGGGGAGACACGACAGAAGAACTGCGCACTATACTCCATGCCCTCTCACTGAACCAAAAACTCTGTTCTAATACATTTCCCATCTCTTCTCCATCTCAACTTCTCCTTCTCTCGGACACCATTCTCATGAGCATAAAAATATAGTTATCTCTTCCACCTGGACAAAAATTTTTTAAAACCCTAAAGCTTCTTTCGCCCCCGATTTCCCCTCCAAGTAGTACCCAAACTTCTCTCCTTCCATTCTCAGCAAAACTCCTACAACAACAGCCTACAAACCCAGTCTTTGATTTTTTTTTTTTCTCCTGTAAGTTCTCTTTTCTATCCATTCCGATCAGGCTCACCCTACCTGTCCCCCACCTGCTCTTGTCAAGGTCAACAATAACTGCCATGTGACTAAATCCAATAGTCACTTCTCCATCTTCATTTTAGTGGACCTTTCTGTAGCCTTTGACACAAATGGCCGATCACTTACTCTGTCCTCCCTGAAAACTTTTACTTGACTTGCGTGCAACCACAAGCTTATGGTTTTCCTTTTACCTTTCAAACCATGCTTTCCCGTCTCCTTTGCTGGTTCCCCTCACCTGCTGCTCATCTGGGCTTACGGGCTCCTTCCTTAGTCCTTTTCTACTACAGTCAGTCTCATGGTCATATCATCCATTCTCAAGACTTAAGTCATCATCTGTATGCTTAGGACTCTCAGATTTGTATCTCCAATCTGGACCTCTCCTTTGAATCTCTATAACCAGCTGCCAATTTGACATCTCGACCTGTATGTCAACAAGGCATCTCAAACCTAAATGTCCCAAACAGAACTCCTGATCCCCCTCCCCCAATCCAGCTTATCCTATCTTAGTCTGTCCAGGATAGTGTGACAAAAATATCATAAACTGGGTGACTTATAGACAGCAAACATTTACTTCTCACAATTCTAGAGCCTGGGAAGTGCAAGCTCATGACGCTGGGAGATTTGGTGTCTGGCGAGAACTGCTTCCTCACAGATGACTGTCTTTTCATGAAATCTCCCATGGCAGAAGAGACAATCTAGCTCTCTGGGATCTCTTTTTATAAAGGCAGTAATCATGAGGGCTATGCCCTCATGGCCTAATCATCTCCTAAAGGTCCACCTCCTAATATCATCAACTTGAAGCTTAGGATTTCCATATACAAATATTTTAATGGACCGAGGGGCAAACGTACAGACCGTAGCACCTGCCAGCTGCCTCATCTACTTGGTAGCAACTCCATTCTCTCAGTTAACTCAGGCAAAATAATCTTGGTATCACCCTTGATTTCTCTTTTGTTTATGCCTCACATTCAATATATCAGGAAATTCTGCCAACTCTACCTTAAAAACATACCCAGAATCTATGTCTCAGCATTACACTATCACTGCAGTCATCCTCACTTGCCTGCATCATCGCAATCACCTTCTAGCCACTCTCCGTATTTGGGCCTAGCTCCTTGCCTGTCTGCCTACTAGAATGCAAGCTTCACGCAGGAAGATATTTTACTTGTTCTGTTCACTGCAGCATCCTTAGGACATAGAACAGTGTGCAGAACACAGTCGTTCGAGGGAATAAATCGTCCAGAGTTGGGCTCCTCAACCAGCCATCGGCAAGTGAAATACGATTATCTACAGACCAGACATGTCCATTCCTGGCCCTGTGGTAGCAGCAGCTTCCCTTAAGACTCAGAGTTGAATGGGGAAGGGGTGAATATGTGAAGAAAATGAGCTTTCTGTTAGGAAGGAGGAGGGAGGGGCTGGAGGATTCATGCCGGGTAGGCAATCAGCCATGTCCAGTGTGCAGGATGAGGCGGTAGGGCAATAGGGAGGAGGCTTCAGATAAGCTGGTAAGGCAAAGACCTCTCTGAGAGTCGATGACATTTTATCTGAAATCTGGAAGATTAGGATAATAACAAGGTCTGGGAAGAAAGCTTTCCAGGTAAAGGGAATAGCCAGTGCAAAGGTTTTAAAACAGATAAGAGCTTTGTGTTTCAAGTCCTGAAAAGAAAGCAGTTTGGCTGGAGAGCAGAAAGTGAAAGAGATGAGAGAGAGGAAGAATCTGAAGAGGGAGGCTGGGCCATCCCCAAGCCTCGGACACCAAGGTCAGCCGTGGTAAGAGACAATGAGAAGCCACGGGCAGGCGGTAAGCAAGGAGTGACATGATTTGACTTATGCTTTAAACCACTGAATTTAGCTGCTGGGGAGGGGGGAAGGGAGAGATGGGTTGTAGCAGGGGCCAGATGAGGAGTGGGAAGACCAAGCTACTGTCCTGGTGGGAAATGAGGCATTCCCTTCTAAAGAGACCCTTGTGATAAACAGCCTCTAACTGGCTTCGCCACCTCCACACTGTCCCAGGTGCGTCTTCCGTGTTTCGCTGCCAGGACAACCTTTCTAAAGTTCTGGCTCCTCCCCGTGTCCTCAGGGCCATGCCCCTACCCTGCTGGCAGACTCAGAGTTAGACTGCTATGCTCCCTTCACCAGGCTGCACACAGCTACAGAAAGGGGCTAATTTGTAGACTAGCGTGAGCTAGTGGTGGGTCTCTCCTCGCTCCACCTTTTACTGGGCCGACTCTAATTCATCACCCAGTCACCTCAGGCAGCACCTCCTCCTGGAAGAAGAAATTCCCATATTTCAAGGTATGTGACCGATGGCCCTCGGAGTCCTGCATGGTGGCGGCTCTGCCTGAGGCCCCAGGCTTTGGTCAGTGCACCTGTCCTTTCCAGCCACAGCCTGAACCTACCAAATCCTGTAAGGCTTCCTACTTGCCTTCCCCAACCCACTAGACGTGGAGCCCCTGTTATGAAGTCTCCCCTTCTTCTTTGCCCTTTTCCTCTCCATATCCTTTATATGGCCAGTGTCGTCACAGTTCCTGACCCACAGGAAGTTGCCAGTATTTTTTAATTAAACAGCCAGATTGGATTCCCTGCAGGGTAAGAAGCATGGTTGATTCTGCATCCACCACAGCAAAGGGCCTTGCACAGAAAAACTGCTAAATTAATGTCCATTTCATTGAATCCCGCCATCTATTAAGAGGGCTTCTGCAAGGCCCGTGGTCATGAATGGTATGGAGATTTGCACTACAAAGCACTGATCCAGGCCATCTCTCACTTACACTGAGGCCCAAATTGGAAGGAATTACCTTCTGATGACTCCAAACAAGACACAAGCTGAATTGTGTCTCCCAAAAAGACTGAAATTAAAGTCCTGATCCTTAGTACCTCAGAATGTGAACTTATTTTGAAATAGCATTGTTGTGCATGCAGTTAGGTAAGATGGGGTTGTACCGACCGGAGGTAGGGTGGGCTCTCATCCAATGTCAATGGTGTCCTTAAAAGAAAAAAAATTTGGACCCAGACACAGAGACAGGCCATGTGACAGTGTAGGCAGAGACTGGCGTGATGCGGCTGGAAGCTAAGGATTGCCCGCAGTCACCAAAATCTAGGAAGAAGAAAGAAAGTATGTACCCATCGGGCTCTCAGAGGAAGCATGGCCCTGCCGAACCCTTGAGTTTGGACTTCTGACATCCAGGACTACGTGAAAAGAAATTGTTATGACTGCAAACCACCAAGTTTGTGGACTTTGTTGGAAGAGGCTGTGGGAAATTGATCTAGTTCCTCACACCATCTAAAGGACTGGAAAGGAAACGAAGAGCGCACAGGTAGTAGAGTGGTACATTTGGAAGGGTACTGGGTCAGGCAGTCCGGTGACCCGGGTTGGGAGTCTGGCTTCGTGGCTAATGCGTACTCCGCTGTGATCCTAAACTGGTGGAAAACTCACTTTCCTCACCTGTAAAACAGGAAGAAAATAATGCCTGGCTGGCTTGTCTTTCGAGACTGTTCTCTGTTATTCATTGTGAGAATCAAAGGAAATAATATACGAAAGCCATTTGAAATAGGCAAAATCAATCCAAAGGTGAGGTATTATAACTACCATTGCATCTAGTCATTTTTTATTTAAATAAATCCCCAAGTAGTATCACTGAGTTTGGCTTGTTAACAATAACACTAAAAAAAAAAAAAACCCTCAAAATTGAGGAATGTAGGTCTACTATGAAAGAAAGCCTGAGCATTCTGATTAAGATGAAGGAAAAATATTTAATTGGTCCCAGGTGTGCGTGCATGTCTGCCTACTGAAATATTTTGTTATTGTTCTTTTGTTAACAATTTGGGATGTGAAAAATTAAATCCATCCATTTTTTTAAAACCCAAAATAATTCTTTCACCACCTTGGCATTGTTAGAGGAGAAGGAATTACGACTACCTATAAAAGAGTTTCTTTTTCAACAAAAGATTTCTTTTTCCAATTTTAAGTGACACCCTCACAAAGGTCTTTGATTTTTAGTGAGTTTTAGTCACTTCCACTATTAAGAAAACATATATAAAAAAATCCCATTTGTATGAGTTTTCAAGTCTAAGAATATAACACACACAAAAAAACAGAAAATGAGTCATAATTGGATAAAGGTGACCCTTAGACACTCTCCAAATGGAAAGTCGAATCATTTTCTTAAATGACAAAGAGAGAAAAGATCTGGTCCCTTTCCATCCTGCAGCCACTTTCCATCAACACCTCCACTCATCTCACACATGCACACAAAAGAAGGGGAAAAATCTCTTTAATGTAGGGCCTGAAAATAGATAGCAAGTGGTTCGGGACACGCAGGTACTGCCTGATCACCATGATGCTGGAAGGGTTCGTAGTTTTGAGGACAAAGAACTTCTGGGGACTCTTTGCAGATGGTATGTCATCCTACATCCTGATAGGTGGTGACCAGACATAAGCCAAACCACCACACAGTCTTAGTTTTCATCACTTGAGACTATTCAACATTTAATGAAGACGTGGGCACACAAAACTAGAAATGCAGACATATTTGGTATATACTCCCAGATCATAATCCCCCTGATTGGGTCACTTTTCATAAAACAATGAGGAGGAGGAAAATGAGGAGGATGACAGTGAGAGCTAAAACCACTAAGGGCCTGTTGTAGGACTGAATTCCAGAAGCCACACCAGCTATTTCATGCACACTTTGTACTGAGTTCAGTTCAAGTTTAGTACTCAGAACACCACTGAGGCTCTGAGATGCGATGTGAGAGGGCTCCAGACCGGGTCTGAGTGCATCCTTCATCCACGGTGCTTTCAACCAGACAACTTCTAGGCCAGTTTTTGCCTTTTACCATATTTCTTTAGAAGTAGATGAAAAAAAAGTCACTTGTTTTTATGGTAAGTTTATTTGCTGATGTTCATGCTCGTGAAATGATATCTTCATTTTACAGACAAAAAAGCTGAAGCTCAGAAGATTAAATAACCAGGCCCACACCACAGGCTTAAAATGTAGGTAGTGAGGGGCGCCTGGGTGGCTTAGTCGGTTAAGCGTCCGACTTTTGTTTAGGTCATGTTCTCGCGGTTCGTGGGTTCGAGCCCCGCGTCGGGCTCTGGGCTGACTGCCAGCTCAGAGCCTGGAGCCTGTTTCAGTCTGTGACTCCCTCTCTCTCTGATTCTCCCCTGCTCATGCTCTCTCTCTCTCTCTCTCCTAGAAATAAATAAAACATTAAAAAAAAATGTAGGTAGTGAAGCTGACGCTATACTTAGATTAGTCTCCAACATCTGCATTTTTGCTGGCTTATCTCTTGAAACAAAAGACACAGCGAATTGTTTTTTTTTTTCTAATTTTAAAAAAATGTTTATTTTTGGGGGCGCCTGGGTGGCTTAGTCGGTTAAGCGTCCGACTTTCGCTTAGGTCATGATCTCGCGGTTCGTGGGTTCGAGCCCCGCATCGGGCTCTGTGCTGACTGCCAGCTCAGAGCCTGGAGCCTGTTTCAGCCTGTGTCTCCCTCTCTCTCTGACCCTCCCCTGCTCACGCTGTCTCTCTCTCTCTCCTAGAAATAAATAAAAAAAAAAAACATTTAAAAAATGTTTATTTTTGAAAGAGGAAGTGACAGAACGTGAGCGAGGGAGGGGCAGAGAGAGAGAGAGAGAGAGAAACAGAATCTGAAGCAGGCTCCAGGCTCCAAGCTGTCAGCACAGAGCCCAATGAGGGGCTCGAACTCATGAGAACTGAGATCATGACCTGAGCTGAAGTCAGACGTTTAACCGACTGAGCCACCCAGGTGACCCAACACAGTGAATTGTTTTCACCCCTCACTCCCCTGCTGCCTCTGTTTCAGTCTCACTTGCTCACTGTCACGCTCTCTCTCTCTCTCATCTCTTCCCTTACGAGAGAAAGATTTGAGCTGCACAAACAAAAGCAAAACCGTTGGCAAAGAAAATGGTCAACACCCTAATCCAGGCCTGACTTGGTTCTAGACATCACAGCACTGGGGTGTATATTCTATCGGAATTAAGACACCAGCCAAACCCTCGGAAAGGCCTTCCCAAGAAGATACCTGGAGGTAAACAAAGGATGCATGGGGCCCAGATACCATAACAGAAGATAATGGCACCTTGTGGCATCGCAGCCGCCAAATGACCAAAGCCACACCGATTATTCTGACAGAAAGCGGCATGAAGGGCCTTTGGTTTCCGGGGTTGGAAATAAGGTGATCAGACTCACCCTTCCTACCCCAGAGACTAAGTTGGCCTAACAGTTTGAGGTAAAAACGGAGTCCCAGTGGTGAGCCTTGTTGGAGTCACAAGAGTCTTATTTTACTAGCTGCTCAGGGTACTGAGGATCCAAGGCGGGAACACGTCACACACTCCAGCTTTGAGCTACTGTGATCAAGGTTCCTGGGACTTCTCTCTTTGTTTTCAAGTTCATCTCACTCTAAGTAAATAAATAAACTTAAAATAAAAATAAAAAAAGTTATCATCCAGCAATACTCCTAGGCGGAGGCTGCTCGTTTTCCCATAGCCCTCATACATCGGCCCAAAGGTAAGTTATGCTCCTCCTGCTCTACACTGTAACTTCCCTAAATTCTCCTTGGCAACACCCCTGTCCCTCAAGCCCCCAGCTTCTGGTTAGTCTACCCTCTTCTGGTCTTCCACGTTGTTAATTTAAAAAGATCCTGAAGGGGCGCCTGGGTGGATCACTCGGTGGAGTGTCTGACTCTTGGTTTTGGCTCAGGTCATGATCTCAGGGTCCTGGGATCGAACTGAATCAGGCTCACACAGGCCTGTTGAAGATTCTGTCTTTCTCTCCCTCTGCTCCTCTACTCCCCATCCCCTCTCTCAAAAAAATTATAAGATACTGAGCATCTACCGATGCCTCGCCCTGGGCTATGTACTTTGCACACACTGTCCTAAGTAATCCTCACAACCGCCCTCTAGGGAAATGGAGAGGAGCTTGCATACCTCCTGGAGTAGTGATAAGAATCAAAGAGGTAATGCATGTAAATAAAGCACAGTGCCTTGCAAATATTAAGTACTAAATAAGTATCAGTTATTCTTATGACTAACGGAAGGAATATATTAGGCTGAACCATCTGAAATTGCCATTTTTGTAATCATACATGGTCAACTATTGGCAAATTCATATAAATTAATCTATATAACAAAGACCTCCTATTCCTTATATAGAAATAGTTCTACAATATTGAAAAAAATCCCAATAAGGAAATCAATGAATGATACTAACAGGCAGTAATATTTTAAATGGTCAGTGAATACATGAAAGCTGTTACATCTTATTAACAGTAAAAATATATAAATTCAAATAATAATGAGGTATTCTTTTATCCTGACACTGGCAATCATTTTTGACAGTATATGAGGTATTTGCAAGGCTATGGAGTTACAGGCACTCCCATATCCTATTGATGGCTTACTGTAGAGATTAAAAAGCATGGATTTCAAGAGCTGAGGTTCCTAGATTCCAATTTCAACTTGACCACAAATCTATCTCTGTGAATCTGGACAGAAAATCATACCTTTCTTTGCCTCAATTTTTTTCTTCATGTTTCAAAGTGGGGGGATAAGAGGTTCTACCTCATAAAGTTTGTTGCAAGGATTAAGCAAGTTTATCTGTGTACAGCACCCAGAACAGGGCCCAGTTGATAGTAAGTATCTATGTATACTTTTTATAAATTTATACATAGTATAAGTATAAATTATATTATGTATAAATTTTGTGTTTTTCTAAATCACCATTATTATTATTGGTGGAAAGGAGCCATTGACCCAGTTCCCAAGGCACTAAACCTGAACATCATCCTAGATATGTCTTTCTTTGGGGTGCTGGGGTGACTCAGTCACTGAAGCATCTGACTCTTGATTTCAGCTCAGGTCCTAATTTCCCAGTTCATGAGTTTGAGCCCCACATCAGGGCTCACTCTCTCTCACATTCTCTCTCTCAAAATAAATAAATAAACATAAAGAAAAATAGAAAGAAACCTTAGATGGTGGTACGGAAGGATGCATCAGTGGGCAGGAGAGATACAGAAAAATTGGATGTACTTTATGATGTTATTATGACACTGATGATGCCTAAATGGCAGTGATGATGGAAAGAAAAACAGAAGTCCAATTTTTTTCAGCATTTTTACACTGAGGAGGAAGAATGTAATCATTTGGCTGTGGGGGTTATGGAGAAGACATATCTTTTTTAAAAAAAAATGTTTATTTATTTTTTTAGAGAGAGAGTGCAGGGGAGAGGCAGAGAGGGAGAGAGGCAAAGAGAGAATCCCAAGCAGGCTCTGCACCATCAGCACAGGGTCCAGTGAGGGGCTCCATCCCACCGACCATGAGATCATGACCTGAGCTGAAATCAAGAGTCAAATGCTTAACCAACTGACACACCGAAACACCACTATTTTTTTATTTTTTATTTTTTTATTCTGAGAGAGAGAGAGAGAGCACACAAGGGAGAGGTAGAGAGATAGAGAGAATCCCAAGCAGGCTCTGTGCTGACAGCCGGTCTAGATCTCAGCATAGGGCTTGATCTCACAACCATGAGATCTTGACCTGAGTGGAAATCAAGAATTAGATGCTTAACTAACTGAGCCACCCAGGCATGCCCTTAAGTTTCTTTCATAAACCCTAGACAGATCTAGGTATCTAGATATCTGTCTGCTGCTGAAAAGATTGTACAAACGTAGAATAAACAAATATAGATGTGTGATAGTGAAAAGAAGGTGGGGTTCAGATCAAAGAGACCTGGTCCTAATTCTACGACTTCTAGCTGCATGACCTTGGACCAGTCACGTATGCTCTTAAGCCCTGGTCCTTTCCTCATCCATGACATGAAGAAAGACAAACACCTACTTTGCAGGCTTGTAATGATGAGTAAATGGGATGAGGCTCATAAAAGTGGTTGATGAAGTCTTCTACCAAACTTAGCTATCATTATTTTTGAAGCAAGAAGGCATTTACAGATGATTTTGTACCATATCATCCTCTCACCAATGAAGAGACTTAGGCTTAGTGATAGATCTGGTCTAGAACCCAGTTATCCTGTTCCTTATGCTCGCTTCCTCCTAGACAATAAAAGCAAAGTAGCTGGATGTCTCACAGAACTTTGAACAAAATGCGTTATATGCCTTGGGGCACTGACTCAGTCACTTAGCCCTGTAGAGAGACACCGCTTTCTTAGCACATATGAAGAAAGTACATTTCTTCTTCTTTAAGATCACGTCTCTAGACTTCCCAGAGAACACATTCATTCTACTGAGTCATTCTTGCCTTGCAGCTCAATGAGTCAGAATCTTATCTATCCCCATCAGAAGTTCAATTTGTTGTCAGGAACAGGATGAAATGAAATAGAGACACAAATGAACAGAGAGGCCATCACTTGCTTATCCTTGGGGCATAAAGCAATTTGAATAGAGGAGCAATAAAGGAGGACACAATCATTAATTTTACTGCAGCTTTGGTGCCTGTTGTGGAAATAAAATGGTAAAACAAACATACAGAGTATCATCTGTGGTGCATAGTGGCCACAGGCTGGTATTGCTGAGGTGTAGTAGAGAGAGTAAGGGTAAGTGACAGCAAGACAGATGAGCTGGGCTTCTGAATCCATTCTGCTAAGCAGTGTGACCTTAGACATGTCCTTTAAGCTCAAGAAACCCGAGGTCTTATCTGTAAAGTGAAGAATGACATGACCACCGCCAGCCTCCCAGAACCGCGTAAGTTTCCAGTGAAACATAGGTACGATGTGGGCATTAAATGAGATAAGGAATCTAAAGCCCCCCAGCTGGTGCCAGATAGTCAGTTTAGCTCAGTGAATATCCGCAGTTACTGTTACTACCGTTGCAACTATGGTTGTCATTGTTGACCGCTTCTTTCTTATGTGACTGCTTCTCCATAGTGACTAGCGAAAACGCTTTTGCACAAAAAGGGATCACGGGTTAGTAAGGCATGGGGTAAAACAGGCAGAAAGAAAAAGCAAGGTTCAGAGGCCACACGGCCTGGTGGGAAGGGGCATGGGTTCTGGGTCACTTGGATTGGAGTTCGAAGCTGGGCTGTGCTTCCTAACTGCCTCAGCAGGCACTTCCCCACGCCGTTCCTCAGTCCGCTCATTTACAAACAGAGATCACAGGCCCTACTGCATGCGACTGTTGCGAGGGCTAAATGAAATAGCTTATGGAGTGCGCCAAACGCCTGGCACAGAAACTTGTTAAAGGAAGACGATATACATCAAAGCACGTTTGTAAACCCTAAAGTGATATAAACATGTAAGAAATTATTATAACAAGGACAAAATTCTATGCAAAACACCAATGCTTAGCTAATTGCTTAAGTGTTATGGGAAAATTCATTATACTGTCCAAATGTAAAACATGCTCATTTACAGCAGTTTCCCCTACAGCTGTGCCAGTGATGAGGTGGGGAATACTTGAAGGTTTCTTTTTAAACACAGCTGCTTTATGTATTATTGTCAATTTTCTCCATTCTTTTCAATTTAATCATTTGGACTCCATCTTTTATGCTTCTAAAATGGTCAGAATAGCAGACATTTGGTGAAGGTAACTTGCAAATGTGGAAGCAAGCACTTTAAAGTGAGTTAGAATCTACATGCGCTCCTTTTCTCCAAAAGCCCATGCTGTGTTCCAGATAGATGCTTTGAAATCATTAGTGTTAATATATGGAATATTCCAGAAAAGAAAGTTAATTAGCCTTCAGAATATATTCTGGAAATATATTTTTAGAAACAACTACTGCTCTAAGATAGGAAATACATTTTAAGATAATTAATATTTTGGAGGAAACAGAGGGATCTAGGTAAACGTGTATCTTTTTAAAAAAATATTTTATTTTTCAGTAATCTCTATATCCAACATTGGGTTCGAACTCACAACCCTCAGATCAAGAGTCATACACTCTATCGACCGAGCCAGCAAGGCACCCCCAGATAAAAAAGTATCTTAACAGTTGTAACATTATACCACGGAAATCTCAGTGAAATATGCACAGATATGTAGATAGTTAAACTTAAAAGATTTCAACATCTTTGGTTCAACCTTATTGTAGATCTTATATGAAAGAATTTATCATTAAATGCGCCCAGAAGATCACATTAATCTGAACTATCCAAACCAGAAACTCCTTTTACAGCCTCCCAAGCAGATGTGCTTTCCTCCTTATAGTTACTTCAGTGACAAAGCAGTCAGTTCCACCCCCATTGTTAGAAATGGTTGCGTTAAGCAGAGTGACCAGGGTGACAAGAGCATTTCAATGGAGCAGGAGCCTGGAGGTTGCAGACTGGTTGGGAAGACAGATCAGAAGATTTGTCTCGAAATGGCATTTCCTAGCAAGCACCTGGTTTTACCTGAAATGTGTGTTTATTTCACATAGTGTGGGAGTGGGAAAAAGGAAGATCAAAGGAGACTAACCCACACATTAGTACCTCCGATGCTCCCAGAAACTTCCATCTTCCCAGTTCTGTCCTTGGCTGCATGCCACACATGTTTGATTTGTAGAGAGTCACAGTAAAATGCCAAATGGCAGGGGATTTTTTAAATGTTAAAACTAGGCTATGCAAAAAAAACCACATTTGCTAAATTGTCATGATTTCGATAATATCAGTTATGCTGAGGAGATTCCAAAGAGGGGGAGGGGGAATTCAAGTAGCAAGAGATATTGTCAATCAAAATGAATTAACAAATTATATATCAATCAATAATCTTCTAAAAAGTCTTGTAATGACCTCTGTTACTCTGTTTAAGCATAAATAAGATAATCAACCATGTTACCTATCTGGAGATTAGATCTTTTCCAATTAACTTGACTTAATTAACTCTCTAAGGTGCTGAACTTTAGATGCCTCAGTCACTGTACTTTAAGATTATTACAATTGGAGGACTCGCCGAATTTATTGTTATTTTTATCATTACAATTATATTTACTCATTAGACAAATGGAATTCAAAACTGGAATTCATGTGTGTGGGGGGATGAAGAGATTTAAGACAAAAAAAATTTTGAGCTCAATATAGACAATCGAAATAAATAAAGATTAAAGACTCCTGAGACTGATCTTTGTTCCCTCATTAAAAATTATAGGAAAGGAAGTCAGCTAGCTTCCAGTAACCACATGGGGCTACTTCAAGTGACTAGTTTTAATCATTCCACGTATTTCCCTTCCTTTCCAACTCATAGAGACAATGCCAGAGATGGGAATGTCCTTAGCTTCCTCTCCCCATCCCCACTGCCCTGGCATCCCTTCTTCCTGCGTCCCGTGGAGGGGCGGGGCAGGCACAGTCCTGCTTTCTATGTAAGCCTCACCCCTTTAATCTGCTCTGGCTCCCATCACCATGTCCTCTGCAAGGACCCTGCCCCATCAGACACCCAGTGTCTCCCTGGTTCCTCAGCCCTGCTCTCTCCACTGGCTCTTTTCCTCGGCTAATATAAAGGCTCATGTCTCCCTGATCTAATGATGGATAAATGACACCCTCCTCAGACCCTCCCAGTCTCACCCTGTCCTGCTGCATCGTGAAAGATGTCTCTGAACTCCTCGCATCCCCTTTCTCAACCGCCCATCACACCTCAGCTGACGGGAGTTTGGCTTCTGCTCCCACCATCAGCACCTGCTGCTGTGCTTACAGAAGTCTTAATGACTTCCTAATCCAGTGGCCACTTCTCAGTCCTAATCTTACTTTAAAAAAAAATACTTATTTTGAGCAAGAGTACAAGTGGGAGAGGGGCAGAGAGAGAGACAGAGAGAGAGAGAGAGTATCCCAAGTAGGCTCCGTGCTGTCAGCTTAGAGCCGGACACATGGCTGGAACTCACAAACCGCGAGATCATGACCTGAGCCAAAATCAGAATGTCAACCGACCGAACCCCTCAGGCGCCCTAGTCCTAATCTTATTTTTAAAATTCAGGTGAGGGGTGCCTGGGTGACTCAGTCGGTTGAGCGCCCGCCTCCTGACTGCAGCTCAGGTCATGATCTCACGGTTTGTCAGTTTGAGTCTACTGTGGGGCTCTGCGCTAACAGGGTGGAACCTGCCTGGGATTCTCAATCTCTCTCTCTCTCTCTCTCTCTGCCCCTCTTCTGCTCACACGCTCACGTTCTCTCTCTCAAGATAAATAAACTTAAAAAAAAAAAAAACAAGTTTAAACTGAGGTGAAATTCAAATTAACATAAAGTGAACCATTGTAAACTGTTCGACTCAGTGACATTTAGTGCATTCATATGTATAACCATTGCCTCTAATTTCAGCTGAAATTTGAATTTCTTCTCAGCCCCTGGCAACCACTAACCTGCTTTCTTTCTCTAGGGATTTGCCTATTCTAGACATTTCACAGAAACGGCGTCATGCAACATGTCGTCTTTTTCTGACGGGCTTCTTTCACTGAGCATGTTTTCAAGGTTCATCCACGTTGTAGCACAGATCAGTGCCTCATCACTTTTGAAGATTAAATAATATTCCATTGCATGGATATACCGCTTTTTGCTTGCCTACTCATGAGTGGATGGGTACTGAGGTTGATCCAAAGTGATGGCTAGTGCTCATCTTATTAGACCTTTTGGAGACATGGGACACTGCTCATCTCCATCATCAATCCTTTCTTCCCTTGACTCCTGAACTGGACCACTCTTCCAGGTCCTCTGACTACGGTCTTCTCATCCTCTCTCTTAGGGCCCCTTCGGTGCATGGGTCCCCATGAGATCAGCCTCTGCCCTCTTTCCTTATTCTCTGTACCCCTAATCCACAGTACCAACTACCAGCGGCTTCTGTGAAAACTCTACTTCTAGTAGACATCTCGGGATGTGAAGAAAAGTGAAACAGGGCTCCTGGGGACCCCAAGCTGCACACCATGTATAGGTAACCGCACAACATGCCAGGCTGACTCCCACACCCCCACCACCCAACAAGAGCCAGGTAATGGGAAAGAAATAGAGATCTGGAATCAGTTGCCTCTCATAATACCCTCCCCGCCACGGGCCCATTTTCAACCCTTCAAACCACATACACAACATCAGTTCAGCGGGGAAAGAAGCCAAAGAATGCGTGTCATGTGGACAGAACAATTGGTTGACTCAATTTTTCATTTTTCAATCTATTGCTTTGTTGTCAGACACAGCTTCAGTGCAAAGTTTTAGCAGCAGGAGGAAGGCTCCGTTGCAGGAATTCATGCTTTTGTTATATTGTCTTTTCCCCACCTCAAACGGACTCACCTTTGGCTAAAAGAAATATAAAATCAGCAAATATTGACTCAGAAGACCATGCAATTTACATCTTAATGCAGAGTAATAAGTCTTATTGTCGTTCTCTGGGGAACTATGTATCCTGGCGCGTTTTTGTTTTTGGCTTCCAGTTTACTGCTATTTTTGCCTTGTGATTTGAGCAAGTAACAAAAATCAGTGCTTTAGGTTTTGTGGGGGTAGAGCTGGACAGCGTTCCATCAACAGGCTCTCTTTTAGCTAACGGCGGTTCCCCAGGGGCTGAAAAGGACCAGAAGCATTAGGAGGCTGTCAGTTTTTCAGGAGAAGTCTTTCCGTTGTTATTAATAAAACTAACTAGAAATCATTCATTCAACATTTAGCAAGGCTTTATTGACTGTCTACCATGTGTTCCCAAAGCCCTGCTGGCATCCGTCCCTAGTATCACAATTAACACATTGGATAGAAATTCTTTTCACTTCTCTATTTCTCCTCCTTACGTTGTGAGCTTCTGAGGGTAGGAACTATGTCTTGTTGGTTACTGTAGGTCTTATGCCTGGCTGAGAAGAAGTGTTCATTCATTCATTCATTCATTCATTCATTCAAGAAATCAATAGTGAGTTCCTGAGTGCCTACCATGGGCCTGGCATTGTTCTATGCAACGGAGATTCAGCAATAAATAGATTTTAAAAAGCCCTGCTTCTTCTGGTGTTTACATTCTCAGTGTGTGTGGGGGGGGGAACGGGTAGAAAATAAACAAGAAAGTAAAATGTGTAGTATCCTAAATTATGACAAGAGCTATGGATAAAAATGAAGAGGGTAAGGAGTGTGGGGCAGAGGAAGGTTGTAGTTTTTAATTGGGTTAGCAGGGAAGGTCTCACTGAGAAGGTGACATTTGAGTGAATATCAGAAAGAAGGGTAGGAGGAAGTCATGCGGATATCTGTGGGAAAGTTATTCCAGGCAGAAGGAACTTGGAACGTACAATCACTTATAGGTGATTGTAGGAACATGAGTTTTACTCTAAAGGAGCTGGGAAGGCTTTGGAGGGTAATGAAGGATCAGGAGGTCAGTTTGGGTTACGTGAAGTTTAAGATGCCTACTAGACACCCAAGTAGGAGCTTTGAGCAGGCAGGTGCATGTATGGGCCCAGAGTTCAAAGGAGAGGTCTATCTAGCAGGGAGACAGATATTCGGGAGTGGTTGGCATAGAGATGGTCCTTAAAGCCATGAGATTTTCTGACAGCAGCACGGAAATGAGTGCAGGTCAGGTAAAGATACAGGATGCAGGGAAGAGGTGAACCAGCAAAGGGGAATGAAAGGGAACGGCTAGTGAGGGAGGAAGAAACTTCAGGAGAGTGAGGTGTCCCAGACACGATTCAAGAAGATGGAAGTTATCCACGGAGTCAAATGCTTCTGACAGGTCAGCAAAATAAGGTCTAGGAGTTGATTGATGGGTTTAACAAAGTGAAGGTCATAGGTGATCTCGACAAAAGCCTTTCCAGTGGAAGGGAACAGTTGATGGGAGTGGAGAATGAGAGGCAAGAAAGTAGAGATTGTGTATAGGCAATATTTTGTAGGGATTTTTCCTGCAGAGGGAAAAAGAAACCCGGTGGTTGCTAGAGGGGATGATTTTGCCTTAACTGGGAGAAAGCATGACATGTGTGTGTGCTGATGGGCATAATCCAGCAGAGAAAAGAAAACCGACGATACAGGAGAGAGAGAGGAGAAAGATGCCACCGAGTCCTTGACTAGCAGGGAAGAGGGGAGAAATGTAATGCATGAATGAGTAACTCTCACCGAGAGCCCCAGTAGGAACTTCCTTTTTAAAAAAAAAATGTTTATTTTCAGAGAGAGAGAGAGAGACAGACTGTGTGTGTGTATGAGCAGGGGAGGGGCAGAAAGAGAGGGAGAGAGAGGATTCCAAGCAGCATTCAGTTCAGAGCCCAGTGGGGAGCTCGATCTCATGACCATGGGATCATGACCTGAGCCGAAATCAAGAGTCAGACACTTGACTTACTGAGCCACCCAGGTGCCCCCCCCAACTCAGTAAGAACTTCCGACACCTGTTGTTTGCATCCGTAAAATGGATCTAGCGGAACTCTCTAAAATGTAAGCTCCACAGAGCCCAGCACCCACAGTAAGAACATCTCAGTTACTTGTCGAATGAGTGGCTAACTTGCTTCTAATTATTTGATGATGAAAGGCCTTAATGCTTCAAGATAAGCAAAGTAGGACCACAGACTTTGGCAATTAGGCATCTGAACTTTGATCTTCAGTAACATTCCATATGTTCTAAATACATGTTGTTACTTTTACACATAATCTAAAGGTGCCAGGCAAGTGGAGGTTTGGGAGACCCCTAGGCAGCACCAACATGTCATAAATGCGCCTTAAGTCTATACTTACCACCTAGAAAACAATGGTTTAGGAGGCCACAGCCATTGCTGGGGAACTGTTACGGAAGTGTTATGGACACGTATTAAATCAAAGTTGCAGCTTAAAGCTGTTGGGAGAAGGTGGAGGTTTTGCTCTTTGAGTAAAGTGGAAAATCACCTCCTTCTAATTAAAGACAACTGGTGATGGAGAGTTTTCGATTCTTAGCACAAGATGTGTTATAACGGCTTTTTTCTTTAATTAATTCTCAAAGCCAGTGGCTGAAATACAGGATGATTATCAGCTCCTAAAATGACCCTGGGATAGTCCTGAAAACAAGCTCCTCAGAGGAGGAGACTTCAAAAGAGAAGAGAGACATTCCAAAGAAAATGTATATTCAACTCAATGAATAATGTGCTCCCGAGTGATCTTTTTATCTTTTTATGTTTTGTGCCAGGTATGGTGATACATAAATGAATAATATACAGGTCTCTGCCCTGGAGGAGTTCATGGTCTAATAGCGGAGACTATCCAGGAAACAGATGATTAGGAGAGCAGTTAAAGGATGATATATTGGCGTGCTTAAGAAGGACATAGGAGAGGGACACCTGGCTGGCTCAGTCAGGTAAGCGTCCCAGTTTCGATTTTTGACTCAGGTCATGATCTCATGGTTCATGACTTTGAGCCCCACATCGGGCTCAGCCCTGAAAGTGGGGAACCTGCTTGGGATTCTCTCTCTGCCCCTCCCCGACTCGTTCTCTCACTCTCTCTCTCAAAATAAATAAATGGGCATTAAAAAAAAAAGAGTATCTGTGAGAAACACCTAATCAACTTGAGGAGGGGGCCCAAGTTAGATTTGTGTGTGTTTTACGGAGAATGTTAAATCTATCCGAAAGTAAAAAGAAACGTACATGAAACCCCTGTGTACCCGTAACGCAGCTTCAACAGTTCTTAACATCCTGCCAACTTTCTTTCCATTCTATCCATTCCCTTCCCCTCCCTTTTCCCCCCTAAGTATTTCAAGCCATATCACAGACATCATATCCACCGATAAATACTTGATTACGCTTCTTTAACTCTTCTTTAACTACAAGGACTTTTTTAAGAAAACATAGCCACTATCACACTTAGCGACTTCTGAATGCATGCGTAGAGAACACATCGGTGTAAGGCAGTAGAAGGCAAAGGCATAGCTAGCCGAAGGGGACTATATGGCCTTCAGACAGGCGACAGAGCCATGCCTGGCTTCTGTGGCAAACCACAGGTAGTTCAGTGACTAGCGCACTGGGGGAGTGACGTTGGCTCTGGGCCAAGCCTCTCATTCATACTATCTTGCTTAATTGCCACAACAAGGAAACTACAAAGGTGCATATAGTTAACTCCAAACAAAAGAGGGAAGCTTTGAGATGTTAAATAATTGGCCTACCTGTGACTCTGCAGCTGTGGGGGGTGAGTCCCTGGGAGCCCAACCAGGCCACCGTTGAGATTATCCACATCTTCAAGTGGTTGTCCCTTCGCTTCTGTTCTATACAATTATCAACTTTTCCAATGAATGGTTACCTGATTGCCTTCTTGGATTGTTAAAATGAGGTGTTTTTCGGAGGTGGGGGGAGGCAGGATTTTGTTGGGTTTAAAGCAGTGGAAATTCACAGCAGGACTCGTGCTTATAATAGATGAATCTTTTGTAGTTCAAGCAACATGAATTTAACTGAGTCATCTGCTGTCGCTGGATACTAGCATACCCTAATTGCAAGAAAAAGCCTCTAGAAGGAGAAAACAGCCTCCTGAGTGCTGAACTTGCAAAGTTACCGTGCCAAAGCCCCGGTGAGCATCACAGACGTAAGAACCCCCTCATTTCCCTTCTTGAGAAATTCCAGTATTTGCTGATGCAGATATCCTAAGGTAAGAAAAGGCTAATTATTATGTTTTTATGAGAACTGAATTTTGTATTTAATTAACAGATTAAGTTATTCCCTGTTGCTAACAGGCTGTGTTCTCAATGAAACCAAATATTATGACAATTGCCAAGTTTATTAGATAGCTTATTGTATGAATGCTAACAGTCTATTTTACGGAGTTCCCTGTCCCCACCCGCAACACCCCATTGGCTTCTGCCTCAAGCCCAGGTTTTAGGTACCACAATTTACCTGCCATTTTAGTCCACCAGTTCTGTGATTCTCAAGGTATGCATTTAGTTTCAGCTTTCTGCTTTACAAAGTGACGCTCCAAAGCTTGGCAATCTAGGGCTGTTGCATTCAGGGAGTTTCTCCTGCACTTCAATGCTTGTGGCAACAGAATCAAAAGGCAGAAGGCGGGGCATGGTCAGGCCCCTTCCTCTCTCTGCCATGCCCCAGCGAGACATGGTCACCGTGTGGAACTATGGGAAAGCACGTATGAGCACGACACGGTGGGTACACGTCAATGCTTTTCCCCAGGCTACCTGGTTTGACACCCAGTTCAAGTCCTTCTCGGCCATATACGCTGTATCACTTGCCTAGCATCTCCATGCCTCAACTCCCTCGGCTGCACACTAGGGCTGATCACCAGTGGGCGAGGATGGACTGAGTGCATGGTGAATACACACTACTCAGTTCTAATGTCCCACATCAGAGGGCAGAGAGTATTTGGTGATTGTTGAAACCTAAAAGGCTACAAAAGTCTGCTTTACAAATAATGAAACAGATCAGAACTTTGCTCGCTCAGGGAGGAGAGTGGTCTGCAAATCCTTCACAGTACTGGCCCCAACAAGGCTGTGAGGGCCAGGTTTGGAGACGCCCATCATGATGATGTCGCAGTGTCTCCTGAGGTGGACAGGCCCCTAGACCTTCCAGGCCAACGTCTGTACTCCTTGGAGTTAGAGTATCTCGGTTTCAGAGAGGAGTCCCATAAAACCAGCCTGTCTCTGGAGCTGAGGGAAAGTCCCGGAAGTTGGGGGTGGGCGTACTGAGGTTAGGGGCAGTGCGGGTGCAGACGCGATGTTGCCAGTCTGGTGAAGGGACCCCTGAGTGCTACACTAAAAACAGAGCTACTGCAGTATTTTGAGGATGCCTCACCATCCTCTAGTGGTATTAAGAGCCTCCTGAATACATTTTAAAACTTCCTTTGAAATAAAAACTCTGCTTTTTCCACAGAGGTTGATGGAGCCAAATACCACTGGAACGTTAAACAGAGCCCAAAGGGAATTTACCTATTCCTCATTTAGGCCGAAGGGAAAGACAAGAGAGATCAGCCAAAAGAAAGACAAAATGTAACATGATGAGAAAGGTAAGGAGCAGCGGAGGGGAGGAAATGGAAATGTATCCCGAAGAAAGTGTGGGGAAGATCTTGGCCACAGAAACGGACCCACGAAGCCACACTGGGATACCAGCTGCACAGTGTTGGGAAGCGTATCAGCTTTAGAGCAAGAAAGCCCCTTCGGTCTCATGGAGTCGAACCCGATCATGTTTCGGACGGGAACACAGGGGCTTGCCTGCTCACGGCCATCTGTGTTCCCACCTGTAGCTCTGGAAATTTTTACCGTTTCCTGGGTGCAGATTTTGTTTGGAAATGAGAACGATTTTCCTCCTAGAACATCTGCATTGAACTGCAGGTACCTTCATGCCACTTCCTGCCCCAGGGGTCAAGCCCTCATTGCACGTTGTGCTTTATAAGTGAAATAGAACTCCCTGGGTGTGGATGGGGGGTTTTAGGGGGAGGCCGTGAGGTGGAGAAGAGTCCTACCACAGCCCTGGAAATAATAGTCAAGGACCCCTACTGACCTAAGGGAAGCAAAGAGAGCCCTGGTTCTGTGAGTTTATCAGAACACATTAAAAATGAAAATTGCGATTTCTTCTGAGAAAATATTGCTGTTTTCTAGTTTTATTAAAGGGCAACTTCCTCTTTCCTGATACGCACACTGGTGCCGAGGAGTGATGACTTGTCCCATTAATACCTGGTGACCTGGGAGAAGAAAAAGATAAAGCTCCTTTCAAAGTGGCCTGGATGGATTCCCCTGAGATGCAGATGGAAGCCAGTGATTTTCAAAATTGTTCAGAATCATTTCACAAAGTAAACCAAAGCAAATATACTCTGCTGCTGCCTATAAATAATCATATCCTCATTGTGCCCACAAAGACGTTTCTCCAATGAGCTTACTGACCACCCATCTTGTCTCCGAATTTCCTTCCTTCACTAATGAGCAACCCAGACCCACACGGGAACAACCCCTACTTCTGGTCCAGGCCTTCGGCTCCGGAGCTTTAGCTCATCCTTATGAATCTCAGTACTATCTTACAGTACAAACAAGATCGCTATCAATTTGTTTGATGTCCCCTGCAAGCAGCTATAGGACATTATTAATTCACTCCCCAGACCTTTCCCCTCTCACTCTCAGGGATATAAACAGAGTTATTCTAAACCATTTGCTGTGTTTTGACATTCTTTTCAGAATAATTACCCAAACGCATCCACAAGAGTAAAGGAGGACATAAAAGATAAGACTGCCAGGGTTTAAGTCAAAGATCACTTAAAATATCCAGCACTTGTCAAAAATAATATTTAGAAAAAAAGAACTCCCAGAAAATATTGTTGTGCTCATTTCCACTAGACTGTAAAGGTCAATGGGCCAGACCCCACGTTGAGCAGTAGGTTCAGAATAGAGAGCTAGGCATCCAGTTGTATACGAATAAAAGAATGTAACGCATCAAGAAGTATATTTTTCTTTTGATGAAAACATAAAAAAATAAAGTATCCCAACGATAACAGAGTTGGAGCAGTGAGTTTGACAGCACATGCCAAAAGTCACTAAACAACTTCATAGTAAGAAACTCAATTAAAGGAATCGTGCCAGCCCTCCCCTCCACCCCGCAATTTGCCTGGTAGGTGGTGCTGAGGGACTCGGCCAGTTAACAAGTAGGGGCTGAAATTTACATCTCAACAGTCAGACTCTAGGGCCTGTGCTCTTAACCAGGGCCATTGTAACAAATGGGAATCAGATGAAGCTCGGGAATGGGGTGTGTTGTCACTTAGAAGATACTCCCTACCCTCTCCACTAGCCCCAAGAGCTATACTGGGCAGCAGAGATGGTGGGTGGGAAGAGTTAGGAGAGATTTTCAAAAATCCACCGATTTTATAAGATGCTGCTGTGGGTTAAATTGTGTCTCCCCCACAGGTAAGTTGAAGTCCCATCCCTCATACCTACGAATGTGACCTCATTTGGAAATAGAGTCTTTGCTCACGTGGCCTATTTAAGATGGGGTCGTACTGGATTACTGTGGACCCTAACCCAATGACTGCTGTCCTTATAGGAAGAGGGGACTACAGACAAAGACACACAGGCACACGGAAGGGGAGGCCACACGAAGATGGAGACCGAGATCGCGTTTTTCTTCTCCTAAAACCTTCAGAGGAAGCACGACCCCGCCAACACCTTCATTTCAGACTCCTAATCTCTAGAACTGTGAGACAACACGTTTCTGTTGGGTAAAGCCACCAAGTTTGTGGCAGTTGGTTAACGACAAGCCCAGGAAGCTAATACTGACATTATTGCTCTGGCTTGCCTTATGGAACAAAGTTAGTCTCCCACTGAACAAAAATTATTTTGGTTCCTTTGCTGATATTAAGAACGGAATGCTAGGGGCCCCTGGGTGGCTCAGTCATTTAAGCGTCTGACTTCGGCTCAGGTCATGATCTCGCGGTTCGTGGGTTCGAGCCTTGTGTCGGGCTCTGTGCTGACTGCCAGCTCAGAGCCTGGAGCCTGTTTCAGTCTGTGGCTCCCTCTCTCTCTGGCCCTCCCCTGCTCGCGCTGTCTCTCTCTCTCTCTCTCTCCTAGAAATAAATAAAACATTAAAAAAAAAAAAAAGAATGGAATGTTAATACCAATCCACTCTGGATGGATACCCAAAATGGGTAACTATGCCATTTTTAAAAAATATTTTATTTATTTCTAGGGAGAGAGAGAGAGACAGCGTGAAAGGGAGGGGAAGGAAGACACAGACTCTGAAATAGGTTCCAGGCTCTGAGCTGGCAGTCAGCACAGAGCCCGACGTGGGGCTCGAACCCACGAACCGTGAGATCATGACCTAAGCGAAAGTCGGACGCTTAACCGACTAAGCCACCCAGGCGCCCCGACTATGCCATTTTTCAAAAACCCTAGGCTATAGCTTTAAGTATGCTATATTGTTTACTCAAAATAAACTATCTATAGATATCCACTGTGCAGGCTAGACATTCAGGCTAAAGTATCTGTCATTTGTTAAATTAATTCCACAGGCCCCCACTTGATTTATCATTTTTATATTGCTCTGCTTCTTTAGGTTTCTAGTTTCTACATTTCTCCATTTGCTAACTTTGGAACAACAGGATCTCGACTCCTGGAAGACAGTTGTCCACGTGGAGCCAATTGCAAAAATGAACCTCTAAGTCCTGAACCAGATCTTTGGTGATAACAGTCCCAAACACCTATTTTTTCCTTTAAAAAGCTCTCTCTTCATTAACACCATGTAGTTCATATCACTATTCCAATAGATTTGCATTTTCCATTGCTGTTGATAAAAGGATGTGCTTATCTATTTCACACATTATAACTGAAAACTGGAAAGCAATAGTTGGTATATCACTTTATAGCCAATAGACCCTAGACTTTCGTGATTATAATCTGGTTGTTATCTGAAATGTATTTAAACACACACACACGCACACGCACCCACGCAGCATCACCTTATCTTTTATACTGCAGCCAAGAAACCAGCTCTATTATTCAGTGTAACTTTTTGTGCTAGCAAACCAAAGAACCTGATTGAGCTGGTTAAGTGGCTTGATTAGTGGCTTTTCCACAGATGAAAACACTGCCCAAACTGTGTCTATGAAAGGTATGTTCTTATGCAAAGTGGATGTGATACCCGAATTCATAACTGATGGCTTTCATCAGGCATCTATAGCATTAGCTCTACAAAAAGCTGCAGTCAAGGCTCCCAAGGTCATACCTGATCCAACACATCACCTGCTTGCTGGGGAGTTTCCCTGACCTAAAGCCCCAGCATTTTAATCACTGTTCGAGGTTCAATATCTAACATAATGGTGTTCATCCAGAAGTCTCCCATTAGGAACAGGGAGTGGGAGTGGAAAGGAGACCCCAGCAGGTCCTGAATGACAATACTGAGGGTGAAAAGAGAGTCACAGTTAGTAATAAACTGACAACATCTCTTCTGGAATGGCCTAATTCCTCACCAGAACTCCACCTCTACCCTTGCCACAGACTCACATGATGAACCCTAAACCTGTTACGGATGGGTTAACTCTGGACGTTACGACTCAAGAGCTGTGCTTCATAGACCACTACACAGTAATGTAAAGATGAAGACCTTAGGCTTTTGCAGTGAGACTGATTCAGATTGGAATTCTGTCTCTGCTGTTTATTGGCTATGTGACCCAGGGCAAGTTACTTAACCTCTCTGAACATTGTTTTTAATCTGTACAATGTGGATGATGAAACTCCCCTAATAAAGTTGTTGTGAAGATTAACTGACCTAATGCTCAACACATTGTCTTGCACATACCAGGCCATCAGTGTTAGCTAGTATTAATGAACCCAAAGCAAGCAAATTAACATTTGCTTCTGATGGTCAGTCACTGAACAGTGGACCGGATGGTTGATGAACTGATCCAGTTCAGCCCCTGAGAAGTCTCAGGTAACCTTACCCTCAGTTATTTGTGGGCCAGTTATATCACCTTACAAATCAAATAGGACATTTAGTTGCCTAATTCACTAGCATGAAATGTAACTGCTAGCAAGTAGCTATAGTATAGGCAGACAGAATGGATGGCAAGGTTCCATAAAATTCCAGCAAATACATTTGTCTGATTGTATCTGGGGAGGGGGGTTATACTTGTATAGGGGAACCCAAAGACTTTACTGTATTTACACTCTTTGACCTCCTGTCCATACTTGAAAAGTATCCTGGGGTGCCTAAGTGGCTCAGTCAGTTAAGCATCTAACTCTTAGTTTTGGCTCAGGTCATGAGCTCACAGTTTGTGAGTTTGAGCCCCACATCAGGATCTGTGCTGACAACATGGAGCCTGCCAGGGATTCTCTCTCTCTCTCCCTCTCTCTCTGCCCCTGCTCATGTTCGCTCTCTCTCTCTGAAAATAAATAAACTTTTAAAAAAAGACTGTCCTGCATGACTCTGAGATAGCTTGACTTCCAGATTGTTGGGCTCCTTCCCCTTCTAGCCCACACAGACCTAGAAATACTGGGGAGATTTTTTTCTTATTAAGGTAAATGATCTGAGACAGAACTCTCAAGAAGCTTCAGGAAAGGTCCAACTGAGATACCAAAGAATTTGGTATTCAAAGCCAAGGATGTCAATAGTGAGAAAGGAGCTAACGTACACACACCCAGAGGAAGGCAAGCAGCATGGAGGAAAGGTCTTGAGGTCAGGGACAGTGGCTTCAAGTATTTGAGGGCTTTCATGTAGGAGAGGGAGTAGACCAGCTCTCATTTATTCCAGTGGGGCCAGAACATAGAAGTGCTGGGGAGATAGATTTGATAAGACTAGCTTGTTCTAATATGTAGTGAGCTGCTCATTGATGAAGATGTCCAAGCGGAGGCTTGATGACCAGATCTTAGGGAGTCTGGGGAAAGAATTTGTTCCTTTGAAGATATGGATCTAGATAACAGCTAAGCGTCCTACCTCTAAGAGGACATTACCCAGTGTTTCTATAAAAAACTAGAGAATTCATATTTATTATTTCATTATCTTAGGAGGCTTCCATTAGGTTTTAATTTACCTTATGGATAATTCTATATATATAGAATTAATTCTATATAGAATTATCCCCCCCCACCACCAAAATGATCAACTAATCACAGGAATAAGTTTAACATATTTATATATATTAAGGCATAGTTACTCATTCCAGTCTAAATTACTTTTTAAAACAAGTAAATAGTCTATAACTAGTACTGGGATTATACAAAGAATATAAGCTATTTGCAGATATGTGCAGTAGGAGGTGGAAAAATATGCCCTAATAAAATTACAGCTCATAAGTTTCAACATTAAAAACCCTGATTTAATTTTATAATCCATCCTTATGAAGTCGCTGAAGATTTGTAAGCCTTGGCCTAATGAGGATCTACGGTATAATGGCCATAGCACTCTGAGGATGGAGGGGCAATGTACCTCGAAAAACATTTCAAAATCCATTTAATTATATCAGGCCCAATGACAAGCATTTATGAGTGCACACATCAGAAACTGGAGGTGCGATTTGGGGTCACATATCATCGGCTGAGTAGCAGAAACAAAGCTAAGTAAATTTCTGCTTGGCTCCTCAAATTAACAGTTTAATTCAAGTTTTGGATTTCCCAAGGAGCAAACCTATGGTGCAGTACTACTTCTGATGAATTAATTGCCTGATTTCTAATACTGAGTCCTGATAACTTTTTTCAAAGCTAGTAGATATGCCATCCGTATTTCTGCGGAGACCCATGACAGACAGAAGAGACTGCTGTTCACCCAAGCAAAGAGGATGGGTCCGACAAGCACCCTACACTTCCCACACACTGCTGTTTGCACCTTAGGTGTTATAAACTGAATACTAATTAGGTTTTAACACTTGTAATTAGATGGCTATTCATGCTGTTGTAATGTACTTTTCCTTTCCAAATTTGGTTCCGCAGTTGTTACTTTCCAGATCATTACCTGAGTTTTGGCGGCATCATCGATGACTTCCTAGAGCCTCCACCATCGGCCCATGCTGATTTGTTGAATGAAGCAGCTCTTCAGAATCCAACCACTTCCGGTTTACTGCGCTAGCCTCCTAAACCGATCTCACTTCTTCCATCCTTGATCACTTACAGTCTTTTCTCAACACGACTGCTCGGGGGTTCTCCTAAAATCAAAGTCAGATCAAGGCCCTCCTCTGCACAGATCCCTCCAATGGCTCATCAGTCCACTCAGGGTAAAATCCACAGTCTTGTGTAAGGCCTGAACTAGGAGGTCCTATACAGCCTTGTTCCTCCATTCTTTCTCTGGCCGCCTCTCTCACTACTCTCCCCTTTGTTAGCCCAACCCATCAACTAGCCTCCTTACTATTCCCACACCTGATATGCTCCTGCCTTAGAGCTTTTATACTGGTAAAGCTTTTGCACTCCCAGGAATGATCGTCTCCCAAATATTGGCATGACTAACTCCCTAGTGTCTTTTCTCAAGAATTACCTTGATTAACCTACTTAAAATTACAACCCACCTTTATCATCCTGCTCTTTTTTTGTATTTACATATAAATCCAAATGCACAAATGATTTTTAAAACTATAGAATGCTGATACAAGAAATTTTAAAACCTAGATAAATGGAGAGACACACTATGTTCATGGAGTAGAAAACTCTACATAGTAAAGATGTCAATGCTTACCAAACTGATATACAAATTTAACACAATTCCTATAAAAATCCCAGCAGGATCATTTTATAGATTATAGACAAAAGGATTTTAAAACATATATGGAGGTGTGCCTGGGTGGCTCGGTTGGTTAAGCTATCAACTTCGGCTCAGGTCATGATCTCGCGGTTTGTGAGTTGGAGCCCCACGTCGGGCTCTGTGCTGACAGCTCGGAGCCTGGAGCCTGCTTCAGATTCTGTGTCTCCCCCTCTCTGCCCCTCCCATGCTCATGCTCTGTCTCTCTCTCTCAATAACAAATAAACCTTAAAACCTTTTTCTTTTTTTTTTTTTTTTTAATGTTTTATTTATTTCTAGGAGAGAGAGAGAGACACAGCGTGAGCAGGGGAGGGTCAGAGAGAGAGGGAGTCACAGACTGAAACAGGCTCCAGGCTCTGAGCTGGCAGTCAGCATAGAGCCCGACACGGAGCTCGAACCCACAACCGTGAGATCATGACCTAAGTGAAAGTCGGACGCTTAACCGACTAAGCCACCCAGGCGCCCCTTAAAACCTTTTTCTTAAATAAGAAAATAAAATATATATGGAAAGGTAAAGGAATGACAATTTTGATAAAGAAGAACAAAGTAGAAGAATCATTTTACCTGATTTTGAGACTTACAATGCGACAATACTCAAGACAGCATGGTACTGGCAGAAGAATAAACACACAGATGAATGTAAAGGAATAGAGAACCCAGAAATAGACATACAGAGGGATGACTAACTGACTTTTAACAAAGAAACACAAGCATTTAATGCAAGAAGGATAGTCTTTTCATCAAACGGTGCTAAAGGAATTGGACATCCATAGGCAAAGAAATAAAACCTCAATCTAAACCTCGTATCTCATTATCCTCAAAACGTATAACAAATTTAAACATACAATGTTAAGACCATAAAACTCAGTAGACAACATAGGAGAAAACCTTCAGGACACTGGGTTAGGAGAGAAGTTCTCAGACATGGCAAAAGCTGGTAGAGCATATGACCCTTGATCTTAGGGTCATGAGTTCAAGCCCTACCCGTGGGCATGGAGCTTACTTACAAATACATACATACACATGTACATACATAAATACATAAATGAATGAATAAATAAATGTCCATTCAAAAAATAAAATTATTTCAAACAAAAAATTTTTTAAACATACTGAAAGTATCAAGTGCTGGCAAGGATGCGGATCACTCAGACGTTGCTGGTGAGAATTTAAAATGTTACAGACATTCTAGAAATTAGTTTGACAGTTTCTCATGAAATCAAACATACATCAGATATCCAGCCCAGTAGTTGCATTCATGGGCATTTACCCCAGAGAAATGAAAATGAATATCCACACAAAAGCCTGTATATGGATGCTTATAGAAACTCTATTAATAACAGCCTCAACTGGAAGCAAAACCCCTATGTCTTTGAATACATAAATGATTAAAGAAACGGTAGTCCATCCACATCATGGAATACTATTCAGCAATAAAAAGGAATGATCGATTGATACACACAACAATCTACATGGGTCTGGAGGAATTCATGCTAAATGAAGAAAGCCAGACTCTAAAGGTTACAGCTTGCATGTATGTATTTTTGTATTTTAATGATCTTCTTGAAAAGACAAAACTAAAACCATAATAATGGAGAACAGATTGGGGGCTGCCAGGGGCTAAGGGTGGGGTGATGGAACAATTCTGTATTTTGACTGTGGTGATGGTTATATGAGTTTATAACTGGTATAAAATGCATAGACCTATCTACCAGTCAATTCTACTGTATGTTAATTCTAAACAATAATAATAAAACCAGATACTAAAGATCAGTGCACTTTAGAGATTACTGTATCCATGTTGTAACTCAATGGAAAAATAAAGAAATTACAAAATAATGTAATAATAGTGCCATATTTTAATGTCTACATTTTCGATTAAAGTTACGTCATGAAGGGCACCTGGTAGCTAAGTTGGTAGAGCGTGCAGCTCTTGATCTCGAGGTCATAAGTTCAAGCCCCATGATGGGTATAGATAGTACTTTAAAAATAATAAAGTTAATTGGACTCCTGGGTGGCTCAGCCAGTTAAGTATCTGACTTCAGTGCAGGTCATGATCTCATAGTTTGTGGGTTCGAGCCCTGCATCTGGCTCTGTGCTGACAGCTCAGAGCCTGGCACTTGCTTCGGATTCTGTGTCTCCCTCTCTCAGCCCCTCCCCTGCTAGTGCTCAGTCTCTCTCTCTCAAAAATAAACATTATAAAAAACTTTTTTAAATAATAAAGTGATGAAAAAATATAAAAGCCAAATACATAAGACTGTGTTAGTTGTATTTTTCCTGTTGATTTCTACTTATTACAGTGAGCTGACGGCAATACTTTGAAATATGTTTCAGACTTGCTTTTGGCCCAAGGCATTGTCAAAGTTTTAGAACATGCCATATGTGCCTGAAAAGAATGTGCATAATATAGTTGTGGACTCTAATATTTTCTACGTGGTCTATTAAATCAAGTCTGTTTAATGTGTTGTTGTTTAAATAGTTCACTATTTTTCTTTAAACTGAGGTGGAGTATATATCTCCCATTGTTGTAGAATTATTTGTAGGCATTTTTTAGGATGAACATGAAGGTCATTTCTTCCACAAGGATCTGTGTTTGCTTCTGCCAGGTGCTTGGGGGCATTACCGGTCCAAGATCACCATCAGTATAGTGCCAACATAGGCAATGCCAACACAGGTTACAATTTCACATGAGGACAGACTCATGGCTATAATTCTCAGTGACAAGTTTTTCTTTTCTTTCTTTTATTTGCACTGCTTTTATTAACCTTGGAGGAGAATACATTTGGTTCCTACTATCTAGCAGAGTATAATTTTTTGGGGTCCAAGTTTAATATGGGAGAGAGTCTTTTATTGGTTTCTTTCTCTAGGGCAGGCCTGGAGTTTTGTTTTCTGTCCCCTTACCCAGGGAGGCCGCCACAACTGAAAAGTCAAGTTCACCAGGATTGGCAGAAACCTTCAGTTCCCATTTCCCTTAGATTTTGACCTGCTGGTACTTTAATAGCCTGCTATTTCTTTCTTGTCCTTGGGCAGTTTGAGCACATTTATCCTACCCAGTGTTTTAAATGTTCATGGGGGGGAAGGGGGCGGGTTCTGAGTAAGCTTAACTGGAAGTTCCCCCCTCTGCTGCAATTTCCTTCTGTATCTCCCCCTCTCTCCCTCTAGACCATGAGTCACTTTGCGTCCCTAGTCCTTGTTCCCCACCTGATCATTATAAAGAAGTACCCAGTACAGGGGTGGCCGGGTGGCTCAGGTGGTTAAGTGTCTAAATCTTGGTTTTGGCTCAGGTCTTGATCTGCTGGTTCAGATATGGAGCCCTGCTTTGGGCTCTGCGCTGACAGCTCTGAGCCTGCTTCAGATGCTCTGTCCTTCTACTCTCTCAAAAATTATTAAATAAATATTAAATAAATACCCAATACATTCTAGGACAACGGACAGCCAAAATAATTTCAATCTAAAACTGTGAGAGCAGGCCTCTTGACTGGAGGCCCAATATTCTTCCCACTGTCCCATGCTGGGTATTCCAGCTCGACTAGTCCCTGCATCTGCAAGGAGAAGATGGAGACCCCCGGCTTAAACAGACCTCACCATCTGAATCAAGTTCGTGTCTTGGCGTGTTGACCACTGGCACTTTCCGCTCAGCCTAGCTCACTTCTCTGCCTGTCCTGAGTCCCAACACCTTCCTGTCCACTTGGCCTACACCTTGTCCCCCGAGATTTCCCACCGCCTGACCAATCTCTGGTGCCCAGTGCCTGACCGCTGTTTGAAACCCCCAGCTCTTCTGTCGTTAACTAAGGGGCAACCATTTGGCCGGGGCTGGATGGGTATTGTGACGGCTCTGCCCCTCACACAGAGTCACTGAAGTAGAAGGAGATACAAGTATGAACCAACAACGATTCTCTGCCTCAGCTGGCAGGGTCAAGTGCATCAATGACTGAGCTTTTGTATTCATTTGTGGGGTGGAGGGCTGCCATAACAACATACCATAAACTGGAGGGCTTAATGAACAGAAATGATTTCCTCACTTCTGGAGGCTGGGAGGAAGGCTGAGGTCAGTGCCAGGTAAGTTGGTCTCTTTGAGGCCTGTCTCCTTGGCTTCTAAATGGCTGCCTTCTCCCTATGTCATCCTGTGGTATTTCCTGTGTGTGTGTGTCGGGGTCCTAATCTCTTTTTACAAGGACACCAGTCATACTGGCTTAGGGCCCACCTTGATGACCTCATTTTACCTCAGTCACCTCCTAAAAACTCCATCTCCTCACATTCTGAGGTACTGGGGCTTAGGATTTCGGAACGTGAATTTAGGGGGAACACAATTCAGACCCAACAGCTTATACTGAAACCAAAGATTTTTGTGAGTTGCCCATGTTCCCATGCCAACCTCACCAACACAAACGACTGTGTGCTACCTAGGTTTTGGCAATAAGCAACCTTACCTTGCACAAATGTGCTGTACCGTCTGCTTCCGAAGACAAATCTTGCCTGTTACGAGAGAATTGGCAAGCATCAGTGCAAAAATTTGAGTTCCAAATATTAAATATTTAAATATTAATTTGTTCTTCAAAATGCTTACCGAAGTTATCAGTATGTTCATTACAAGCCTTGTAATTATATTTAATATTCATTAATGAAGTCAACAGGGTAGGGTTCTACTCTCGGCTCTTTGGCGCTCAAAGTACAATTTCTGATTTTGTTCCCCCATGTTATTATTTCCCTTTTGCTCCAAGTAGCTCAGTAAACCATACAAGAGTGTAAACATTAAATTCGGGGACACACTTAATTGACAAAATATGGAAAAAAATGTTTGTGCCAGTAGCTGTAAATGACATCACATGCTCTGGAGGAAAGATGTTTCAGTGAGAAATGATGTAGCAATAATAAAACACACCCGTTACATTGAAAACGGAAGGCATTTGGCTGAGAGAAAAAAAGGCTCTCACAGCACAGAATCTTTGACGGAGAAATTGACTTTAAGTAGGCTTAACGCGGGGCGGGGGGGTGTCAGCGCTAACAATCGGCATTTCTGTATTTTTATCTCACATTATTCACGGCTTCAAAATAAATATTTTCGGTTTCTTCCTGTATCATAGAAAATAAGTAGTATAAACTTCTCAGACTCCCCAAGGAAATGACGGCTAACACTTCCTGAGCACACGTCTGCCAAGTACTGCCTGCATCAGCTCATTTCACCTGCAACTGTGTCCTCAGAGGCAGACCGTTATTTTCTGTGCCTTATCGATGAGAAAGCAGAGGACAGAGTTTGGCTAATTCTCCCACGGTCACTCTACTCTGAATCCAAATCCCAAGTTGGTTTTTTTTAACGTTTATTTTTATTTGAGAGAGAGAGAGAGAGAGAGCGAGCACGCAGGGGAAGGACAGAGAGAGAGGGAGACATAGCAAATCCCAAGCAGGCTCTGCACTGTCAGCATGGAGCCTGGTGTGAGGCTCGAACTCACGAACTGCGAGATCATAACCTGAGCCGGAGTCAGACACTCAACCAACGGAGCCACCCAGGCGCCCCTCCAAATCCCAAGGTCTGAACCTCTATATTTAACCTCCTCACCCCCATATTTCCTCAAGTGTACAACACATAGCATGTAAACAAATGCATTGGTGATGTTGAGGAATTACTATAGCCCGAAATATTAGAAAGCTACTACAGCTGTGTGCAAATGGGTCGAGAAGCTAATTAGGGGCACAGCTAACTATCACCTCCAGGCAGGAAAAGGTTTTGTTGTCCGAATCCCTCCGAGACCGGAGAAGCCGCAAGAAAACACTTCATTGTTTGGAAACTTTAGTGGCCTAATTTGCTGACTATTAGTTAAAAGGGAGTACACAGTGGTTAGGGCTAGCAATTGTTAGTAAAGGAAAGCTTTGAAGAAGGCATCTTACAATAGAGAATACTTGTTCAGCTGTTTTCAATGTGACCATAAGTCACAACCACCGGGACAAAGGGAAACGAACAAGGGACTATTTGCAGCCTAATTGTTTAAACGACTCCGTGGGAACACAGAGGTGTACAGGACCCTTTGTCTTTATTTCTTTGGAAGGAAAGAGGCCTGATAGTTGGCTGTGAACTTAAGATGTGCCCAAACGCATAATATGTAAGGAGATTCTTGACTTGAGTTCACTTGCCAAAATCAGGGTGTTTCCATGAAAAGAGCCGGATAGCAATAGACATGTCAGGTTCCAAATATGGGACGGCTCGTGGGGCAAGAGTCGGGAGACCTGCGTGGGACTGCGGATCTTGCTATACGTCGGAGGGCCTTCTCCGGGCCACCTTCCGGGTCTCCGTTGCCGCTGTGGAAACACAAAGAGATCAAATGATCTCCCCGAGTGTGCTGCTACTGTGGCCACGTCCAAGCGGATTCTTCTAGCACCGAGCCCTCCGGGACTAGGGATGGCCTTTCTGGTGCCCAGACGTGCCGGAAAGGCAGAAGAAAGCACTTTCTCTTGCAGCTGGCCCCGAGGAGCTCCTTGTCAGGAAGGAGGATATTATTTGACGGTTTAATGGTGTCACCAACACGTGCTCCAGCAAAGCCAGAGCTTTCTGTCGCCCAACGAAAACAATCCCTTGTTGCTGAGAGAGACTCGCGTTATCAACATCAGCAGTTGATTCCGGTATCGGGGTCAGCCCCTCCAGCTGAGCTTCACAGACTCTCCCTCGCAATCCCCTATCTCGTCTGATTTTCACTTTCTGGTTTACTATCTTCCCATTGTTCTTGTGCACAGCGAGGGAGCTGCTTCTGATTCTGTTTGTTGCCATAGGAATTGACTTTCACACGGATATGCGAGTGCCAGGGAGTCACCTGCGGCTCCGTCCAAACACACGAGGGGCCGGGCCTCCACCGTAATCTATGCAGGGATCAGGGCTCGGGGGCTCCAGATGGTCACTCTCCGGTGTAAGCGAAAGCAGGCATTTCAGATTTGCATGGTAATTTCATTTTTCAACACGCGGGCCATGTATCTTTTCCACATATATTCCAGGGACGTAGACAGAACAGTGATTCTCTTTTTTTGTTTCATTAACTAGGAAAACGCAGGCACGAAGGTGCTATAGAACTCCCCCAAGCTCTCACAGAAATGTAGTTCCATGACTGGGGCTCGAGCCTCAAGTCCTTAGTTCTCTTTCCTTCCCATAGATCAGGCTCTAATTCCAGGGCATGCAATTATTAAGACCAGACCAACGTGTCGCTGCAGACAGGGAAGTGTTACAGCCTAATTCAGAGGTCAGCAAACTACAGTGAAGCCCGGCTCATTGCCTGTGTCTTAAACAGACTTCTATAGGAACCCAGCCATGTCTGTTCCTTTGCATACGGTTTATGGCTGCCTGTGCACTATCAGGGCAGAGTTCAGTAGTTGTCGCAGAGACCGTGGGGTCTGTGAGTCTGAAAATACTTACCATGTGGCCCTTTACAGAACAGTTTGCTCCCTGGGGTGCCTGGGTGGCTCAGTCCGTTGAGCCTCTGACTCTTGGTTTTGGTTCAGGTCATGATCCCAGGGTTGTGGGATCGAGCCCCGAGTCGAGCTCCATACTGAGTGTGTAGTCTGCTTAAGATTCTCTCTCTTTCCCTCTCTCTCTCTCTGTCCCTCTCCCCTGCTCATGCTCTCTAAAATAAAAATACAAAAAAAATTTTTTTTTGAAAAGTGTGCTATCCCCTGGCCTAGTGGGTAAGGACCTGCACTCGGAATTGATGCGGGCCAGAAATCCTGTTACCTTGAAGGTGTGTCACCTCAGGAGTTACTTAACCTTCATGAGCCTCTGTTTCTCCACATGTAAAAATGAGGCATAATAATGCCTGCCACATAGGGTTGCCGTTGGTGCCTCAATAAAATTAAATGAGATAATGTCTGCTCAGAGGAGCATCTGGTGTCCAGTTAGCTATTGTTCGATGGCAATTACTGTTATTTCTGAGGACAATCAAGCCTCTTTTGCCAGCGTTTCTCTCCTCACTAGCTGAGATGCGCTCAGCCGCACTGCCCAGAAGCCTAAGATTTCCATGGGTCTGGGACAAAAACCTAAGAGCCAGGAGCTGCCTGCCACCACCCCCCACTTCCTAGACCCTGCCATGCCAGCTACAACTGAACCCACTTCTGATCTGGCTCCCGAGTTTGACTATCGTTACGCAGGCCCTTCCTCTGCAAGTTAAGGACATCTGACTGTGGCTTCGGCTTGGACACTGTTGCTATGCTTGGGATTTCTACCCCCAGTGGATCTGAGCATTCGAGCAAAGCATAGCCTGTGACAGTAAGTAGACTAGGAGGTGAGAGCGGTGCATGTTAGCATAGGAACGGGTCCCCAGTCACGGATGGATCGTCTGTTTGTGTAGCTTCCGTGCACGTTTCTGGATTTGTGAGTTATCTTAGTGGTACGGGATGACTGATTTCTTGGGTTCTGTGCTTTTCCATAAGAAGTAGGTCATTCTGGTGACTCAGCCAGTTCTGAGACTGCTGTCCCTGAGGTGGCCCCAAAGGTTAGGGTGTACTCTCAACTTCTTGGACTTCTCCCATAGCCCAGTTCAAGGTCCTCACTCACAACATGACCTAAGCCAACCGACGGCCCTGTGGCATTCGTTACTTTTTCTTTCGCTTTTCCCCACTGGGAGCTACACATTTTGAAATATTTTGCCATATCAAACTGAATTTACTTATTAGAATAACCTTCCTTAGCCAAGTGCACTTAAGAAGGAATAATTAAGCTCCTCCCCTCTCCCCGCTTTATTTTTTTCAAAACCGGAATGAAAAGGATAAGGTAATTCCAGTTTCTTTTTGCTGTGCTCTGGCCTCAAGTTCCTCACCTGTCACACAGAGGTGACACTAACCACAGCCTCAGGACCATCATGAAGACAGAATGAGACAGACGAGTGGTTGGTTAACTTACCAGTCCAACGCCAGAACTGATGGTCTCCACAGAATCCCAGCCCAAGGTCAAAGTACTTGTGGCTTCAGCTGCATGCATAGTCCTAGGGGAGCACAGATAAGTTCTGGGTCAGGTTGAGGGCATTTTTGTTTGTTTGGCTGTGAGAAGAGCAAAGCCCCCGTTTCTGCCCTACAGACCTCTCGGGTCTAAGGAACTGCTCTATACCCTTCTCCATACAACCTTTCCAGGCTCTACAGCTTGAGGTTAAAAACAAAACAAAGCAAGTTACTATGGGGCACCTGAGTGGCTCAGGTGGTTGAGTGTCTGATCCCGGTTCAGGTCATGATCTCATGGTTCGTGACTTCAAGCACCTCATTGGGCTCTCTGCTGTCATCACGGAGCCCGCTTTGGATCCTCTGTCTGCCCCGCCTCCTCTGCACCTTCCCCACTCACACCCTCTCTCAAAAATAAAAAAAAAAACATTAAAAAAAGTAGTGTTTTTGTTCCCCCAACATGAACACGACTGCCTTCTATTTGTTCTAAAGTGCCTCCTTCCAGTTTGAGGAGGTGTTCAAGGCATGCAGGGAAGGAAGTCATTCTCGTTTTAGCATCCTGAGATTTGAAAGAGTAAGTCCAGGATCATCTATTTATATCCTTCGGGGGGGGGCATGGCATGTGGGGTAATCAGGGGTATAAAGCTTTGAGTCATGCAGACCTGGCTTCTCTCCCTGGCCCTGCTGCTCAATGGCTCTGCGACTTCAGGTAAGTCTCAGAGCCACTCTTGTCTCCCCGACCTGGCTCATATGCTGGGTGTGACAAGGGACTGAGACAGGGCGTGTCCAGCAGCCAGAACAGCCCTGGCGCAGAGGACATATATAAGAGGGAGGAAGAGAGGTGTCAGGAGCCACCCCTGTTTCCTTCCCCCTCTCACCCTGTGTCTTCCTAGGCTAAGTCCAAACCTTGGTGGGGGCCGAGGGCAGGCTACCCCAAGAGGGGCCACTTTGGCATGAACATTATTTTGAGTTAAAAGTAGTCAAGACCCACATGATTCAGGAAAAGCTCTTTACTTCCCCCTCAACTGCGTGCCAGCACCAAGAAGAGAGCTATTAACAAAATTCCTCTTTATCTAAGAAACTTATCTGCATAATAGGGCATCTTTGTTGTCCAAACGTCTCCTCTTTCCTCCCTGCTAAGGGTCTTTCTCCCCTTTCGGTCCTCAGACCCCTGGCCCTCTCCTGAGCTCCTGTTTAAGGTGCCTCACCTTCTTTGGAATTTCCATGTCTGTGTAGATTCCCCGCCCCATGGACCTCGGTTTAACTTAATTATCTCTTGAAAGACCCCGTCTGCAAATACAGTCACATTCTGCAGTACTGGGGGTCAGGGACGGGACATCTGCATTTCAGGGAACACAAGACAGCCCATAAAGGCGTGCGTGCGGACACACTGAGCGCCCAGGGCCTGGGCTCCAGCCCTCAGCCCAAGCTGGGGTACTGCCTGCCCTTGGAAATACTCGTTTCTTTTTGTTTCTTCTCCCCCTCTGTCCTCCTGCCAAATGGAGACCATGCTCTCTCGTGCCTAAAGCTTTCATCCTAAGTCTCCCTCGCTCATCCCAGAGGCCAAAGATATACAACCAAATGGCTCTCAGGTGACCCAGTCGTGACCTCCTTCTAAACTTTTCCCTCTGAAGATCGTCACACTTTAGGGTCTTACAGACGCAGGCCCGGCTTAAAGTCTCCTAGTACTTTGTTAAAAAGTGTATGCACGCTGGGTACATCTACCACCCAGAGACACTTGAGCTTTTCTAAGACAGCCCAGATTTTTAAAAATCCAATCTCCTTGTCAGACCACGTTTCTGATTATGCTTCTCAGTTTGGGATTTGGGGAATGTGGTCACTGTAGGTAGGAGCCTATCTCTTTAGAGGCATATGCATAATTATGTATAATAATGTACCTCCCAAAGATGCATAATGAATGATAATTAAGATATTTACATTATGCACATGTGCTTTCAGCCCCAGGACTCCAATTCAAAATGCCAATTGTCCCTTTACATAAAATGAGATTCATGACAAACCATAGAACTTGATCACAAATGTTTTCCTTCAGCCTTTGGGAGTACAAAGAGAGACTGGAAGCAGAGTGTGGGGTATCTTACACATCCTGAGTTTTCCAGTTTCAAAGCATGTGTGCCAGTCTGAGGGTTGAAACATACAATCCTCATAGCTGCAACAGTCATTCATTGAGATTTGGTTAGTTCACTTTTTAAATAGTTGATCGACATTTTTAAAGATCCTATTCAGCACATCACATAATGAAAAGCACTGCCTTTTTTATTGAATTGTCAGCTGCCCCTTCCCCTCGCACTCACACCCATCTCCAAAAGGAAAATATCAGGTCCCTCTGGCTGCTTGGGTGTTAACAGTGTGTGTGTGAGGTCTGCCATTATCATCTTTCCTATTTCCTGTATGATTCAGTGTGTTTCAGAACCTATTACCGTAGGTGGCTTTAATAATCTTATTGTCACCACTTTATGTGATGGGAGAGAAGTGCTTCACATTCACTTTAGCAAAGGATATTCCAGAATACCTAACTTACAAGGTAATGAAATAGATCCGGGGATTTCTGTGTATTTGGTGTCTGCGGCAGAGCGATGGTAGTATAAGAGAAGTAAAGAGGCATTTCTTATTTTTCCTCCTCCAACATTTTATTAGAAAACCTTCAAATTTATAGCGAATTTGAAAGAATGTTACAGTTAACAGCATTCAAGTGTTTTTGAACTCTAAAAACATCGACCTCAGTTGACTTTCCCTGGAATACTCTGACCAAGTCACCTTGGGCAGCAGCATTTTGTTCTCTGTTCTCTGAACAGTATGTACCTAAATGGGACATTCCTTTGTAATCTAAACTAATTGTGTCTATTTTCTCAGTAAATGAATGTAAATACACTATGTTTCCAAAAAGTCCCAAAGGTCTTTGCTGCTTAAAGGTGGCTTCTTTGCCCTGCCCCATGACTGCCCCCATCCAAGCCCACCCACTCGTGTGTCCCCTCCACCCCTTGTAACTCTAAGGCCACTCACTTGGGAATGTGAAAGCCTAGACTTCAGAGACTACTTAGCTGCCACCTACCAAAGACAGTTTAATTAAGCTGGAAAAATGTTATTTGGCTCCCGATTTCTGTCAAGCTTCAATAAATCATAACACAAGGTTACTTCAGTTCTCCCTGCCACGAACACAAGGCGGATTACTAAAATTACAAAACACAGGCGGTGAAACGTACTTGGGTGAGACTAGAGTCACCGATTGGTATCAATTAGTGCCCACCCAAATGAGTCAGGACTCTAGAGGAGGTAAAAGCTCCTCCCCAAAATATTCATTTTAAAGGGTTTATTCGTTTTGAACAAGTCCTAGCTATGCATCTGAACTGGGAAATATGCGTGTATTAATTATAACATTTATAATACAGAAGGTAATCATACCTTGCAAATTCTGGACTCTGTAATTCAAAGACTTCAAGGAACTTACAAGCATCAATTAGTTCTTTCAAGTCCCCTGTGAAGTAGATACGACCAGTATATTCATTTATATATATTAACTTGTACTCTACCAATTCCTTTTATTTTGGCTTTAACATTTTTCTTAGGGGTGTCTGGGTGGCTCAGTCAGTTCAGCACTGGACTCTTGATTTTGGCTCCGGTCATGATCCCACGATCGTGAGATCAAGCCCCACATCAGACTCTGTGGTGGGCATGGAGCCTCTCTGGGATTCTCTCTCTCTCTCTCTCTCTCTGCTCCTCCCCTGCTCACTCGTGTGGGTGTTTGTGCACATGCATGCTCTCTCTCTCTCTCTCTCTCTCAAAATAAACATTTCAAAAATAAAATTTATCTTAGCTAGAAAGCATCTAGCATGTATATGATAATACTATCACACCTTTCTTCTAAGAACTACTTAAAAGTTATCTTCACAAAAGCCATTGAGTTAGAAAGGAGGCGGCACTATTGCCCTGGACTACTAAATGGGAAAACAGAAAAGCAGAACTTGACTTACAGGGGCACATAGCAACTTAGAGGCCAAGACCCACCTTCTCATTCCAGAGAGCAGATTGGGCAAAAACCAATCTCCTGCCAGGAACTCCGTTTAAGAATCACATTCTCTGTAAGCAAAACTATGAACCTAAGGATCAGTCAGGACTTCCTAATTGTGAGCCAGACCTGAGCCGGGAAAAATCTAACTTTCTCATTTGAAGCAAACAGTGTTTAAAAAGAAATAAATTCCTATTCAACTACTGTAGGAAACATCAAGACAAGTTGTATGTGGTCGCAGCTCTTTCTTTTTTATTTATATGTTTATTTATTTTTTTATTTTGAGACTGAGAGAGGGAGAAAGCAGGGGAGGGGCAGAGAGAGCAGGAGAGAGAGAATCCCAAGGAGGCTCCACACTGTCGACGCAGAGCCTCATGTGGGGCTCGATCTCAGGAACTGAGAGATCATGACCTGAGCCGCTATCGAGTCTAACGCCTAACTGACTGAGCTATCCAGGTGCCCTGTGGTCCCAGCTCTTAAGGAGCTTCTCAAATATCCTCTGAAAGAAGAACACCTTCATGTCATTATGTGATGGTGCGGCTGATGCAGCACGGGGACCCCACAACCTTCTCCAGAGCCCTTTCCTCCAAAGCCCTAGACAAGTCACAGTCTCTTTGCCTCAGTTTCCCCGCCATCTTAAAAGGAAGTACAAATCTCCAAGGCATGTGGAGATGATGGAATCAGGATTACCAAACCCTTGGAAGATTATAAGTGCTGGATGGTGTGTGCCTTCAGTCAGAAATTTCTGCAAGACCTAAATATTCCTACATGCTCCCTATTCTTCATAATGCTTTGAAGACCTTTAGGATGATTTGAGATGAAATGCTCATTTGACTCATCCAATTCTAAGCAGAGTTATTCAGATACTCCTTATTCAGATCCAAGATAAACTATAAACAATTCTATTAAATATTTCTTTATCTGTATAGTAAATTTAAAAATCTTTTCTTGTACGGAATCAGAACCATAAAACTGGATGCTACTTTAGGGATCAATTCCAATCCCTCTCATTTTATAAGTGAGGAAATTGAGGCTCACACAAAGGAAAGGATTTGTCAAGGGTCAACTAGAAAGTCAATGGCAGTTTTCTTGCTTCTGTCCAAGTTCTATGCTTTTTCCAAAACACCACTTAACTACAATGCCTAAAGGAAAAAGAATATATCAAAAGACACAAATTTTTAGTGCTTGCCTCAGCAGCACATATACAAGAGACACAAGGTTTTTTTGTTTTTGTTTTTTTTTTCTAGGAGAGAGAGAGAGACACAGCGTGAGCAGGGGAGGGTCAGAGAGAGAGGGAGTCACAGGATCTGAAGGAGGCTCCAGGCTCTGAGCTGGCCATCAGCACAGAGCCCGACGTGGGGCTCGAACCCACGAACCGCGAGATCATGACCTAAGCGAAAGTCGGACGCTTAACCGACTAAGCCACCCAGGCGCCCCAAGACACAAGGTTTTTAACGTTGATTTATTTATTTTGAGAGAGAGAGAGAGAATGCACAAGCAAGGGCGGGGCAGAGAGAGAGGGAGAAAGAGGATTCCAAGCAGGCTCTGAGACATCAGCACAGAGCCCAACACAGGGCTCAGTCTCACGAAATATGAAATCATGACCTGAGCTGAAATCAGGAGTCAGAGGCTTAACTGACTGAGCCACCCAGGTGCCCCTAAAAGACACAAATTTTTTGCTATGTGGCACATAAATCCACACGTATACATAAAATTCTTCCAGCCTCTTCTCACTTCAGTGTCACTGGATGGCCCTGCTTCACTTTTCACAAAGAAAATAGAGGCAAGCAGTGAGTGTCCTCAAGCACTACGCAACATACCTGCATAAATACCTATTCTTACCTGTCATAACTCAACCTCTTCCTGTCCATGGGTAGGAATTCCTCCGGATTCAGCCCCATAAGCCTGTTCCATCACCTATACCTTCCCCTAAGCCTATGACAATACTCAAGCCTCACTCACCTAATTTTGAAAAATCTTTCCCAAATCCTAATCCTCCCTTTAGCTTCAACCTTGAATGTTCAGCTACCTGCTGGTCTACATGTAAATGTCCCAAGGACATCACAAATTCAACTCATCCAAGATTTAACTCATCCCTTCCATACTCAAACTTGCTTGCTCCTCAGACTTCCCCTACCAGGAAGGGGTACCACCGAGCTGCTCAAGTTAGAAACCAGGAACCATCCTTGATTCCTTCCTCTCCATCTAACACTCAGCTTTAATGAGATGATGCCTTTCTACTTTCTAGGTGGCATATGGCACCTGGCCTGTAGGCATCACTTAGAATCTTATTTGAAAAGCAGAATAACAGCCCCTACCTGTTGCATCAGAATCTGCATTTTAACAGTTAATGCACAATAAAGTTTTGCGAGCACTACTTTAAGCGGTGCTTGTGAAGTACACGACCACCTCCGCCTTTGACCTGTCTCATCTTGATCTCACTCTCCTGCTGTACTAGCTTTCCACCAGGTTCCCCGATTCCCCAAGCTCCCTTCTCTCACGAGGCCCACACAAGTGCTATTCTGGGGGCTCTGGGACACTCTCCCTAGTTTGTTGCTTAGATAACTCATATTCACCTTTCTGACCTCAACTCATGTATTATTTGCTCTTTGATCTCCTAGCCCAGGAGTCCACAGATTCTCTTACAGAGGGCCAGACAGTAAATATGGTCAGGCTTGCAGGCTGTGTAGGCTGCCATTCTAGGGCAAGAGCAGCCTTAAATGATACAAACAGACGAGAGTGGCTAACTTCTAATAAAACTTTATTGGCAAAAACAGGTCCAATACCAGCCCACAGGTTAAAGTTTGCAGGCCCCTGTTCTAGAGCCAGGCAAGCATCCCTGGTATGCGACGTCACAATCTTTTCTTCAGAGCACCGATTAGAGTTGGCAGTTACACATTCAGGAGTGAGTCATTTGGAGTCGTCCTCATCTCCAAAATATTTAAAGCCTTCAGGCCAGGTGAGATCACCCAGGAGGTGGACACAGTAGAAAAGAAGAGAAGTCGGGGAGAGGAGGAGGAGCCAGCAATGGGGACCGAGAAGTTACCAGCTGGTAGGTTACGAGTAAAACCCAAAGGATGTGGTATCTTGAAAACCAAGTGAAGAACTCGTTTGAAGAAAGAGGTAGGGACCTAGTGTGCCAAATGCTGCCGCTGCTCGTGGGGACGAAGCAACAACCGCTAGCTGTGATGCAAAGGGAGTCATTGGTTGCCCAGACAAGAGTAGCTATGGGGGATGGAAGCCTGACTGTTGTGGATTCAATGGAGAATCAGGAGGAGTGCAAGCATAAAGGACAAGTATAAAACAACTCTCTGGGTGAGTTTTGGTGGCAGGAGGAGCAGAGCCACAGGGCAGTGGTTAGAGGAGAATGTAGAATCAGGGGGTTGCGATGATGAGAGATTAGCCTGTTTCCACGCTACGGGAAAGACCTGGGAGTGTGAGATAAAATGATGAGGAAGGAGAACAAGGAAACAATGGAGGAGAAAAGTCCCTAAATAGGTGAGCAACACGGGACCTAGGGCACCTTGGAAGGGCTAGGCCTGACCAAAGCACAACCACTTAACCCAGTGTTAAGTGGGCTAATTTCACATGTCAGCTTGGCTGGCCCAAAGCACCCAAGTATTTGGCCAAACATTATTCTGGATGTTTCTGTGAGGGTGTTTTTAGATGAGATTAACATTTAAATGAGTAGACTTTGAGTAAAGCCTTTACCCTCCATAAGGTGGCAGGGCCACATCCAATCAGTGGAAGGCCTTAAGAAAAAGACTGACATCTCCTGAGGAAGAGGGAATTATCCTTCCAGACTACCTCCCAGACCCCAGCTGCAACATCGGCTCTTCCCTGGGTTGCCAGCCTGCTGGCCTTCCTTACAGATTTTGGACTCCCTAGCTCCTGCAATCATGGGAAGCCACTCCTTAAAATAAATCTCTTCCCTGTGTCTCCATACACGCACACCCTTACTGGTTCTGTTTCCCTGGAGATCCCTGACTACTACACTCAGTGTAATGGGAGAGAAGGGGGTACATGCCTCGTGGGCAGGTAGGTGGGGAAAGGTGGTTGTGGACGCCTACAGGAGTTCTCTTTCAATTGTTCGAAGTAAAAAATGAAGTCATCAGCCGAAAGTGAGGATGGGGCCAGAGGTGCTGGGCGCCCGTGGAAAGAGAAAGTGGGAAACTATCATCTGGGCAAGTGGGAGGTAAATGGAGCAGGAGAGGACTGTTGGCCCTGAAGTGGTACCTCTTGTATGCACTGGGCACTGCCACTCTACAATCCTCACTGGTGAGCATGTGTCACACCTTCCGTACCATAAACTTCTGTACACAGTAGCCATGTCTGTGCATCTCCAATGCCTCCAATGCTTAGTTCTATGTTTTCTCCTAGTCAGTGCTGAGCAAATAGGGTTTTACAAACTAGGGAATCCACGAACGTGACTCCCTGGGGGGAGAGACAGTGAGGAATCCCTCAGTCTTGCCTTTTAGCCAGTAGTTCTCAAAGCGTGGTTCCCCCTACCAGCAGCAACAGCATCATGTGGCAACTTGTTGGAAATGCAAATTCTTGGGGCACCCGGCCGGCTCAGTCAGTAGAGCGTATGACTCTAGATCTCAGGGATGTAAGTACGAGCTCCACGTTGGGCGTAGAGATTACTTAAGAATAAAATCTTTAAAAAGAAAACAAAAAGAAATGCAAATTCTTGGGGTGTCTGGCGGAACCAGTGGGAAGAACATGCGACTGCTGATCTTGGGGTCATGAGTTTGAGCCCCACGTTGGCTATAGAGCTTACTTAAAAATCAAGTCTTAAGAAAAAAAAGAAATGCAAATTCTTAAGTCTAACCCTAGGCCTTACTAAATGACAAGTTATGGAATTGGGGTAAGACAATCTATGCCTTAACAAGCTTTCCTGGGGATTCTGACTCATACACAAGTTGAGGAACCACTGGTCCATGGTAGATGTGATGTGTCTGGTTTGGTCTTGCAGGGTTAGGTGTGACACCATAAATCTCTGTCCATCAGGAGCTCCATGAAAGTTGGGCCAATGAAATGCCCAGCTGAAGGAAGGAAAGGCTAGAGTCTCCCTGAGTCATGGATTACATAGGGGCTGCAGAAGAGGCCCCCGGTCAGTTTTCCTGAACACTCTCTTCAGTGACGTCTGTCCCTACAAATGTTTCCTTGGCCTGCAGAAGTCACACTAATTACAGCCATTTATAGAAACCACTTAATATTTTGGGGGTTTTTTGGAAACCACTTAATATTTTGATGCAATTATCACACAAATCATTAGACATAGTTCATTTTAACTTCGCTGTAAATTTCATTTGATTACAATACTAATTTTTTCACATATGCTCAATTCTCATCGTTTATTATTCATGTAACAGGGCCATCTGCTCCCAACAAAAAAGAATTAGAGACCCAAGGAAAATATTGACCCAATCAGCTTAAACACACGAAGACAGTGATTACTAGTTCCCTAGACTCACATACAAATAGATTTCAGTTTAAGCAAATTTAATATACAAAAACACATGCTTGTAAAATCAGTGGCGATATTCACAGTAGCAAAAAAAAGTCACGTTGTAAAAACTTGCTCTGCAATAGTGACCGCATTATGTTAACTTAAAGCTTCATTCTGTATGTAGATGTTTGTGTAACTTCCCCACCGATTTTCAGAAGCACACCTATTACGTAAATGCGGCACACCAGCAACAGCCGCTGGCTCTTGCTGGGAATGAATAGAGAAGCTCAAGAGCACCAGTTGGATTCCAGATTATTCTGAGGCAGTCCTGTCACAGATCCAATCTGCTCCTGGAGATTTCCTACTGATGCCAAGGACAGCTTCCTTTATGAAAGCGAGAAACCCTGGCAAGGTGAGAATTATAGCACTGTAACTCATGTCCTGTGGCTGGTTCTTGGGAGCACTAAAGCCTAAGTGCCATCCACCCAACTAGGTGAGAATCAATTCCTAGCAGTTCGGTGAGGGAAGAAACTTATTAGGATCCCGTGTACCATTCCAAATGTTATTTTAAAGAAATATTTATATTGTTAATGAAGACAGGGGCTGTATAAATCTTGTGTGCTGAATTATCATGTAATGAAGCCATTGCTCAGAATTCTGATTAACCCACCCGGTCAGTCAATTCCTCCTGCCCACTTTATAATGATAAATAGCCCATGAAGCATTCCATCTGGCAATGGCCTCCCTCATTTAGAGCATCTTATACAATCAAAGGGGAAATCCCTCGTCTCGCATGTGAACTCGATATTCCATTATATGGTCAGCCCAAACCATCCCAGCCATGTCTCTCTACCCAAGTGGTCTTCTTCCTGCGTTCCCGTGCTGACTCAGTGCTGCGCAGGCCGGCTAGACCTCGCTGGAAGATGCCCCAACCAGCTCTCATATCCTCAGATTGGACCTCGTTATTCTGCACTGAATACGTGGTTTTGTCAAGTAAAGAGAGAGAGAAAGAGAAAGATGGAAAAGAGATGACATAAAGATGAAAGTAGGACATAGCAAGGAACCTGAGTCACTGTCATTGCCAGAAGCTCAAAGCTTCATGGGTGATTTTTCCACCTCAGTGCTTCTTAACCTTCAGGGATCAAGGACCCTCTCTGAGACTCTGGTTAAATGCTGGAGTGCCTCTCCTTAGGAACATGGTCAGGTGCACACACATGCAAAATGTCACATCCGGTTTCAGGGAATTTATGAACCTCCTATGGGGCACCCACAGGCCCAGGTCAAGAGTCATCGAAAATCACCCCGCATCATGAGATCCAACCATACCATCTGTGGTTCATGTGGCACCGACTTGAGAATCGTTTTATTAAAACATCTGACATATCTTACAGTCAGTTGATCTCCTAGGTTGTGCCTGGGAACTTCTGCTGTCCCCCACTCACCTCAGGTGGGCTTACTCTCTCCCTAATGAGTACCTAGTAAGTACCCATTTGTACCCTGTCACTACCTAACCATTCTCTGCTGTCTCTGTGAAACTCGAGAAACATGCACATAAGCATATGTCCTCTCAGTGCGACCCCTGACCTTCAGGGCACTCATGTGCCACCTGAAGTCCAACCATGGACCCAAGATTAAGAATCCATGGCTGAAAGGAAGTCACATCTTCTTGTACTAAGTGGATTTGCATGTTTGGGGCTTAACTGTCTTCCAGTGATTCATAGAAACAAACTGAGTTTTCAAAGAGTTACATAATGCAGTCTTATAATCCAAATCTTCCTCGCTTCTAACTTCATTACAAATATCCTGATCAAGCCCCTGATGCTGACAGTGCAGGTGACACACATGCATCTCTGAAGGGCCCAGTCTGGTCTCCCAGGCCCTGCCACAGTGCCCCAGGTCCTGTGAGGGAGCGCTCAGGGAGGCCACGGGCCCCCATGCTCAGTTGGGGACTAAATCAACTTGTTTCATTACCCTATTAAACCCCAAGTCTTTTATTGTGGTGCTGTTTACAAGATAATAAGATCCAGCAAAGCCTAGTCATGAAAAAGATCTATTGCTTGTAATGAATTCTAATTTTGCCAGCAGCTCCATCTCATATCAATAGCTAAACATAATATTACTGATTTGCCTTTACCTTGTTTGTCGGTAAATTTGATGCATTTCTACTCTTAACAATAAATATTCATACACTAAGCTAAATGGGTTTTAGAAATGCAGCCCCTCCGTGTGTGAAGTGCAATGCGAAAATAGACAGAATATGAGCTTTGGAATCAAGAGGAAAAGTGTCTAAGTCACAGCTCTGCTATTTCCTAGCTCTGTCTTGCATTAAATCATTTAAGGCCTTCTGAGTCTCAGTTTCATGATCTGTAAAATGGGGTTAATAATATTCTCTTTGCAAGATTATTTTGAGGATTCAAAGGAAATGATGGTCCATAAAAGGACTTTGTAAATTTGAAGTGCTATATATAAATTTGCAGTTATTGTTTCCTGTGGAGACATATAAATAATTTTGGAAAGAACACATGATGAATGATGTTGAACACCACCGCTATACAGGCATTAGAGGGAATTAATGCAGATTCCTTCTGTAGTATTTATTTGCATGAACCTTTAAGCATAGAAACACAACATTCCACAGATTCTCCAGAGACTAGGGACCACTGTTGGTTGCCATCTCTGAGGCTCTACTTAAAGTCAATATAGTGTAGGGGCGCCTGGGTGGCTCTGTCAGTTAAGCATCTGACTCTTGATTTCAGTTCAGGTTATGATCTCATGGTTCGTGAGATCAAGCCCCATGGGTTTTGTGCTGACAGTGTGGAGCCTGCTTAGGATTCTCTCTCTCCCTCTCTCTCTGCTCCTGTCCTGCTCATGTGAGTGCTCTCTCTCTCCTCTCTCTCTCTCAGAATAAATAAATAAACAGAAAAATAATAAAGTCAGATCGTTTAGACGAGGTGAAAAAGCCACAGGCGAAGAGGCGGGGCTTTTGTTTGTAATCTCCGCTCGCTCGGTCAGTGATACACCCTCTATGGTGTGAACAGGTCACCTAACTGCTTCCTGGTTGTTTCCTCATCTGCCAATGGAGCTAATACCACCTGCTCAATTCATCCAACAGGATTAAACTGACTTTTGTAATCAGGGGGAAAAGAAAAAAAATCTGAAGAATGGCAGCAGAGTAGAGGGAGGCGCAAGAATGGGGAGCAGGACGAAGAAGTGACAAGAAGGCAGACAATGTGGGCAGCGGCTCTCCCTGGCCCTCCTTGAGAGCTGCAGGCAGAGAAGAAGCCAGACAATGAGACTCCACACCGGGGAAAGAGAGCAATAGGCATAGTCCACCAAGGGAAGAACAGGTGTGTGGATCTGCTTTAACAGCTGTACCGTGATCGTGTGCTGGGGACCCTGATTACTAATCCGACTGGCATGAGCCCTAGGGACACAGTCATCGTAATTAAATCCTAGAAAGTAAAGGAGTTTGATGTAAGCCTCAGATCAGCAGAGAAATTGGATTTCTTTTGGTGAGTGCGTTAGGAAAAAAGGCAGCAGGAATGGTTGAAGAAGTAGTAGGTTCAGGAAACATCTTTGCTTTCTTGAGGAATCAAATCTTAGATGCAGGAGAGGTTTCAACCTGAAGGAGAAAAGGTTGTGACGTTATGAAGAAAGTAAGGTTCCGGTTTGAGGGCTGGACTGCCGAATCTAATGTGGGAAGGAGAGTCTGGTTCCGTTCCATTTAAGGACATTTTTGCCTTCAGTGCTTACTGTGCCCCAGGCCTCAGGCTGGATGGTGGTGATGCAAATCTTTAGCCACTCGACAAACGTTCACTCGGTTATCTACTAGATGCCAGACTAGATGGTCTAGAATGTACCGTACATCGGATACTGCCAAAGCCCCTAACCCTCAGTGCCCTCCTGCATTAGTGCTCTGGTTACTCCCACTTTGCACGCATGAGTCAAGTGTCAAGGTCCAGGATCCACCTCCCTGTGTCCTTCCCCTCCACCAGGCTGTCCGCCCTCCATCGTCAAGTGTGGTAAAGAAGGAAGAGGCCTGGCTTTCGGCTTCCAGCGGGCCAGAAACAAAGAAGAGCAATAGAGAAAGATGCTGGAGGGGAAGCAGAGGTGTCAGGAAGAGAGAGGTGGGGACAGGAATGAGGGGCTCAACCTTGCTTCCATCAGTCAGCAGACGCCATTTGCTGGATGGCACGGAGGAGGCAGCAGGGTGCAGGTGGAGCAGACAGGCCTCCCAGACAAGACCAAAGAGATGAGCCAATGCAGACGGGTCCAGTTTGAACAAGAAGAGTCAACGCGAAGAGCAGAGGGAGGAGCAGCAGCTAAGGGGAGGCCGTAGAGGAGGAAGAAAGACGAGGGAGGTCAAATGAAACCGGGAAGGACTAAGTAAAATCTTACCAACGGGGAAAGCACATCTCGGAACACGTAATACAAATACTATAAGAACACGGGAAGCTCAACACAGAGCCTATGGGGCTCTGAGAGTCAAGAAACAAGCTGTAATTTTAGTATAAGAAACAAGGCTGAATACAATGAAGGACATGTATTATGCATGAAAGAACATGGCTTCCAGGCGGTTCACAGTGGTCAACGGGGGTAGGAAGTCGTACGAGAGAGAAGGTTTGCTGCGCTCACGTCACGTAAAACATTTGAGGCCTGAGCTGGGACATGTATGTAGACGGAGGGGCTGAAAACTTATCCTCTGCCTTCAGATATGTGTACGGCGCATGGCATTCTTCACCGCTATCACTAGAATAAGGTGGTTCTTCACTGGGGCAATTTTGCCTCTCAGGGAACAAACTGTCGTGAGTGACGGGGTTACCCCTGGCATATACTGGGGAGAGGGTACAGTGCTGCTAAACATTTTACACTGCTCAGGACAACCCTCACAACAAAGGATTATCCAACCAAAATGTCAATGATGCCAAGGTCAAGAATTCTCATGGATGACACTGGTAAAAGGGATCTTAAAATCTCATCAATGGAAAGTCAGTTCTCTGTCCGTTAAAAATCGTTTCTTCTGGGGCGCCTGGGTGGCTTAGTCGGTTAAGCGTCCGACTTTCACTTAGGTCATGATCTCGGGGTTCGTGGGTTCGGGCCCCACGTCGGGCTCTGTGCTGACTGCCAGCTCAGAGCCTGGAGCCTATTTCAGAGTCTGTATCTCCCTCTCTCTCTGACCCTCCCCTGCTCACGCTGTCTCTCTCTCTCCTAGAAATAAATAAAAATATTTTTTAAAAAAATCGTTTCTTCTGGGTTAACTTAGTCACTTTAGGTAAATTCTCAGTGTCTCAGAGTTTCACCACCCATCCCTATTTCAAACTCCCCAAAATGGCACTAGAAGTTGGTACGTGGGGACCCTCACTGACCTCTACAGGAATGTCCCTAGATACCCCCACCCACCACGGAACACCTTCCTGGCATCCGATGATGAGAGCCTGGGCTTGTGAAAAGTGCAGTCTGTTTTCTAAGCCCAGTTCAGGCCTCATGTAGTGCCCACCTTGCTGACTCAGCCCTGTCCTTTGGGTCCTCAGAGTCTCAGCCACATCTTCCATCCAGTCCTGGATTAGGCCATCCATCTACAGCCTCTGTCGTGGGCCACCATGGCCTCACTGCAGCGGCCCCATGGCAGGCCTGCTGACTCCCAACATTCAGCTGCTTACGTGTCATCCACTAGGAGCACAAGGAAACGTCTGGATCCCTCTAATCCAGGCAGGAGCCACGGGAGAAGTGCAATGCCTTTTGCATTGATTTCTCCCCTATTATGGCTGCCTCTTGTTAATGCAGGGCACTCTGAAAGGTGGTCTCCTAGGGTGCCAAAGAGCAAAGATGGCTTAAGTATACTCTCTTGTTAATTCCTCCTTAAACTTGGTTGGAATGATTTTGTCAAACTCCACTCCCCCACAAGCTCCACCCTTATTAATGCAGGATAAGTGGGAGAGGGGGAACGCCAGTGTCTGTCTGCTTCCTTATTCTGCTTTCTCCCCACCCCACCCCCACCTCTCAGCATACTCCACTTCTGTTTCTCAAGAGGAGATCCTTTGCTTTCGTCATATTCTCAGTTTTTCCAGTTCATGGCTTATAGTAAAGCTTAGAGTCTCCATTGACCAGGCTTGTCCCTTCCTTCCTTCCTCCCTCCCTCCCCTTCCCTCTTTTCTTCTTTTTCTCACAGCTTTATTGAGGTATCTTTCACTTACCATAAAATTCATCATTTAAAGTGTACAGTTCAGTAGTTTGGGTACTATTTACAGAGCTTTATAGCCATCCCCACTGTATAATTTCAGAACAATTCCACCACCCTCAAAAGAAACCCCAAATCCATCAGAGGTCTTCATTTCCCCCTCCACACAATCCCAGGCAATCGCCAATCTACTTTCTGTCTTTATGGATTTACGTACTTGGGTTATTTCATATAAATGGAATCGTACAATATGTCAAATTTTGGGACTGGTTTCTCTCACTTAGCATGTTTTCAAGAACCATCCATACTGTAGTACATACCAGATTCCCTTCTTTTTTAAGACTGAATAATATTCCACTGGATGGAGACCCCACATTTTGCCAATCCACTCGTTAGTTGATTGCAGTAGGGGCTGTTTCCACTTTTTGGTTGTTAGAAATAATGCTTCTATGACCATTCATGTACAAGCTTTCGTTTGAACGAGATTTTCCTTTCTCTTGGGGATATATTTGTGACTTAAACTGCTGGTTCACAGGTAACGCTATTTAAGTTTTTGAGGAACTGTGAGGCTGTTTTCCAAAGTGGCTGCACCATGTGACATTCCCACCAGCAGTGCAGCTGTGGTCTCACATCTTTGTCAGCACTTGGACTGCCAGATTTTTGTTACAGCCATTCATGTGGATGTGACAGTTTTGCCTTCTGGTATATCAACAGAATTTTGGAAATTTAGAGATCCCTAACTCCGAAAGCCATTGTCTCCATGAGGATTTAAATACATCTAATTTGATGATGAAGTCCCAGAAATGGCTAGTTTAAGAAAAAGAGTATTGCCCCTTCTTGAACCACTGACAACCATTGATTTAATGGCAGAGGGTGACAGGGGGTGTCACAGGGCATTAGGATTTAAGAAGAATGAAAACTATATGGGTTGGGTACCTGATATGCATGCACACGCGCACACACACAAATATACACACGCACATATGCACACACCTTAATGTGAGACTGGTAAAGATCAACATTGGGAATGGATGTGACCTCATAACCCCTAAACTGTATAGGGAAGTGAAATATCAAAGGTTGTTTGATTGAAGGGTGAGGATGGGAGGCAATGTCAACTATATCAACAAAAAACATGACAATGTTGAAAGCAGCAAAAACATGCCAAACATATAGAATTGGCATGGAAGAATCCTGAAATGGAGGTTATTTATGAATATGTTCTAAAAAAAAAAAAGGCTATATAAAAGAAATAGGTTAACAGAATTGCTAAGAAGTAAATGCTGGAAAAGGTGCTATGTAAGGAGACCTGTATTTGGGTGCGGGATAAAGAGGAGCTTTTGACTTGGGTGCAGTTTTAAAGCCTGGCTTTATAACCTTAGGCAAGGTGTTCAGCCTCCTGGGTCTCAGTATGCACATCTGTAAAGCGGGGATGATAATAATAATATTTACCCCAAAGGTTAATTGGTTGGCTAATTGTTGGGTGAATAAATGATGCAACATCTGTAAGGTATCCAGTACACAGCATGCACTCAATATATGATAGCTCTTGATATCATTTTATAGAACAACAATGATTGTAATGTTTATTTTTGAGAGAGAAAGACAGAGAGACAGAATCTGAAGCAGGCTCCAGGCTCTTAGCTATCAGTACCGAGCCTAATGCAAGGCTTAAACCCATGGACCGTGAGACCATGACCTGAGCCAAAGTCAGACACTTGACCGACTGAGCCACCCAGGCACCCCAACAACAGTGTTTTTAAAAGAGATGCAGGATGTCAGAAACTGAATGTGAACTACGATACTGAATGTGAACTACACTGAGTTAAGCAACAAATGTATGCCCACAACAGGCAAGACTAGCAGTGGGCCTTATCCAGAGATAATTGGTCGACTTGGACTTGACCTGTGGTAGAAAATGCCCTTGAAGGGAGATTAGGAAGGATATTTATTATGGGCAAATGAAGGAAAATCCATTTGATCCTCAAGAAATCATGGAGTTTTCTTCATGCTGTGGGTACTGTATGTAACAGGAACATGTGATTCTGAGGGATGCCCTGCAATGCCCTGCATTACCGGGCACCTTCTCCTCTACTGTTCCACACTGGCCTCATTGCTGTTCCTCAAACATCCCACACCTGCTCCCACCTCAGGGCTTGTTCACCTGCTATCCTCTCCACCGACACTGTCTTCCCTAGGCTGTCTGGATGGCTTCTGCTCTCACTCTCTTCAGGTCTTTCCTCAGATGGCACTTCTTAGTGATGTTTTCCCTGGTCATCCTGTTTAAAGTGACCCCGCAGCATGCCTCACCGCCCTTTCCTGCCTGCACCATTTCCTCCACTGCACCGTATACCATCTAACATTCCAACGCCAGCTGCTCAAGGGCAGGGTTTTTACCTCTCTTGTTCACTGCTCTATCCTAAGTGCCCAGAACCTTACCTGGCACACGGTAGGTGCTTACAAATATTTCTTGAAAGATTAAATGATTTATTTAATCAATCAATATAAATGATATTTATCAATTATATTTATATTATCAATTATATTTATCAATATAAATGATATATTTAGTCATGCAATGACTAGATGTCAATGCAATTACATATCCAGGATCGACAACCAGAAAAGTTAGAATAAAGGAAGTGGGGAGGAGAAATGAACATGAAGCAAGGAGAGAGGCAGAGCCTCCCACAGAGCCCCTCCCTCTCTGTGTTGACCATGAACCCACTGATAAGGTCTATAGCAGATCAGTGGAGATGTGAAAAAGAACAGTTGATTACAGTTGCATGAGACCAAACCAAAAAGTCTGGTGCGGGTTCAAGGTCACTTTGGTTTAATCTCAAAGGGTGCATGAGTGGGCTTGGCTGCCCCAAGTCTCCCTTGCATCTCTCAGAGGCGTGCCGTGAGTTCTACAGTGTTGGAAGTTGTATAAGGTTGCAAGATCACAGATGAAGTCATGAGGATTCCATCCTCATGATGGGATTAGTGCTGAACACCAGAGAGTTCGCTCTCCCTGTGTCCATACGCTTAGAGGAGAGGTCATGTGAGCACAGAATGAGAAGTGGCCATGTGCTAGCCAGAGAGGCCTCACTAGAATGCAACTATGCTAGCATTCTGATATCAGACTTCCCGGCTCCGGAACTGAGAGAAAAAAAAATTTTGTTGTTTAAGCCGCCCAGTCTGTGGTATTTTGTTATGGCAGCCCAAGTTCGCACCTTTATTATTCAACACACAGGGACACGTTATACTATATGGAATACAATATTCAGGAAACCATATCATCTGGGTGTAATGTCGGACTTTTCTAAAACTTAAAATTCTTGCTTTGCTAAATTTGGTGGGCTGATCTCCACTTTTCTGCACCTGCACTACATGTTTTCTGTTTGGGTCCATATCGGGGCCTCCTTTGGCCAACCACACCAGTGACAGCTGATTCAGCTAATGTGTTCCATCACATAGGCAAGAGCAGCCAGAGAAAGGCAGCATGGGTTCAAAATATCTAGAGCAGGCTTAAGAAGCCTGAGACAAACTTGGTGAAACAAAATACAAAGCTACAGCCACGAGACTTAAATGGAAAAGGGTTGGTGTGTGAGATGTATAGGTGGACCAAGGGCACGTTGGAATCCTTCAAAATTGTTTGTAGGGGAAGATGAAGCTAAACAAAGTTGTACATGGGAATAAAGGCATCAGAAAAGGAAGGGACATCTGGAGGATTCGGGAGCTAGTCATTAGGAAATTGTAGGACTGATCAAGAATGTTCTGGCACCAGTTTCTCATTCACTGCATGACTCCCTTCAAAATGTGTTCTGGATCTACAGTCAGAAGACTTCTTGCCGCTAGGGAAGGGAATGCGGAACACGACTGAGAGTTGTTTTAGTACTCCGAGGTTAAGAAGGGGGCCAGCTCCAACCCCCCATTCCGTGCAGCAACACAAGCTCATAACATTGCTACACAAGAGCCTTTCGGCCAAGATTATGTGAGAAACAAAGAACCAGGTTAACGGCTGTAAAGAGAATGTATAGGGTCCTATTCAAACAGAGTGAAGGGCTGAGACTCAAGAGCAAAGAATTATAATCTGGGGGATGAAAACATGATGGTCATCTGAATGGGTGATTCATATGCCAGAAACCACCTAGAGGATGAAGAAAACGGCGAGTAGAGAGTAATGACTGAATAAGGAATTGCTAAATATAGACTATGGGCTTATTATTGAATTTGCACATGGAAAACACCAAAGTATAAATATGTGTAATATGCAGATACATTTTATTACAATAATAGATAGTAATAATAAAATACATACAAAATTGAGGACGTTTCCAAAGATTGTGGGATATTTATTGAATAAATGAATAAATGTTTATTAGGTTTACTTATTCTATGTAAGTCAGGGCTCTAGCTAAAAATGAGAGGACTTGGGGCACCTGGGTAGCTCAGTTAAGTGTCCAACTTTGGCTCAGGTCATGATCTCACAGTTTGTGGGTTCGAGCCCTGCATCGGGGTCTGTGCTGACAGCTCGGAGCCTGGAGCCTGCTTCAGATTCTGTCTCCCTCTCTGTTCCTCCCCTGCTCATGCTCTGTCTCTCTCTCTCTCTCTCTCTCTCTCTCTCAGAAATAAATAAATAAATAAATAAATAAATAAATAAATAAATAATAAAATTTTAAAAAGAGAGAGAGGACTTGAAGTGTCTTAAATTTTATTTATTCTTTAAATGTTTATTTTGAGAGGGAGAGAGGGAGCAGGAGCAAGGGGAGGAGTAGAGAGGGAGAATCCCAAACAGGCTGTGTCAGCACAGAGCCCGATGTGGGACGGGGGGCTCGATCCCACAAACCTGTGAGATCATGACATGAGCCGAAATAAAGTCAGATGCTTAACCGACTGAGCCATCCAGGTACCCCAAGGTTTATTTATTCTGGGAGAGACAGAGGGTGTGTGGAGGAGGGGCAGAGAGAGAGAATCCCAAGAAGGACTCAATCCCATGACAGAAAGATCAGGACCTGAGCCACTATCAAGAGTCAGAGGTTCAACTGACTGAGACACCCGGGCACCTCTGAAGTATCTTAAATTTTAAAATGTTAAAACAAACAGAAAAAACTTCTTACCACAATATATTCTGTTATCTTCTACCTGGAATTAAAGACTATTTTCTTGATGAAACACGGCTTAGCATTGATTATTGTCCAGTGTCCACTGAGAGTAATGAGGTTTGTGCAAACTGCCCGCCCTTACACCGAATGACTGCACGTTACTGCACTATTCTATGTGCACTGGTTGGTATAATACAAACAAAGCCCATCTAGGATGAGAACGAGTTAGATTCCAGCCCAGACTCTTATCACCTACCTCACCTACTATAGTGTCGCTTTGGGCACATCATTTAACCTCCAGTGTACTCGTTTGTAAAATGGGCAGGACAGTATCTGCCCAGTCTGTCTCCTAAGATCATATGAGGAATAACAATTAAAAAGTAGCAAAAGCGAGAGAGAGAGAGAGAGAGAGAGAGAGAGAGAGAGAAACCAAGAAACAGGCTCTTAATTCTAGAGAACAAACTGGTGGTTACCAGAAGGGAGGGAGGTGGGTGGGGGGATGGGGGAAAGAGGTGATGGGGATTAATCACACACTTATCATGATGAGCACTGAGTAATTTGTAGAACTGCTGAATCACTATATTGTCCACTTGATACTAATAGAACACTGTACGTCAACTATATTGGAATTTTTTAAAAAGCAAAAGTGCTTTATATTTACAAAACACTTTTTGTCACTAGGGTTATTGTGCCTTCCAGGTCATCTCTACTGCAGGGCTGCTCCAAGTGTGAGCTGGGGACCATCTGCATCTGGGTGGGACCATGCAGAAATTTCCATTTCCGCCCCAGCCTAGGCTTGCTGAACTGGAGTCTGGTGGTGACAGCAAGGATCCGTGTTCCTAACAAGGGACCTGGTCCTGCCGATGAGCATAAGGGATTGGAGGGGCTGATCTATGGCCTATTGAGTCTGTGGACGTCTCTGCATCTCTGTAGCTCAGCCGTCTCTGCTGCCTTCTCTCTGTGCTTTTTTTCTTACATTCTTTCTCATCCTCTTTCCTGACTGAGCTTTCCTCTGGTGGAATTTCTAGAGTCCTCATCAGTGAGGGAGAAAGTCTTTGTCCCCTATGATCATGCTCTAAATGCTGAAGCCATAGGAGGTAGCGAAGCACTGGAATGAACATGAATAGCCCTTTGGGATGGGAAGGATTTTTTAGTTGGTAATTCGGCAATTCAGCTGTATCATCCACATTTTGGGCTGTGGAGCATGAAACAGTACCTCTGACTTACATCGGATTTTCTAATTCTCTTCTTGAACGTTGTTTTATATTGTAAAAATAACCGTAATCAAAAGGTCTTTGACTTGTTTTGCCACAGAATTTTAAGGTAACTTTAAGAGGAGTAAAAGTGGGGGCTAACATGTAAGAACATTCCTTTGTTAAACTGTGCTGGTTCTACATATCCACTCTCTTACCAGACACGGGGTAGGAAACCCCCCCCATGGTTCAAGCAATCTATCTGATCAAACAGTGAGTCATCTATGATCCAAAGCTATTCAAAATTTGTTATGTTCTCTGACTGTATCACCTCTCTTACAAAAAAAAAAGAAACAAAAAAACTGGACTACATTAGGGTTGGAGTACATATTTTTTTTTTTTAAAGTAGGCTCCACGCCCATTGTGGGACTTGAACTCATGATCCTAGGATCAAGAGTCAGGTGCTCTACTGGCTGGGCCAGCCAGCCGCCCCTGGAATACATATTCAAGCAGAATACATACTGACTGTTCAAATACGAAAGAATACAGTCCCATATACTGTATTTGAATGTAAAAAATTCTCACCCTTGCTTTCAATGCTGTTAGAACAGATCAATGCCTAGATATTAATGAAATTTTGGCAAAGATCAAGTGATCTGCTTATCATTTAAGCCCTGGCTGGGGCATAAAACACCTTTTCTAATCCATCCAAATAGGGCTGTTCTCTTCCTCCTCTGAGCTGCCACTGTAGTTCGACCAATGGTCCTCAACCTGGGTCCCCAGAGAAGCCTCCAACACCCCAGTGCCTATGATGTACCCAAGGCCAACTAAATCAGAATCTACAGAGGTAGGAAGCAGGCATCAGCATTTTTTTAACACTTTTATAAAGAGAGAATTCACATATCATACAATGTACCCGTTTAAAGTGTACAATCAAATGGCTTTCAGTACATTTACAAAGTTGTACAGTCACCACTATCAAATTCTACAGTTCTGTCACCCAAAAAGATACTTGAAACCCATTAACAGTCACTCCTCGTTCCCTCTCACGCTCCACCCCCATCCCCCAGCCTCTGACAACCACTCAATCTACCTTCTGTTTCTATGCATTTGCCTAGTCCAGATATTTCATATAGATGGCATCCTATCATATTTGGCTTTTGAGTCCGGTTTCTTTCAAGCATCAGTATTTTTTAAGTCCCCGTGGATGACTCTAATGAAGCCAGGAATGAGAAGCCAAGGACGATTTATATGAAATGTGAATATGGTACTATACTTCCATTTTTGTTTACATGTCACTTTCCTTACTAATCTATGAGCTCCTTGAAGGCAGGGACCATGTTGTATTTTTGTTATACTCTAAACACCTACCTTGGTGTACAGCTTATAGTTTTATTTCAATTAATATGTTTTTTTAAAAATAATGAATATTACACCCCACCCCATTATGAAGGCCCCTTTGAAAAGAGTATATATGTATGAATGCCTGTATGCATGCACGTATTTATTACAAATTCTATCCTTTGGGAAAGGACAAGTATTAAATTCTTACAGACTCCTGATACAGCCTTATCTAAGACTGCCTATGTGCCAGGCACTTTTCTAGAACTTTGGATATGGTTGTGAGAACAGAAGAGAGAAAAGTCATATCCTCACGAGATCCTAAATCTGGTAGGGGAGTCTGATCATAAACCAGTAAATCTTTTAGCAAGGTCATTTCAAATGGTAATAAGTGTGAAAAGCCATTTGCACTGAGTAATGAGAGGGACCTGGGTAGGGGAGTGGGAGAAGAGAGCTGACCTGGACATCTGGGCCAGAATTGCCCAGGCCCTCAGACTGATTTCCTATGCAGGCAACAGCTCTAAATCAAACCACTAGATGGAAGGTACAAAGTGCAGAGGAAACTGTTAATCAACAATTAAAAATAATGAGGATAATTTTTAAAATAATGCTGTTTTCAACAAGAGCACAAAGTGGAGAAAGAACATTGGCCTGGGAATCCAAGCCAGTTCTATTTTGAAGGGAGTCAGTGGCACCGGAAGAACTTGCGTTCCCACAGAACCCAGGGAAAGGAGCCATCTGAGTGACAAGGAGGCATGCAGAGTGTCCTAGAATCTTACTTGTTGCCACTGACACCACGGATGAAATGTCTTTCTCCTCACTTGATCGGGGAATTTTACACCATTCACCCCTCCTTTCCTTTATTTTCAACTTTCCCTGGTGGGCGAGCTCTCTCACTTCACTGGACTCCAGTCCCTCCCATTCTAATAAACTGCCAGGATCCCACATGCCTCTTCCATATCACTGGGATTTTCAGCATGAGAAAAAAAGCTACAAAAGTAAGATGAACAGAGTTCAGTAAAAATCCGTAGCCCTGAATCTGAATGTGAGGCTACAAAGTTCTTAGTCTCTGAATTCGAGAAAGGAAAAGATTGCCTGTCCCTTACTCATAGTTCAAGCCGTGAACAGGAACCACTGGAAATGGCTTTAATCTACTGATCCCAAAGAAAACAGTGCCTCAGTTAGGGGCGGAGCTGGTTCCATGAATATTGTCCTTGGCTTCTTCTGTATTTTCCCATGAGTCAGTGGTGCTGAAAGCGGGTCCTTCCTAAGTCAGTCTCCAAGTGTAAAGGAGATCTTGATGTAATGCTGAACTCCCACACGGAGCATGGAAGAAAATAAGTTATTATCACAAAGCTCTTTGTTTTCCCCAGCTTTATTGAAATATTACTGACATGTAACATTGTGTAAGTTTCAAATGTACAGAGTGATGATGTGATACACAAACACACACATACATATTAGGAAACAATTTCTATGAGGTTAGTGAACACATCCATCGCCTCACACTTCCCTTTTGTCTCAGTGAGAACTTTTTAAAGATCTACTCCCTTTGCAACTTTCAAGAATACGATACCACACTGTTAATTACAAGTCCCTATGCTATACATTAGCGCCTTAGAACTTATTCATCTTATAACTGGAGTTTTATATGCTTTGACCAACATTTCCCCATTTCCTCCACTTCCCCTCCCGGGCAATGACCAATCTACTCTCTGTTTCTATGAGTTTGGGGGTTTTCTTTTAGATTTAACATGTAAGTGAGATCCTACAGTATTTGTCTTTCTCTGATTTATTTCACTTAGCACAACGCCCTCAAGTTTCATCCACGTTGTCTCAAATGGCAGGGTTTCCTTTTTTGTGGCTGAATAATACCATTGTGTTTATATACCACATTTTCTTTTTTTAAGTTTACTGAGAAATAATTGGGATTGACAAACATATATATTCAAAATCTATAGTGTGATTATCTCATATAAATATATTATATATCTCACATTTTCTTTATCCATTCACCCATCCATGAACACTTAGGTTGTTTTCATGTCTTGGCTATCATAAATAACATCATGGTGAATAGCAGGGTGAAGATATCTCTTCTAAATATCAATCATTTCCTTTGAATATATGTCCAGAAATGTTGGATCATATGGTAGTTCTAGTTTTTAATTTTTGGAAGAACCTCCATACGCTCTTCCACAGGGGCTGCACCGGTTTGCATCCCCACTGTCAGTATTCTTAGGGCTCCCTTTTCTCCACACGCTCACTTGGTATCTCTTGCCTTTTTGATAAAAGCCATCCTAACTGGTATGAGATAATAGCTCATTGTGGTTTTGATTTGCATTTCCCAGATGATTAGTGATGTCGAAAACTTTTTAATGCACCTCTTGGCCATTTGTATGTCTTCTTTGGAAATTTGTCTATTCAGGTTCACTGCCGATTTTTCAATCTGATTGTTGTTATTTTTATATTGAGTTGCATGGGTTCCTTATATATTTTGAATATGAACTCCTTATAAGATACATTATTTGCAAATATTTTCTCCAATGACATAGGTTGCTTTTTCACTTTGTTGATTGTTTCTTTCACTGTGCAAGTTTCTAGTTTGATGTGGTCTCATTTGTTTATTTTTGCTTTTATTGCTTGTACTTTTGGAGCCACACCAAAAAAAAAATACTGTTAAGGAGGTTTTTTTCCTGTATTTACTTCTAGGAGTTTTAATTTTTTTCTTAATTTTTTAAATAATTTTTAAAAATTTTCATTTTTTAATGTTTATTCTTGAGAGAGAGAGAGAGCACACATGACTGGGGGAGGGGCAGAAAAAGAGCGGGAGACACAGAATCTGAAACAGGCTCCAAGCTCTGAGCCTCCAGCACAGAGCCTGATGCAGGGCTTGAACTCAGGATCCATGAGATTATGACCTGAGCTTAAGTCAGACACTTAACCAACTGAGCCACCCAATGCCCTTATGTTTGTTTTTTATTTTTGAGAGAGACAGAATGTGAATAGGAGAGAGGCAGAAAGAGAGGGAGACATAGAATTTGAACAGGCTCCAGGCTCTGAGCTATCAGCACAGAGTCCCACGCAGGGCTCGAACTCATGAATCATGAGCTCATCACCTGAGCTGAAACTGACTGAGCCACCCAGGCTCCCCTCTTCTAGGGGTTTTATGGTTTCAGGTCTTACATTTAAGTCTTCATACCATTTCATGTGAATTTTTGTGAGTGGTATAAGTTATGGGTCCAATTTCATTGTTTTGCATATTTTTGCAGGTTTTCCCAGCACCATTTATTGAAGAGATTTCTTCTTCTCCATGGACTCTTCTTGGCTCCTCTGTCAAATATTAGGTGACTGTACATGTGCGGGTTTATTTCTGGGCTCTCAGTTCTGGTCCATTGGTCTGTGTGTCTGTTTTCTCACAAAGTTCTTTGTACTTTAGGAGTTTAGGAAAACAAAGTCTCATATAAATGTCAAATTATGTGGGGTACTGAGCAATACCTCAGGTTTTAAAGCCTACATGTGCCACCATTTGTTCATGTTTTCAATTTTCTATTGTACTCAAGTCCAGTCATTCATCTATTCCCAGTTTGGGAAGGGGAAAGAGGTACTAAAAACAGGGAACAACACTTTGAAGAGAGAGAGACAGAGTTTGATTTGTGATCATAGGACACAACAGACGGTCTTTTCTGATAATAATTTAGGATATTATCATTCACAGTAGGAGAATCATATGGAAAAGCTAGAACTTTACTGTGTCTTAGGTAAAGGCGGGGATACAAGAGATGAAGATTCAGGACACCCCTGAAAAAAATCAATCATTCTTTCAAGTCTTCAAGGACATTTTGGAAAAACCCCAAGGTACATGGCATCCAAAATGTAGCCATAATACTGAGAGGAAGAAAAATATTATGACAGGGTGAAGCTAAATATTAAATTGTTTTCATTTTACTCAAATAGAAGGTTTGTTAATAACTATAATTTTCTTGCTAGCCTTTATATGAAGCTCAAGATCCCCTCCTAAAATGTGAAGTCTCCTTTGTTATTTTAAAAAGCAAACATTTCTTATATTGGCAGGAATATAACCTCCTATAAGGAACATAATCTACTGTAATACGCGTATACATTTTCCCTCTGAGGGCCCCAAACCTTAATTTATTAATATATCAAGTCATTAAAAACATGACTGATTGGCTTAAACAATTAAGAAAATACAGGAGGGAACAATTTTGCATTGGTAGAGAATGGACTAGAAAATTCAATAAGTCATTTCCATTTCCAAGTCAATGATATATTTACAAGCAACATTACTAACATTTGTAGTAATACATAAACTATGACTAAATTAATTATGAATAGTTAAACGTTTATTTATAACTGTTGTCAGCTCCACATTTCTTAGGAAAATCCTTAATCACCCACATTACAAATTGCCAGCCCATCTGATTTCTGCAAGGAAAGCCATTCCTCACCGAAGAAAATATGAAAGGGAAAATGTCAGACAATCAAATTGGAACGCCCCCGATGATGCCTTCCTTCCTCAGAGCAAACAAAATCTTTACGGTCCACAGGCACGAATCAGCTTCCCATTGGATGCTACCGCTTCTAGATACTACCGCAAAGCCCAAAGAAATGCTGCGAATTGGGTCAGGACTGAGAGACTTCTTCACATCAGGGCTCCGCACAGGGCCCGGCACACAGCAGACACTATGTTAAATGGTGCCACACGACGTCACTGTCTCTCTCCAGCAACCCTGTGGTGCCTACCTCTGTATCAGAGACCGCATGGGGCAAATACACTCTGCTGAGTCAGCAAAATATTGCCACAGGCCTCGTACTTTGGAACACAAAACCACAGGAACTGCTGCGGAAGGAGCGTTCAACTCCCTTGTTTTCTCTCTTGACTTGAAGCACAGGACACCCCATATATCAGAAGCACTTGGCCCAGTCACTTAATCGTATTGAAGTATGGCCCCAAAGACCAAGACTGCTTCACAAAATGTGCAGGGCAACCCACAGGACTTAGAGATCTCTGAGGCCTGGGTACATTTCACAGGAAGTATGAACTCGTCTCATAATATACTTCATCAAGAAGGCCACCAAGACAGACTCGCAGGGAATCACAACATAGCCCTCTGTTGTACTGTTGTCAGTGAGTATACATAACGTGATCTCGTTGATGAACTTTCACAGTACTTTTTTTTTTTTAAGGTTTTATTTATTTCTAGGAGACAGAGAGACAGCGTGAGCAGGGGAGGGTCAGAGAGAGAGGAGTCACAGACTGAAACAGGCTCCAGGCTCTGAGCTGGCAGTCAGCACAGAGCCCAACGCAGGGCTCGAACCCACGAACCGCGAGATCATGACCTAAGCGAAAGTCGGATGCTTAACCGACTAAGCCACCCAGGCGCCCCACTTTCACAGTACTTTTAATGTTTTTAGTAGCTGAAAGGAACGCTAGCATAGGCATATAGCTTTAACATCCCATACGCAAATAAAATAAAATACCATCCGCAAAATCATGCAACTTAAAGATAACGACATCATCCCAATAATAGTGACATGTTTTTAAAAGGCTTTGAAAGGATGCATATAAATTTTGCCAGTCTATCTCCTCAGGATGTTCAAAGAACAAGCACCAAAATGAGAACAACATTAATTTACACTTGCTTGGCATCAATATGTACTCACCCTGGTGAACTTTCTTACTGTAGGGCAACTCCATAGCATTTAGTCTTTGGGTCTCAAAACAATTCCCAAAGTTTCATACTTTCTGCTCCTGTCCTTTGATAGATGGCATTCTAGCCTAGGTCAAAGTCAGCCCACTTCAAAGGTCTAGCGGTGATATTTTCAGGGGAGCATATGAGCAAAGCCGTTCATTTTTATTTCCTTCCTTGAACAGTACCTCCTCTGTGCTCGAAACTAGTTTCAAAGTTAATTCTGTCTCACTCATGGTCAAAGTATGCAAACCCATAAGCTACAATGAGCTTTAAAAAAGAGCAAGTAGAATAATACACGATACTGCAATCTGTCAAACATTAGTCAAGAAGGCAATCTAAAAGTTTGGTTTAAAAAAAGGAATCAAAAACAGTGGAAAATACTGAATTCTAGTAGTGTTCTCTTCTCTCTGATCTTCTAAGACTTAGCATGTGAAAATGGTAGTAATCCGTTTTTATAATAGTCTTAATTCTTTTCTGTAATAAACCTGTTAAATAATAATAATAATCTTAAACTCTAGTCTGCTGCAATGTGGGGACCAAGAACATGGATCAGACCGCCTGGGTTCAAATTCTAGCTATATAGTCACCTAGCTGTATGGTGATGGTCAAGTTACATAACTCTACAATACCTGTCTTCCCTCTTTGGAAATATGAGGACAATAATACATGTATACCCAACAGAGGTGAGGTGCCTGGGTGGATCAGTCGGTTAAGCATCTGACTTCAGCTCACATCATGATCTCACAGTGCATGGGTTCGAGCCCCACGTCGGGCTCTGTGCTAACAGCTCAGAGCCTAGAGCCTCCTTCAGATTCTGTGTCTCCCTCTCCATCTCTGCCCCTCCCCAGCGCATGCTCTGTCTCAAAAATAAGTAAACCATAAAAAACTTTTATACCTCAGAGGGTTACCTGAGAAGGAAATGAGTTAATATGTGTAAAGCATTTAGAACAGTGCCAGGGACGGGGTAAATGCTGCATGTAGCTGGCAGCATCTTTATCATCTTTAGGAACATACACTGCCTCTCTCCTCACCATTTTGATTTTTAGTTAATAATTACCCCTTTTGCTCATGGGCTCATTCATCATTGCTTCACGTGCTCCGCAAACATTCTCCTCAGCACTCAGCACACCCTAATAACTGTGCTCGAAGCCAGGGTTACAAAGGTGAAGGCTATACGGTCCCCGTCTTTCATCATTACCCCAACACAGCAACTCACTCAGGTACGCAAACCCATACATTACAACGTGGTGGGGCAAGTGCTAAGATACCGGCACAAAGAGCATGAGCTGGCGCCCTTAATTCTTCATCTCTGACGTTCATTGGCTTTCTGTCTATTTCCCTCTTTCTACATCCACCAAATCGTCATTCAATGTCTCAAGCTACTACTTATTGAAAGACACCACTTCCAGCCTTTTGAGATACACCGATGAGCAAAACAGACAGAAATAAATCCCCGTCCGTGGATCTTATACTTTACTGGGAGGGGGAAGACTGACAATACGTTAACAAGTTAATTCTGTGCGGTGGCAGGTTGTAAGTTCTAAGGGAAAAATCCAGCACAGGAAGAGGCCCGCTTGAATGTGAGTCACATTGTAAGTGGGAGTGACAGAGGTGGCGCGGGGAGGGGAGACAAAATGACAATAAATAAATGAGGATGACCGGAGTGGACCTCACTGAGATGGTGAGGTTTGAGAAGAGTTGAAGGAGCAGCGGAGGCTCAGATGGCATTTGGTTGAAGAATGTGTGCTCTGGGAACGGCTAGATGGACAGCACCGTCTGGACACCCAGCATAGCCAGGAGAGTAGTAGGAGGGAAGGTCGAAGACGTAGTGGTGAGTCTGGGCCATCTTAGGCCTCAGTGCCCACTGTGGGGACGTTAAGCAAGGTGGGAGTTGAGCTGGGAGATCATGGGAGGATTTTCAGAAGAGGAGGGATGTGCTCTGATTGACATTTTATCAGGATCTCTCTGGCCTCTTTGGGAGGAATAACGTGGAGGGAGGAGAGGGCAGAGGGAGCAGGACCAGTTAGGAAGCTGGTACAGCAAAGTAGGTGAGTGATGATGGCGGCTCAGACCAGGCTGGGAGGGGTGGCAGGTGCTGGAATGATTAGATTTAAAAAAAAATTTTTTAATGTTTTATTTCTTTCCGAGAGAGAGAGAGAGAGAGAGAGAGAGAGAGAGAGAGAGAGAGAGACAGCATAAGCAGGGGAGGGTCAGAAAGGGAGGGAGATACAGTATCCGAAAAAGGCTCCAGGCTCTGAGCTGTCAGCACAGAGCCCGATGTGGGGCTCAAACCCACGAACTGTGAGATCATGACCTGAGCTGAAGTTGGACGCTTAAACGAATGAGCCACCCCGGCATCTCTGGAATGATTAGATTGTAGAATATGTTTTGAAAGTCTAGCCAAACAGGACTTGCTGATGGCCTGGATATGAGATGTGGGTGTTGAGGTATCAAAGGGGACCACAGGGATTTGGGCCTGAGCAACTGGAAAAATGGTCCATTGGGGACAGGGGACCGGAGAAGATCAAGATTACGGCGTGAGACCCACTAAATTTGAAATGTTTCCTAGCAATCCCAGTGGAGATCCAGGTAGTAGGCATACAGGGAAACAGCACTGAGTTCAGAATGAAGAAAGCTGATAAGCTGATCTCAGGGAATGGAGTCTTGTGTCCAAGAGCAATTCCCTTCAGTGCTGGGTCTCAGTTTATTTATCTGCAAAGATGGGCATCGCGGTACCTGCCCCACCTATTCCACCTACTGGTCCAAGTCTTGAGTGAGACTGTGAATAGTAAAGTGTTTATAAGCTGAAAAGTCGTGTCCAGAAGCACAGACTATCCTCACCTCCGATACCCACCCCGGCTGCAGAGCGAACGCACACCTTTGCCTGCACTGCTCTGGCCTTGGGCCACTTGAGACACCTCACCCTCCTCCAAAGACCGGTCTCTCAGTGTCTCTGGCAAGGCACAAGAGACCTGTGTTCTAAGCCAAGGGCCTCATGGGTATCCAAGAATTCTTACGGAGCTTGCGAGAAGGTAGCCGGTCAGCTCTTAGTTCTCGCCTGCTATCTCCCCCTCCCCCTCCACATCTGGAGCCTGCTGTCCAGGTAAGTCAGGACGGGCAACGGAGTCACCAGCAGACCAGAGCGCCTGCCCCAGAGCAAGCGAGGGCCGACACAGATACAAATAAAGGAAGTGTGCCATTTCCCTCTTTCAACGGGGAGGACACTGTGGCTCAGAGAGCTGAAGTGACTTGCTCGTGGTCACAAGACGGTTAAGTGGCAAAACCTTAAGGTTTGCTTGCCATCTGATAGATAAAGGACTTGCAGTTTTTGCCCAGAGGGAGCACCTTATGCCCTTTAATTTGGACAACAGCTGGCCATGTACCTCTGAGCATTTGCCAGAAAATATGCACAGATCTGCAGGATGCTTATGCACTGGCAAGTAAGAGTAAGGATTTTCAGCCTTGAAAAACAAAACAAAAAGTTAGGTCTATGCTCCCAAGTTTTACTCTTCTTCTTGGGTTGTTGGGTGGGGAGCAGCCTGGGGTGGGGGTGGGGGGCAGCATGGCTACCCAACCCACAGAACGAAGCTTCCGAGATGGGACGTTGCCTATCTCGCGACCAGAGACCAACAGAAATAACTGCCTTCAGGGCTGAGATGTCATACCGAGATTTCAGATGAAAGCACAGGCCAGGAAGTGGCTTCTGAAGCAATAGAAAGTCTATAAAGACAGCTTGCAGCCTTTCCTGTGAGTGTGTGTGTGTGTGTGTGTGTGTGTGCGCGCTCACGTGTGTGAGTGTGCACAAGGGTACATACATGTCCAGGAAAGCCCGGAAGGAGTGGAAAGGTAATAGTAAGTTAAATGGATCTATTAGTAGATTCGTTCTACCTGGAAGGAAAAGGTCTTTTCCCTGATTAAGTTACCACAGCTTTTCCAACTTGCTGTGGTCTTAAAGATTAAGGTCAACCTTTTCTTCCAGGCTGAGTTTCTAAGATGAAGTGGGTGCCTGGTTAGAGCCCTCAAAACGCTGCAGCAGATTCCATGAGCATACGACCCACTGCAGACAGTATTCTAATACCAGACCTGAAAGGCAATGTATACCTTGCTTTGCTTTTTTTTTTTTTCTTTCGTGTCATTTTAGAGGTGAGATGCCTTACACAGCCAGGCGTGGGAGATGGCCTCCAGCATAAACTAACCAACAGGTTTTTATTCTTTGCCAGGGGAGGCACCTGATGAAACCGAACCCAATTTCCCAGCCTGAGACCTTGCACTCATAATGTTGTTTTGGAGCACTTGAACTTAGAAGCAGATCATAAAGCCATGGCATAGTAGAGCACTTTCAAACTTATGAATAAAGTTAGATAATAATGATAAGTTGCAGAGTTGAGAGTGGTTTTGATTTTTCTTTAACTGTAATCCATAGGCTTGTGGGAGGAAAGGTAGCATCGTGGAATTAGAGACCGAAGTTTGACTTCTGATTCTTCTATTTGCTGTGTGACCTTAAGCAAGTGGCTTAACCTCTCTGAACTTCAATTTCCTTCTCTGAAAGTGGCAGTGGCCTACTTGATAGGTTTGTGGTAAGGATTCAACAAGATCACACCATGTGGAGCCACTATGCACGTGCGTGGAACAAAGTAGGGCGTCACTTAGCGGTAGCTGTTAATGTCCTTATGGGTAAATCTCTGGATGGAGCTCAACCTAGTAACCATATCAGCGTTAAATGCTTACCACGTCACAGAATAGTGTAAAGGCAATTTTTCTTACCTCCTGACTGGTGTTTCTGTTCCATTCGTACGTAAACCCAAGACCTCCCCTCCCATTATTTTTAATACAGAAGCAAGAGTGATCTTGTAAAAACTGCTCTGCTCAAAACCCTGCCATGGTTCACATATCACAAAAGTAAACACCCATTCCTCATGAGGTCTCTAAGGTCCTTCCCAGCCTGATCCCCCATGACTTCTGCAACCTCAAATCCCACTACTTTCCTGTCTCCTTACTCCCACCATCTCCTCCTGGCTGTTCTCCAAATAGCCTAGATAGACACCTGCCCCAGGACCTTTGTACTTGCTGTTCCCTCTGCCTGGAATTATTTTTTTCTCAAATAGCCACCTGCTGTGCTCTCTTGTTTCTCTAAGGGCTCTGCGTAAACACCACACTGTCTGGGAGGCCTTGGCTAGCACTCCAGCCTTCTCTAGCCTCCTGCCTGGATTTACTCATCTCCGTTGAGTAACTCATCATCGGACACACTTTGTAGTGTTCTTGCTTATTTGTCTCTTGCCTTCCCCTGTAACAGTATGTAGACTCCCCGAGGACAGGTGCTTCACGCTTTGTTAACTGTTCTACCCCAAGTGCCTAGAACAGTGCCTGGCCCATAGTCAGAAGGCCGTATACATTTGTTATATGAATGATAAGGAACAGACCCGAAGAAATCACTTGCGGTCCCTTTCTGAAAAGTGAAAAGGTAATAATTAAGAATGTGCATCTGCTATCTCAGAAGTGAATCTGGTAAGTCCCGAAAGCAACTGACTGATGAAGCAGGGATAACTCGGTGAGTGTTTCTGTATTGCTGATGTGAATGAGATGTGTGGCAGCGACGACAAGCTATGGGACAAACGGGGTTGAATTCGGTGAGACCCGTATCCAGGCACAGACAGCCAATGTTCTCAGTCCAGTGGGCAAAGAATGGGGAAATTTGCTAGTGGTCCTTTTAAGTTTAAATTTTCAGAGAAAGACAGAGACAGAGTGAATGGGTGGAGCAGCAGAGAGAGAGAGACAGAGAGAATCCCAAGCAGGCTCTGCACTGTCAGCGCAGAGTCCCACATCGGGCTCGAACTCACAAACCGTAAGATCACGGCCTGAGCTGAAATCAAGAGTCAGATGCTTCACTGACTGAGCCACCCGGGCGCCCCTGTGCTAGAGGTTGAGAAGGAGATCTACCCAGTGCACAGACCCACATCCCCCTCCAAAGATCTGTACTTAAACAGGATGCCCTGGTAATATGGCTGCACCCAGAAGGTAGAGAAGCCCTGGGGTCAAGCGCAGTGTTCAAGAGCTTTCCCTTGGGATGCGAATCCCTGTTGGTACCACACACTCGCTCTGAGACTTTGGACAAATCATGCAAACTTCCGGCACTTTGATTTCATCACCAGCAAAACTGGGATCATCAAAGCACCGAAGTCATTGGCAAATAAGAATTACAATGACAAAGAAAACAATGGCTGACACGTGTTGTACACGTGCCATGCACTGTTCTGAGAACATTTGCAAGTATTTATTTGCTTAACCTTCACCATACACTTGTGAAGCCTGTGCCACTATCACCCCCATTTTATGGATGAGGAAAGGGACGATCAGATAGGTAAGTGACACAGCTGAGGTCGCTCAGCTAGGAAGGCCCACTGCCAGCCAGGCCAGCATCCAGCCTAGTGCTGGACTCGCAGGAGGTACTCAGACTGCATTGTCCTTTCGCCCCCACCTTTCCTAAATCCCTGCTGATGGCTCCTCACCCCACCCTTCTCTGCCCGAAAACAAGCACTGATTCCTGGGATCAGGCTCTCCATCAGGCGGGCCTTCCTCAGGGGGTCTCCAGGGGGTCCCCAGCCCCTCCTCCCCCTGCATCTGATGATCGCCCCCTGCTCTGCTGCTTCCCTGCTGTTCTTTCCCCTGAGGAAAGACCCTGCCACCCCACCTTTTGAAACCTCTCCTTCCTTCACTGGAAATGAAGTCTGGCGCCTCCCAGAAGGAAGCAGCGGCCAGTCTGCCACTGCCGCTGGCACAATCGCATCAGATCACTCGACATGAGCGTGTGTGTGCGAGTGAGTAACCATGGGAGAAGGTGCGCACATGTGTATGGTCGAGAATGTGTATGTGGGGGGGCGGGGGAGATGAGCAGAAGTACTTAAGAGTGAGCCAAAATATGGTACAAAACAGATAAAGTAGGTGGTGCCTGTCCATTTGGACAAATCCCGTCCTTTAACAGATCTTGAATTAGTAAACTGAGGGGATTGAAAATATCATTCACTTGACACATGATACTTCTGGAATGAGAATATCATAGAGCATGAGGTTTATAGGACACATACATACATCAGTATACAGGAAAACACACACTCACCTAAAAAAGGTGATCCTTGCCTTGTCTAATTTGGACACTGGTTATAAGGCAGAGCCAACAAGCCTTTTCTGTAGTTGTGGCGTGGAAGCAGGCATAGACGATACGTGAAGGCACACCATGCCTTTCGCTGGGGGGCCGTAATTTGCTGATTCCTGTTACAGGGATTAAAAAGTGTAACGTCAGCGGCATACCACACATCCATTATAAAGATGGACACAGGTGTATGGGGTACAAAGCCATCCAAGACACACAAGTGACAAAAAGCAAGTGCAAAACTCTTTGCATTGGATTCTCCCATTTTGCAACATACACTCCTACCCCCCTCCACCCCCGGCCCCCCTGCACCCCCCCCCCCCGCACACACAAACACAGAGCGAGGTACGTAGGAAATAGACACAAAATGGTTAACAGAGATAGCTCCCTCCAGTGGTGTGGGATTAAGCAGGATGGTCACTGTAGTCCTGATACATTTTTAAAAGACCAAGCACATACGCATAACCAGAAAAACAATACAGCTTTTAAAAATAGGATGCACGGGGTGCCTGGGAGGCTCAGTTGGTGACGCATCTGACTCTTGATTTCCAGTCAGGGCATGATCTCAGGGTTTGTGAGATCAAGCGCCATATCGGGCTCCACACTGAGCATGGAGCCTGCTTGGAATTCTCTCTCCCTCTTTCTCTCCCTGCCACTCCCCTGCTTCATCACATGATCTCTCTCAAATACATAAACATTTAAAAATAAAATAGTATGCATGTATTTTGAAAACTGTAAATCCTCCTGTAAACTATTATTAATATTATTATGATGACCTACTTTGGAGAAAACTAGTGCTTTGTGGATACAGCCACTTCACTCTCACTTGATGCTAAGTTTTGTGAGGACAGGGACTGCGCATGCATGTGCACGTGTGCACGTGCACACACACAGAGTAAAGAGTACGTGGCCCAGAAACGTGCACACAGTGCAGACTACTGGTGCATAAAGGATCTCTGGATTAGTCTTGAGCAGTAGGATTTGTTTTCAGAAACAGCAAAAAGGTCCTAGCTTCCTGTGCAAAGGCCAGGTAATAAGCCCCACATCACTGGGTGTTTATTAGAAATGTCAGAGAGTAATACAAAGGTGCCTGCTGTTCGCCAAGTTATATTTGTGTCATATCTTATTTAAAAATAACTTTTCAGCAAGTTGGCATGAAAAAAATGTATGTGACATAGATCTAGATTGTTTGGGATAGAAATATAGGAGAGAGAGAAATGTGGCATTTATTTCTAAACCAAGGTTGCTCTGTGCTCCTTCACTTTAGCCAACCCGCCTGGCATGACAGTCTGGTCCCTGGGTTCCTCAGTGCCTTATTTTGAAAACTGACCCATGATTGGAAGTCCTCTAGCCCAGGGAGAACTTCTTACTTCACTTTCTGTACTGAGATTTTCGCTCTGTCTCTGATCCTGGGCTGTGCCCCCTCTCTGGTTTATAATATCATAACCACTTACTAGCTGTGTCTCCTTGGGGATGTAGAAGCTTGAAAAAATTGCCCGGCCTCCCTATGCCTCAGTTTTACTATCTGTAAGATGGACATAACAATCACCCCTTCCTTCTAGGATTGTTGTACAGATTGAATGTGTTTTCGGGCACTCATTGGGTTCTCAAGGAATGTCAGCCCTTACAACCACATGTTCTATCTTTCTACTGTCCCTTTCAGTTCACAGAAAGCTTTGGTGATCAAAATCTCATTTATGGAAACATTCCTCTGGGAGGTGGTGGTGGCACTATCATCACCATCCCCTTACAGAAAGGCGACGCATGCTGGGAATGGTTCATTGATTGGCCCAAGGCCACACAGCACGTGTACAAGCCCAGAGCCTAAAACCTGAGCTTCTCCCTCATATCCTCTCTGCTCCTTAGATTCAATGCGTAGGTACAGTAAAACCTTGCTGTGTGAGCATAATTCATTCCAGAAACGTGCTTGTCATCCAAAGCACTTGTATATCAAAGCGAATTTCACGAACCATTGGCTCAATTGTGATCATGTGATGTTCGGTGTCACGCGCTACTCGTAGTGCTAGACATTGCTCGTTTCTCAAGCTAAAATGTATTAGAAATGTTTGCTCGTCTTGCGGAACACTCGCATAACAAGTTACTCGCAATCCAAGGTTCTACTGTATTTCCTGGGTCCCTGCCCATCAATGGGTTTAGGGAATCAGTATCAGTCCTGACCCTGGAGGACATTACAGCTAGGTCTGAGATAGAGAATGCTACAGTGCTGTAGACCTAACTAATTACCACATGGTGAAATATGTAATATATGACGGCATGCTCATGATCCCATGGGAAGAGCAGATGGAGAGCAGAGTGGGCATAGCCCATCTTGAAGGCCCTGACAGGCCAGTCTTTCAGGCTCTGAAATGAAAATGTTTAAATTTTAAATATCTTTTCAGAAATATACTTAGAAGGAAGAAAAAAGACAATTGAACTTTTGGAAGGTATTTCTTCATGCTCCACATGTGGGCTGTACGATGTTCCTATCACCCTATTCCCCCAAAGAAAGGAAATTACGTGGGTAGGTTTAACACACATCCCCTCCATGCAGTAAGAAGGTCTCAGGGCAAAAATGAGTAAGTGTAAGAGACAGATGTCCTAGGGGGTTCCAAAAGTAGGCACATCCTATGTTATGATGGGGAAGAAAGGGCAGTATAGATCAGGAGACTTCAGTTTGGGTTTGCGCTCTGCTAATCAGTGCTCTGCTAATCAGCTCACCACACAACTGTATGTGAGTCATTTCCCTTCTCTAGTGGCTCTATTGGTTGGTCTCAAAAGGCTTTTCCAGCATTAATGTTATAGGTACCATGCTATCCAGGAACATCCCAAACATCTGCTATTTAATAATGGACCTTTTATTGGAAAACATCATTGCTGAATTGCATCTTGAAAATTTTCTTGGGAATATAAAAGAGTTAGAACAGGGACCATTAGGCAAGAAGATGTTTTCTCATATTTCTTTACAGGGATCTTCACCCTCCAGCTTTCCTCTTCGTAGCTTCAGATTAAATTAAGGATGTTAGTTCTATTTTTCCCCAACCATTGCCACAGACAGAAAATAAATTTTCATCCCTGCAAGGGGCTGTGTAAAAACACCTACAGATTAAAACTCACACTCTCCTGTGCAAATTATTCAGTTGGGCATACATTTTTGCAGGCATTCACATATAGGCTCCAATCTCTCTTTTTCCTTCTCTTCTCTTTCCTCCCCTCTGTTTCAGTCTTCTCACTCCCCCATTCCGTGCCCGTTGCCATCTCGTTAAATGCCACCAACATTCTCAAACAGCATATGCTACATTTGGTAAAATAATAATGAGCTAACTCCATGGCCTCGAGCTCAAGGGGTTGGGTTATCGGACACTTTTCCACCATTTTCCAAGAGCCATGCTTGCCTCCCTTTGTGGCTGCCCTCAGAGAATCATTCAGCTGCCCTCTCTGATCCATACAATACAAAATGGCATCTCTTACAAGTAGAAACCTGGTTCCGGGAGTTCCCGTGGCCACCAGGCCAAATCCTTCCAACGCAGTGGCTCTAAGCAAAGAAGACTTATCTCGGGTCTAAGGCCAAGCTGGGTAGGCAGGGGGGCAGCTGTTTAAAGAGACTTCCACGTACTTCATTCGCTTCCCCTTCCTCCTCAGACTCTGGAGGTTTCCCCAGCATGGTCCTGGCACCTGCTCCAACAAGGACGCAGCCCTTCCCCACAGTCTTCACACTAGAAGAGGGAATCTTCAACTCCCTACTGCCAGCACCATTTTGGTTCCTGCTCTCCCTCCCTGTTCACCTTTCCTTCTCTTCTGAATCTTTTATCCTTTTCACTTCCTTGTGATTTTGGCAATCTGAACTTTTCAAGACAGTTCCATTTCCCATTTTTCTCTCTGTGCCCTAATTATTGTCACTCATCAGCACCATCACCATAGTTCACATTCACTGAGAACTTATTCTTTTTTTAACGTTTATTTATTTGTCTGTTTGTTTATTTATTTTGAGAGAGACAGGGACAGTATAAGTAGGGCAGGGGCAGAGGAAGAGGGAGGGGGAGAGAGAGGGGGGGGGAGAGAGGGAGGGAGGGAGGGAGGGAGGGAGGGAGAGAGAGAGAGAGAATCCCAAGCAGGCTCCTCTCTGTCAGCACAGAGCTCGATGCAGGGCTCGAGCTCATAAAACCGTGACATCATGACCTGAGCTGAAACCGAGTGGGATGCTGAACCAACTGAGCCACCTAGGCACCCCTACTGAGCACTTATTATGTGCCAAGTACCATGCTAAACCTTCACTTTTGTGACCCTGCATTTACCTCACCAAACCCATGTCAGGAAAGGTACTATTAGTGGCCCAGGTCTACAGATGAATCAACCGAGACCCAGTTTACATATCTTGCCTAAGGTCACATAGCTAATAGCTAATAAGTGCCAGGACCAGGATTCGGGACCAGATCTCTCCAGATGCCAAAGCCCGTGCACTTAACCACTACACTCTATGGCCTCGATTATGGTCATATCATGTGGCTTAGAAAATACGGGCCCCAATATTCTGGTTTAGATTTATCAGTGGGCTGCATGGGCATTTTCAGTCATACTGGAGAGGTCTCCTGAATGAAATCCAAAATGCCTAGGAGTAACTTTAATTAGAACCATGTGAGATCCACAGAAAGAGAGTTATAAAACTTCATGGAGACCTATATGGAAAAAATCACTCAAATAAGCAGGAAGACATACCACACTCCTAAATTGGAAAGCTGAATGTGATAGAGAGAAATCGATTTGGTCTCAAATTATTTTAGTTGCATTCCCATCAAAATGCCAACAGGATTCTTTTGGGAACTTGACAAAATAATCCTAAGATTGAGAAGGAAAAACACATGGAAGAAAATTGCATAGAAAACTTCGTAAGAGAAGAGTAATGAAGGGGAATTAGCCTTGTCAGATATTAAAATTTTCATTTAGAGTCCACTGCATTCAAACTACATGTTATAAGTCTGTAACTCTGTAACTATTAAAGCACTAGTAGGAATAGGAATTTCTAAATTTAGAAATAATGTAAGAAATAATTTAGAACATTAATGAATTTGACTTTATACATATTAAAAACTCCTCTAAAACAACCAAAGCATTCAAAGTTAAAAGACAATTTGCAAACTGATAAAAAATATTTTCATAATAAATAAAGCAAAGGATTCCTAGCTTCAATATATAAATCACTATTATAAACCTATAAGGAAAATACTAATTCTCAAATAACTGGACAAACTACTGAACACATTGGACACATATGACATTTCAAGAAATGTGCTAGGTATTAAGGAACGTTGGGTTCATAACAACTAATCTACGTCATGAAGTGCTTGAAATATACAGGGAAACAAACATGAAAAAGAGGGGCAGAACTGAGCGTGATAGTTGCTATGAGAGAAGTCTGAATGAAGTAGAAATGGAACAGAAGGAAGGTAGGGGAATAAAGTTTCATGGAAAAAGTGACTCGCCCTACTTTTGAAAGATAAGTTGATGCTCCTCAGGTGGACAGGAGAGGCAATATAAGGGTTTTCCAAAAAGACAGCACAGCTTAGGTAGACCCAGAGACATGATATGCGTGTAGTGCCTATAGGTAGGCGATGCTGGATTGGAGTGAGACTCGTAGCTGGAGCCATTGGAGCTATACTTACAGGACATAACAGGGCAGACCTTATTCTTTAGCTTCTAGGCAATGGAGAGCCCAAGTCTTGTGGAAGCAGACAATGCTATTAACAAATACGCATTTTAGAAAAAAGCACTCTGGATTCAGGAGAAAGGATACAAGGGAGGGCAACGAGATAAGAGGTTGTGAGACCAATATAGTGGTTGTTAACACAACTCAAGCTAGAAATCATCAGACCCTGATCTGAGACAATGGCACTGGGGAAGGAGAAGTACATAATCCTAAAGATGTTAAGGACAGTCCAGGGGCATCTGGGTAGCTCAGTCAGGTAAGCGTCTGACTTCAGCTCAGGTCATAATTTCATGGTTCATGAGTTCGAGCCTTACACTGGGCTCTGTGCTGACAGCTAGGAGCCTGGAGCCTGCTTCAGATTCTGTGCCTTCTTCTCTCTCTGCCCCTCCCCTGCTTGTACTCTGTCTCTCTCTCAAAAATAAACAAACATGAAAAAGAAAATTTTTAAAGATGTTAAGGACTGTCCATAAAGAAACCCAAGTAGCTAATATGGAATATATGTAAAACTGTATCAGTAGCTGAAGAAATACAAATTGAAAATTTTAAAGATACTACTTTGAGCTATTACATAAAGCAAAATGTTTTAAATGACAATATGCAATACTAACAATGTTGAGGTTAAACCTATTTTTATATGTTGTTTCAATAACTACCTGAGTTTCAAATACTATGAAAATGGTTATACTAACTGTGGTATGTCTCCTGTATGGAATATTATGCAACTTATAAGGATACTGCTGAAAAATTTGTAGTGATGTGGGTAAATGCTTATGCATCTACAATCAGGCATTCAGTCAACAAAGACCTGCAGATCACGTACTATGCATGAGGCACTGCATACAGGCATTGACAGTTATAGAAGTGGTTCCCATGCTCCTGAAGTTTAGTCTGTAGTGATGAACAACAAAATAATTGATTTAAACAAACAATAAAAGATGATGACGGGTGCTATGAAGGAAGAGACCACGGTGCCATGACTGAGAATAAAAGGTAGGATGGGGTGAACACCTCGAGGTGAAGAAGCCAGGGAAGAGATTTCTGAGATGACACATTAACAGAGATTTATGGAAGAAAAGGAGATAGACATAGGAAGACCAGGAGAAACAACAATTAACAGAAAGGAAAAGGACAATGCAAAGGCATAGAGAAGGAAAAACTCAGTGGTCTGACTCATTGAAAGAAGCTCATTTGGATTTGGAAGAAGTGAAAGAGTGAAAGGAATGGTAGGAAGGAGGTAAAGAGGTGGGAGAGGCCAGACCAGGCAGGGGCTTGTAGGCCATAGTTCTATCAAGTACAATGGAAAGATATTTCCATTGTTAGATTTTGAAGAGGGAATACATCCACACAGTTCAAAAGTCCAAACAATATAAAAAAAGGTTTACTGTGATGAGTCTCTCTCCACCCCTGTGCTATCCACTGGCTACTTCCTGCTCTGCAACTATAAGTAATCATTTTCATTAGTTTCTTAGGGATCCTTTCAGTTTTATGCTGATACAAATGTACATTGTTGATTCGTCTCTGTGTCGTATGCCGAAAGGTATATATCAGACATACTACTTACTCCATGCACTGATTTTTTTTTTCCACTTAATAACATCTTGGATTTCTTTCCATTTCATTACATGGCTGCCTTCCTTGTTCATTTTTATAGTTCTATCATATTTCATCAGGTGCTTGCACAATTCATTTAACCAGTTGATGGTTACCTAAATATTTTTATCACATAATGATTTATCTTTTAATTTTTTTTTTTAAATTTCTGAGAGAGAGAGAGACAGCATGAGCAGAGGAGGGTCAGAGAGAGAGGGAGACACAGAATCTAAAACAGGCTCCAGGCTCTGAGCTGGCTGTCAGCACAAAGCCCGACAAGGGGCTCGAATCCACGAACCGTGAGATCATGACCTGAGCCGAAGTCGGACACTTAACTGACCGAGTCACCCAGGCACCCCATGATTCATCTTTTAGAAAGATAATAATGGATGCTGTGTAGAGAATGGGTTGGAAGGTGCAAGAGTTAAAAACTGTTGTCATAGCCAAGTAAAAGAGGATATTTGCTAAGCCCAAGGAGTACCAATAGAGATCTATAAAAGTCAGGAAGCCATCAATATCCTATAGGAGAAAACAGGCAGCAACCTCTGTGACCTTGGCCATGGTAACTTCTTACTAGACATGTTGCCAAAGGCAAGGGAAACAAAAGCAAAAATGAACTATTGGGACCTCATCAATATAAAAAGCTTCTGCACAGAGAAGGAAAAAAATTAACAAAACTAAAAGGCAGCCTACAAATGGGAGAAGATATTTGCAAATGGCATATCTGATAAAGGGTTAGTATACAAAAGCTATAAAGAACTTACCAAACTCAGTACCCAAAAAACAAATAATCCAGTTAAGACATGGGCAGAAGACAAAAGACAGACATTTCTGTAAGGAAGACATCCAGATGGCCAACAGACACTTGAAAAAATGCTCACCATCACTCATCATCAGGGAAATACAAATCAAAACTATGATGAGATACCACCTCACACCTGTCAGAATGGCTAAAATTAACAGCAAAAGAAACAACAGGTGGTGACGAGAATTTGGAGAAAGGGGAACTCTCTTACACTGTTGGTGGGAATGCAAACTGGGGCAGCTACTCTGGAAAGCAGTATGGAATTCCCTCAAAAAGTTAAAAGTGGAACTACCTATGATCCAGCAATTGCACTACTAGGTTATTTACCCAAAGGATACAAAAATTCAAAGGGATACATGTACCCCAATGTTTACAGCAGCATTATCAACAATAGCCAAGTTATGGAAAGAACCCAAATGTCCAACTGATGAATGGATAAAGAAGATATGGCACATATATATATTATATACATTATATATATATATATAATGTATATAATATATATATAAAATGAATATTACTCAGCCATCAAAGGGAATGAAATCTTGCCATTTGCAATGACATGGATAGAGCTAGGGTGTATTATGCTAAGTGAAATAAGTTAGGCAGAGAAAGACAAATACCATATGATTTCACTTATATGTGGAATTTAAGAAACAAAATCGATGAACCTATGCAAAGGGAAAAAAAAGGAGAGAAATAAACTATAAAAGGCTCTTTATAATAAAGAACAAACTGAATGCTGATGGAGGAAGGTGGGTGGGGAATGAGCTAAATGGGTAATGGTTATTAAGGAGGACACTTGTGCTGAGCACTAGGTGTTATATGTAAGTGATGAATCACTAAACTCTACTCCTGAAAACAATACTACACTATATGTTAACAAGCTAGAATTTAAACAAAAATTTGGGGGGAAAAACAGAAAACAAACAAATAGATAGGGAAACAGGGAAGAGGGAGTATGTGAAAACTGTACTTTCCAATCAACTTTTCTGTAAACCTAATATTATCATAAAAAATGGCCAGGGGTGCCTAGGTGGCTCAGTCAGTTAAGTATCTGACTTTAGCTCAGGTCTTGATCTCGAGTTCATGGGTTTGAGCCCTGTGTTGGACTCTGTGCTGACAGCTCAGAGCCTGGCACTTGCTTTAGATTCTGTATCTTCTTCTCCCTTTGCCTCTCCCCTGCTCGTGCTCTGTCTCTCTCTCTCTCTCTCAAAAATAAAAATAAACATTAAAAAAAATAAAGGCTACTATTTTAAACTTTTTTTTTTAATTTATTTGTTTTGAGAGACAGAGCATGAGTGGGGGAGAGGCAGAGAGATGGGGAGAGAGAATCCCAAGCAGACTCTGCACTGTCAGTGCACAGTCCAATGTGGGGCTTGATTCCATGAACGGTGAAATCATGACCTGAGCTTAGATCAAAAGCTGGACATTTAACTGACTGAGCTACCCAGGTGCCCCAAAACTACTATTTTTTTAAAAGAAAAAAAAAGTAGGTCAATTCAAGATATAGCATAGGGTAGAATAGACCAGATTTGGTGATGGACTGGATGTGAGAGTCCAGGGAAAGGGAAGCATGAAGGTTGACTCCTTAGCTTTCAGACTGAGCCACTGGCTGAGAGTGAGACCACTTGCTAAAATGGCCAGCATTGGAGGAGGCAAGCATGGGAAGGGGAAGTCAAGAGCTCTGTGCAGACCTGTTGGGTTTCAGATGCCTATGAGACATTCAGGTTGAGATGTCAAGGAAGCAGCTCAATTTGTGAACCTGGATCTTGAAGTTTGAGCTAGAGAATATAAACATGAGAGACATTACAGCATTAGTATCCAAAATATATAAAGAACTTCTATAACACCTAAAAAAACGCAAGTAATCCAATTAAAATATGGACAGAAGACATGAAGAGACATTTCTCCAAAGAAGATATCCAGATGGCTGACACATGAAAATATGCTCAACATTATTTATCATCAGGGAAATTAAAACCAAAACTACAATGAGATATCTCCTCATACCCATCAGAATGGCTAAAATCAACATAGGAAACCACAGGTGCTGGTGAGGATGAGGAGAAGGGGGAACCCTCTTGCACTGTTGATGGAAATACAAACTGATACAGTCATTCTGGAAAACAGCATGGAGGTTCTTCAAAGAGCTAATAGAACTACCCTACAATCCAGCAATCACACTATTGGGTATTTACCCAAAGAATACACGAACGCTAATTCAAAGAGATAACATGCACCCTTATGTTTACAACAGCATTATCTACAATAGCCAAGATATGGACACAGTCCAAGTGTCCATCTATGGAGGAATGGATAAAGAAGATGTGGTGTGTATATATATATATATACAGAATATTACTCAGCCATGAGACAGAATGAAATCTGGCCATTTGCAGTGACATGGAAGACTCTAAGAAACATGCAGTGACTCTAAGAAACAACAAATCAGCAATGGGGAAAAAAAAGAGAGAGAAGTCAAGAAATAGACTCTTACCTACAGAGAACGC